>WOVY01002929.1:0-268007 GCA_013436015.1 Rhipicephalus annulatus
GTATACTGGTGCGGATTATTCTGTGATAAGTTACGAATTAGCGAAGCGACTCAGGAAGTTCTGACCGAATGGGGTGGACCTCAAGTACGTACTGCAGGTGTGTCACCTCATAACCCCTTCCGGCCGATGTACCGCAAGGGTCATGATACGGGGCTTCACTTACGTCGGTGACTTTGTCGTCCTGCCTGTGTGCTCGAGGGAAGTGAACTGGGAATGGATTTCCTACAGCTAATGGTGCGATTATCATTTACAGAGGTCGAGCGTGTCCTTTTCGACGGAGCAAGCTTTAAGGTAGCACGATCAGATGAACGATGTACCACTCCACTGCGCGTCGTCGACGATGATGTGACTGTACCGCCACGGAGCAGTATAATGGTTCTCGTGAATAATGATCATTCAGCGACTACGAGGGTGTGGCGGAGAGCAACGTGGATTTTTCTTGAAAAGAGGCGTTGTGTGGCACGAGGGATTATCCAGCTGCGAAACGGGTGCACAGACATCCTCTTGACGAATTTCGGTAACGAATTCCAGCACATCGCAAAGGGACGGCAATAGCGTTTCTTCATGAGTTCTGTGAAGTGACAGAAATATGCAGTCTTGAAACGACGTCACCGAATGTGAAACTTCCATCTGATGCCTGCGACACAATATACGTAAATCCTAATCTTTCAGAGATTCAACGTCAACAGCTATACGACCTCGTGCGGGAATTTGGCAGCTGTTTCTCCAACAGTTCAAAGGTACGGCGCACGAGCATTACAAACACAGGATCATAACGGACGAGACAACCAGGCCGGTATGCCGGCACCCGTATCGTGTTTCCCCTAAGGAAAGGGAAGTCCATCAAGAAGCAGGTACGAGAAATGCTTGAAGATGATGTTATCCAGCCTTCTAACAGCCCGTGGTCATCTCCCGTGGTGCTTGTCAAGAAGAAGGATAACACGCTACGGTTTTGTGTCGACTACAGGAAACTGAATGCTGTGACTAAACGGGATGTATATCCCCTTCCACGCATCGACGACACGTTAGATCGACTTCGGTGTGCCAAGTTCTTCTCATCACTAGATCTGAAAAGTGGATACTGGCAAATCGAAGTTGATGAACGTGATCGCGAAAAGACTGCTTTTGTTACCCCGGACGGACTTTATGAATTTAAGGCTCTCCCGTTTGGTCTCTGTTGTGCGCCGGCAACGTTCCAACGCATGATGGACACTGTGCTTTCCGGATTGAAGTGGCAGTGTTGCCTAGTGTACCTAGACGACGTGGTCATCTTCGCGGCTACATTTGAGGAGCACATCAAGCGCCTTCGGTCAGTGTTAGAGGCAATCCGTTCGGCAGATTTGACAATCAAGCCAGAGAAGTGCCGATTAGGTTTCGAAGAGCTTCGTTTTCTTGGGCATGTCGTCAGCGCCCAAGGTGTTCGCCCTGATCCTGATAAGACGGCCGCCGTCGCAAGGTTTCCGGTGCCAACAGACAAAAAGTCAGTACGGAGATTTCTAGGTCTATGTGCGTACTATAGACGATTTGTGAGAAATTTTTCAAAGATCGCAGAACCCTTAACGAGACTTACGAGAGAAGATGTGCCTTTCCAGTGGCAAAACGAGCAACAAAGCGCCTTCAACGAATTGAGAAAGAGGTTAGAAAACCCCCCGATTCTTTCTCACTTTGATGAGACAGCCGACACGGAAATACACACAGATGCCAGTAACATCGGCCTTGGATGCGTTCTAATACAGTGGCAGAAAGGTGAAGAAAAAGTGATAGCTTATGCCAGTCGGACTCTAACAAAGCAGAGACAAACTATTCGGCCACGGAAAAGGAATGCCTTGCCGTCATCTGGGCCATCAGTAAATTTCGGCCGTACCTATATGGTAGACCATTCAAGGCAGTCAGCGATCACCATGCGCTTTGCTGGCTGGCGAACATCAAGGAACCATCCGGACGACTAGCAAGGTGGAGCCTCAGACTGCAAGAATACGATATAAGCGTGGTATACCGATCTGGCAAAAAACATACCGATGCCGACTGTTGTCACGGGCTCCTACAGACACACCACTATCAGAAGAAGACGACTTTCCGTTCGTAGGAATTGTCGAGACCACTCAAATAGCCGAATTCCAACGTACAGACAAAGAATTACTCCCGCTTATCGAACACCTGCAAGGAATTGACGTACAAGTACCCCGTATATTTTCTCGAAGCCTCGCATCGTTCTGCCTCCGAGGAAACGTTCTCTACAAGAGAAACTTCAAGCCCAACCGCGAAAAGTTCCTGCTTGTCGTTCCAGCAACTATGCGACAAGAAATACTTCGAGCGTGTCACGATGAGCCCACATCTGGACATTTGGGTGTGACGCGAACGCTTGCAAGGATCAGTCTCCATTATTATTGGCCCAAGCTACTAGCTTCAGTGCAACACTACGTCAAAACATGCCGCGAGTGCCAAAGACGAAAACACCAAGTTCTAAACCAGCGGGCCTTCTACAACCTATAGATCCACCGAAAGCGCCTTTCCGCCAAGTTGGAATGGACCTCCTTGGACCTTCCCGACATCTTTACTCGGCAAGAAATGGATCGTTGTGGCCACTGATTATTTAACTAGATACGCCGAAACAGACTCTTTGGAACGAGGAACGGCAGCAGAAGTGGCCCAATTCTTCGTACACAAAATAGTCCTGCGACATGGCGCTCCAACGGTTGTAATCACCGATCGCGGAACGGCTTTCACGGCGCAACTTTTGAAGTGCCTGCTCAACATGACTCACACTGTTCATAGGAAAACCACTGCATATCATCCTCAATGCAATGGCCTGACCGAACGCCTTAACAGAACTCTAGCGGACATGATATCCATGTATGTGGATGTCGAGCACAAAAAGTGGGACGAAATTTTACCATACGTCACTTTCGCCTACAATACGGCTGTGCAAGAGACCACCAAAATCACCCCATTTGAACTAGTTTACGGTCGTGCTGTTACCACAAACACTGGATGCTATGTTACCAATAGACCAAGATGACTACCCCCCCGATCTTGACGACTTTCTACAAAGAGCGGAAGAAGCCCGCCAGTTAGCAAGATACCGAATACGCCACCAACACCGCATCGATGCCGACCGCTACAACCGAGGAAGACTTGACACGCGATATGACGTTGGCGACAAAGTGTGGATATGGACTCCAGTACGACGACGAGGGCCTCTCCGAAAAAACTCATTTCCCGGTATTTTGGCCCCTACGAGATAGTACAGCGACACAATGACCTCGTCTACGAAGTCAAGCCTGCAGGCCACCTGCATTCGAGGCGACGCAATCCCACGGAGCGTGTACACATTGTACGGATGAAACCGTACTACGACCGATTCCAAACCTAGCCACCCCAATCCCTTGACGTACTGCAACCTCATTTTTACAAACTTGTACACACAAAAAAAAAAAAAAAAAAAAGTACTGAACAGCCTCATCGCAAGCATCGGGGCGATGCCGCTTGAGAGGGGGGATAATGCCACGAGGAATTGTTAAGGCGCAGTACAAACGCAGACGTTGTTAAAAGAGGAACGCTGACGGCATCGCTACGACTCATGAAGCCCGCCGGAAGGCACGAGCCGGCCCAGCCTGTGCACGAGCTGCTACCGAGCAGCGGCCAAGGAAAAAGAAGAGAAGAAGAGGACGACGAGCGTTCGCTGCTTTCTCCCAGCTACTGTGTAGTTCTTTTGGCTTGGGCACAAGTTCGCCCTTATTAAACCTTGTAAATAGGACGTCCTGGTTGTGAGGTTGTTATATCCGTTACAATATGGTGGTTTCGGGATCTTAAACCCTACATGAAAAAAATTCTGCTCAACTTTAAGAAAAAAAAAAATCGAATCCAACGCACATATTTCTACCAATAAAGGAAGTCTAAAAATTGCTTGTGCGTGGAAGCGAAACCAAAACCGTATTAGCAACAGCCTCCCATCAGAAGAGTCTGCCACAGTGTCATCGCTATCACACAATGGCGACGGATCACAAGGTTGCATAGAATGCCTTGGTGCGCAACTGAGCTATGTGCATTGTAATTTATTGGCTTTCAAGTGCAACTGGTGATGTCCCCCTGGTATTATGACCGCTGACATGAAGTGAAAGTAGTTTTGCACAGCAAAAACAGCTGCATCGTGCCATTTATGCAGCTTTTTATTTATCGTATTTACTCGCATAATCCTAGCACTTTTTTTTTTGAGGAAAACCGATGCAAAGTGGGGGTGTGTGAGAATTACGCACGGAAAACGTTCCACGAAACGTACAGAGCGAAAAATAAAACGAAGTGGCCGCAAATCAGGATTCTCACACCAGCAACTAACAGCAAGCTTTGAGAAGTACTAATTAAAACTTACCTCAACAGTAAAACCACAGGTTCAACACAAGGCAAGATTTATTTGAGACACAAAAAGTGCAAGCAAATAGTCGAGAATTAGAATACCATATGCAAAGCTTGTGGGCGTAGCGGTAGCGTTCGTCGCTCAACAGGAGCCCTCAAAAAGTTAGCGTAGAACGTCAGTATTGAGCTGATGGCTATTTAACAGAATCATCCACAGTTTCCTTCTGAAGAAATAAAGTTTACCATCAATCCCAGTTTCAGGCACACGGCAGGCCCAACGCGTCTTGGTGGCTTTCAGCTGCCGTCACCAATAGCGAACACAAAACTCGTAGACTCCGAAGGGCTTACCGGCAGCCCTGTTGCCGTTATTTAGTGCATGATCTATCACTTTCAACTTGAAAGCAGACGTGTAGCTTCAGTATCGCCCGATAACGTGACAAGATTACCGACACAACATACAAAACACGCCGCAATGCACACTTGCCACTTTGGCTTGGCTTGAACCAGATTGAATCTTCATGCAATTAGAGTACGCTTAATGCTTAACAGATGGCGCCAGATGGTGCACACTATCATCATCAGCAGCTGGAACGAGCAAACAACATTATTGTGGCAATTTCCGAGGGTGCGATAATTACTCGAGGAAAAAAAGAAATTGTATTTTTGTTGGGCGATGTGGGGGGTGCGAGAATTATGTGAGTGCGAGGATTACGTGAGTAAATACGGCAGCAGAGTTTCCTTCAATGGGAGTCCACTGTACCTCCAGTGGAAAGACTGCCGGGTTGTGAACATAATGAGCACCATCCACACAGCTAATGTGACCGTCACAGCAAAAAGAAGGCGAAAAACGGGGAACACTTGAGCTCATTCTGTACTGAAGCCATTGCTAATACATGAGAACAATGCTGGAATGCTTGGAGTAGATAAATCAGACCAAATGATTGGCTATTACAATGCCCTCATCAGACATGTTCGCTGGTGAAACTCTCTCTCCTTCCACTGCATTGACATTGCTAGTGTAAACAGTTTTATTTTATTTCAAGTACTCGGCGCATCATACCCAGAGATTCCCGAACTTCTAAGAAAAGCGGAATACGACCCTTTGACATTCAGAGAAGAACTCGTTCGTCAAGTGTTCAACTTTATGGTGCCCAGGCAGCTCGCACTCCTCCACCATACGAATGCTACACAAGCCAGAAAAAGGCAAAAAAGCGCAGAAGCTGCAAGCTGTGCTACAACCGCAGCAAAGTTGAACTGAAAACTAATGGTCTCTGCAGAACATGTGATGTGCGCTTATGTTTCACTACTACTAGAAATTGTTTTTTGGAGTGGCATCAGAGTCATCAGCTGTGGATGTGCTGACAAGCACACCAATTTTGAAGCGCCCTAAAAATAGGAAGTTATAGATAGGCAGACCAAACCTGTACATTTAAGGAAGAAGACATGCAGCGACATTTCGTATATTTTGAATTTTTTTTACTTCAGATTTTACTAGTACAATGTCACATGTAAAGGTATGAGCCATCTACTGTGGCGATATGCATGCCTTTTATAACTTTTTTTTGTGGTGAAACTTTCTTTTTGCAAACTTTTTCTTGATTTTGTATAACTTTTTATGCGTAATATTTAAACTTCTTCTGAAAAAGCATACAATTACTTTCATTTTAATGTATAGCACATGAGACTTTTGTTCATCTAATTTATTAAAAAAATTTTCCATAACGTTCTTTGAGACTGTCCGTTTTCCCCTGGTCCTAAAATGTTAAAGCATTAGAAGCATTTTTATGGCAATCGATTCATGAGGCAATGAACTTTGATCATAAGATTAGTAGACTACTTGGAAAAGTGTTGCAGACACCCTTTAACACCTTTCCACCTTCACTTGTCTGGAATCGCAAGACACATTTCCATGCTTACCCTTCCAGAGTTGTTGTTTTTTTTCTGCAGTGCAATTTTTGCTTGCATATTCCATTTTCCCACAATAAAACCGTTGTTGCGAGTGAAAGCCCGTGTCATATGTACCCCCAATACCCCCTTTTTTCTGGCTTTTTACAGTGTACTGTTCGTTTGTATGAGCAAGACTGGCTAACCTTAATTTTGAAGGGAAAACTGATGCACTTACCATGAGAGCAATTCCCCTGTTTGTGAGAATGTAACGGGCATGGATGAGTCCATAGAGCATCTCTGCAGCCTGCTCAATCAGATCACTCTGATTTGGGTTGTCGTCCAGTTCATCATCTGGCACCAAAAAAAAAAACATGAGACTTGACATACTTTTGCAAATCATCGCAAAACACTTAACTGGTATGAACCATCTAAGCAGCTGCTATGTGACATGAACTGTACATGAACCATACATTTCAAGCTTTATTATTTCATAGGTCTGCGAGAGACTGGAATGACCTGCCTCATAATGCTGCTGCCATCACAAATCACTTCGCACTTCCGGACACTATGCAAACTTTTATCTCACTGTAACACCTCCTTTGTATTTGGTTAACATACTAACCATACTTTATGAACAACACCAACAAAATATTTAAGGTAGTAAAGCGTAACCTTATGTTTTTAATCCGATATACAGTTGTGGGAACTAGAGAGCTTGCTCCCCTTGACCTTGGAAAAATTGACAGGGCATCAGCTATATTCAAGATGAAAAATTAACTACTGGGCACTCAAAATACTGATGTGCTGGTGCCAAGAGCAACAAATATTCATATTTAACACACATTTGATGAATTATTCAATGGTTACACTCTCCACTCACTACAATGGCTACAAGTCGCACATGCATAGAGAGACCCAATAAAGTAGAAGGGGGAATAACCACCGTGGTAGCTCAAATGGTAGAGCGTCCTCAGTGGTGGGAGTGCCTTCCAGCATTTTGGAGCAGCCATTCGAGCAGGCAAAATCTGCTTTTGGAGCAGCTACCTCCAACGTTTGGGGCACACATGGGCTTCCCCGACACACACAGAGGAAAAAAAATTTAGCTTTAATTTAGTTCAAATGTTCCCAAAGTTTACATAATCATTTATACAGAAGCTGCAAGCCCACAAAATAAGCACAAAAAATAAACAAAAGTAAGATTACGTACAGAAGCGGTGACATTACATAGTGAAGGATTTTTTGTGTATTTTTTACCTTGGTCAGAACTGTGTAAATTTCTTACATAGTGAAGGTCATTGCATCAAGCAAGCTGCAGCATGAAATTCATAGCAGCACGCATGCACACACACAACCATTCAAAGCTCGTTACAGTAAAACCTTGTTAATATGTACATACACATCGAGAACCTGCTGAGGCGCACCTAACCACGCACTAAAAGTAGTATGCATTAACCACAAAGTACATAAGCTAGCACAGGGTTCCCCTTTATGGGGGGGAGGAGGCAAACATTCACTGCAGAGCCTCCCTCCCTAGCATGTCAATGTGTGATGCTGACTTTGCGCCTCCCGCTCGCCCCCCTCCCCGTCCAATCGCCTATATGACCAGGTACTAATTTACATTTCTTTACGTTCACTCACCGCTAGAGGAAGAAGAAATATATACAGTGCCACAGTAAATATCGCCTAAATGCCTACCACGAAGCCATTTCTTTCTTCTTGCCAATGTTCAGAAATAGTTGACGATTTCGCATGACCGTCGTCCGATGCCATGCAGTAGTGACACCAAAGAGCATTTTGAAACTAATGCGCAGTCCAGGATATGCAGCGATTGCCATAGTGATGTACAGGATATAATTGGCTGTCCGCTATAATTGTGTACCATGATCTGCTACTTAGCAAAAACTGACAGTTTTTTTTAGATGCGGTGGGATCGCAGGGAGCCGTTCATCTACTGGCTAGTTGCGTGCAGCGCTTCATATACTTGGCATATACATCATGCCGAGCCGCTTGCAACCACTGCGCTTGAGACCATGCACAGATGCGGCGTGAAGCCTGTTGTGAATCGCGACGATGGGCACTTTCTACAGACGATGCTCAAGCGGTCCTGGCAGCAGACGAAGGCAGGTTTGGGCTGTTGCCTCATAAAAGCTCGTGCTACATTTACTGTCTCAGTGCCCATGACCCAAAACGCTCAACTCCGCAACAGTGAGCTCTTTCGTTTTTGCAAAGCGGGGTACGCTCAACACGGTCCCGCACAATGATTGTGGCAGCAGTCATCAGGACCTCAGCGCTCTCAGGTAGTCGAAGGCTACTACCGCATTTACTCCCGTAATCCTCGCACTCGCATAATTCTCGCACCCCCCCCCCCCCCCCATCGCCCAACAAAAAATATGATTTCTTTCTTTCCTCGAGTAATTATCGCACCCCCGAAAACTGCTGCAATAATGTCGTCTGCTCTTTCCAGCCACTGACGATGATAGTGCACGCCATCTGGCGCCATCTCTTAAGCATCAAGCGTACTATTGCATGGAGATTCAATACAATTCAAGCCAAGCGAAAGTGGCCAGTGCGCGTTGCGGCATGTTTTGTATGTTGCGTCAGTAACCTTGTCAAGTTATGAGGCGATACTGAAGCTGTACGGCTGCTTTCAAGTTGCAAGCGATAGATCATGCACTAAAGAATGGCAACAGGGCCGCCGGTAAGCCCTTCGTAGTCTACGAGTTTTGTGTTCGCTACTGGTGATGGCTGCTGAAGGCCACACAGACGCGTTGGGCCTGCCGTGTGCCTAAAACTGGGATTGATGGTAAACTTTATTTCTTAAGAAGGAAACTGCAGACAATTCTGTTAAATAACCATCAGCCCAATACTGATGTCCCACGCTTACTTTTTGAGGGCTCCTGTTGAGCGACGAATGCTACCGCTACACCCGCAACGTCCGCAAGCTTTGTGTATGACATTCTAATTCTCGACTATTTGCTTCCACTTTTTGTGTCTCAAATAAATCTTGTCTTATGTTGAACTTCTGCTTTTATTGTTGAAGTAAGTTTTAATTAGTACTTCTTAAAGCTTGCTATTAGTTGCTGGTGTGAGAATCCCGATTTGCGGCCACTTCGTTTTCTTTTTCGCTCTGTACGTTTTCGTAGAAAGTTTTCCACGCGCAATTGTCGCGCCCCCTCAACTTTTCATCGGTTTTCCGGCAAAAAAAGTGCGATGAATATGCGAGTAAATACGATAAATGTGTGCATTCGCCCTAAAGCGGCGCTGCACCACACACGTTGCTTTTGTCAGCAATACTCGGGCACATTATGTAGTCCCCTTGTTGCTTTCCTTCTTTGCCAGTGGTTATTAGAAAAAGCACCGCCTCAATCGCGCAGACGTCAGAATAACTGATCAGCCAATTCCGTGCTTTGGCGGCAGCGCAAGTGTACAAAATGTCGACCATCACATATTACGTAATAATCACACACAATGTGTGCTGTCAACATTACTTTAAGTTCCAAAACCACCTTTTGGCGCAGCAATGACGCAAATTAGACAAAAAAGACCCTTTTGGAGCAGTATGGTGCAGTAATTTCCAGTTGGCGCAATCGGCGCAGGCTTCCCACCACTAAAGAATTTGAAAGTTGTGAGTTGTCTCTGCTGATGGCAAGTGATGTTTGTTTTTTTAATCAAATTTCATTCACGTCATAGTTACAATACAACAGTTAAATGTTTTAAATATTGCCCCCAATGCATCCCCTGGATTTATGGCCCATTGGCTTCACTAGATTGATTGATATGTGGGGTTCAACGTCCCAAAACTACCATAAGATTATGAGAGACGCCGTAGTGGAGGGCTCCGGAAATTTCGAACACCCGGGGTTCTTTAACGTGCACCCAAATCTGAGCACACGGGCCTACAACATTTTCGCCTCCATCGAAAATGAAGCCGCCGCAGCCGGGATTCGAACCCGCGACCTGCGGGTCAGCAGCCGAGTACATCAGCCACTAGACCACCGCGGCGGGGCTTGGCTTCACTAGACAGTGTGTAATAAAGAAACAAGCCTTTAATCAATCTCCCTTCTTTTGGTGTAATAAAACGTGACATAAGTCGCAAAAAAAAGTTTAAAAAGTACACCAAATTTTTACAATGTTATTCTTCAAAAAATTCGCGCAGATGTAAAAATCTTTTAAAGGACTTAAACTGAATTGAAATATGAGCATGTTTACTATTATCTTATCTTATCAGCTCATTTCTGGTGGCTAAGACATAAGAAACCAACAAAAAAGCAGAGAGGCCAGTTGAGATGCGATTATGTTTTCTAGAAAACTTCAAAATGTTCCCTAATTCATGTTTTAACTTTCCTGTTCCCTGTAATTCGAAAGACAACTTATGGAGCTCCCTTAGGGCTGTAATATGTAATCGATTGCACTCTTAAGGAGCCAAAAAATAAGCACTGGCAAAGTCAATGACAGCAAGCAATACAATAGGCTGAATTACATTGTATCATGCAGTGGTGCAATGACTGGCTTGTGTGTCCTAATATCAAGAAAAAACCTTGCTACTTCAAGATACTGAGCACTTGAGCATGGCCTTGCAGCCCAGTAAAGGACATCTTTTACAGAACATGTCATCATGAAAAACAATTCCAATGACATACCCGGTTCAAGGTCCAAAATCATGTCCAAAGCTTGTCTGTAGTGAGGAACCTGCTCACTGAGGCCAGTCAAATTGAACTTGTCCTGAATGTAATCTTCATCCACCTGTAAGCGACAACCATAGGCACACCCAGATAAAACTAAATTTGACATTTCTTATATGCTTGTCAAAGATTTTGCTAGCCAGTAGAACAGCAAGTCAGGATAAAAACTAAATATAATGGGACCACCAAGATGTTTAACGATATTAATAGGGGAGACAATAAAGAGAAATTGCTTTTTACTAGCAGAATTGAACAGAATGTTAGCAGTCTAATGACGTACTACGACTGTAAATTAGTGTAAAAGGTTACAAAAAAAAAACTGCATGCAGCAACACTCCACCCTGATCCCAAATTGGCATATGAATGCTAGCTGCCACTAAGTGGATCCTGATTATTATTTTAATATGTTTGATTAGCACCCACGACCAATATATATATTACAAGTTTACAGCTATGAGGAAAGACAACAGTGCAAGAACATGCATAGGCATGATCACAACCAAAAGCTCTCAAATTTATATTGATAAGCGTAGGCACACCTTGTGGCCCCTACCCCTGCGCATAGCATGGTAAAAATGAAAGTGGAACTCCAGTACAGCCACACACAGTACCAGCAAGAGCTCTACAAAAAGTTAACAGCATCCCATACAAATTTGCAGCACCAGTTTGCCTTCTGGACATGTGCTTGGCCACAGAAAGTTATGACATGGTGTGCCAGGCTGCTCGTAACCCTTTCAGTCACTGTGTCCACATTTGAAGACGCGAACTTTAAAGAGACGTCGCACGCTCCGTCCTTCTTCAAATGGCTTGACACTCGGTCGGCACATTCCTGCGGGCAGGCACCCTCAGCGGACAATTATCGATCATTTAATTTCACTACACTGCATACTGCTGCAGAGAATCACCTTGCAAAAGACAGTGCCATGTTCGACGATCGTTCGACGTGCCGTGGTCCAAGACCAATGTGAAAAGAATTTTTCTTCCTCGTGCTGAACGAATACAACCGAAAAGCCAACTGTGCATGCATTTCAGACCTAACAGTTGATTTTTTCTTATGCAAGTACTGAATATGGCTGGCAGCAGCATAATTATGTAATTAGTTGTACACTTTCTAACATTAATTATTGAAACTTACACAAAACAATACATTCATTCTTTTTTATTTATAGTTGTTGAATATAATACTGGATGGCTTGGAATTTTACCTCCAAATTTTGACGCATTTTTGACAGTGCATCAACTTCGTGACTGAATTGATTGATTTGTGGGGTTTTAACGTCCCAAAACCACCATTTGATTATGAGAGACGCCGTAGTGGAGGGCTCCGGAAATTTTGACCACCTGGGGTTCCTTAACGTGCACCCAAATCTGAGTACACGGGCCTACAACATTTCCGCCTCCATCGGAAATGCAGCCGCCGCAGCCGGGAATCCAACCCGCGACCTGCGGGTCAGCAGCCGAGTACCTTAGCCACTAGACCACCGCGGCGGGGCAAAACTTCGTGACTGAAGGGGATAAAGCAGTTACTAGGTGTGGTTTTTATTTTAACCATTTCCCTGGATAATACCTCCCAATTATGTTTTGTCCATAAGGAGTTGTAGTCATAGAGGTGATTTAGTACTAACCAAGGCTTCTTTCTATAGAAAGCAATGCGTTCCAAACTCCCCACGCTATGAATTTTGTTCTTTGTTGACATTTTTCTATGTAGGCTGACTTACCAAGGCATAATATCTGTTCCCTGGACAAACGTTGCCGTGACATAGTTGCCAGAAAGTACACTTTGGCAATGAGTAATTACAGTTCAATCGTCAACCTAAGACTTTCTTCCCCTCCCATGCTCCACATGTTCTTGCCTGATATGAAGCATTACAAACTAACATGATCAGCCTGATTTAAGGCTTATAAGTGCCCTTCATAAGCGCTGAATTCTGTTATCTTCTCTTGTCCCGCTAAGAAATGCTGTTAATTTGCCCAGATGCATTCGGCCATGTGCAAGTGTAATAGTGTGTGATAAACTGAGGTCGAACTTCGGCCGTCTGATAACGTGTGCTTACATTAATAACATTCTTCTTGTGCATCCCACCGCACCAAAATGAGGCCGCCACGACTGGGAATTCACGTGTTCGGCAACAGGCCTTACCACTATGGCAGGCGCGATGAACAAGAATTTCACATACTAACTTACAGACTAAACAATGTTTATTTCTAGACAAGACTGCCTTGAATTGCAAAGCTACTGTGGCAACTGACTTATGCAACGCCAAACAGAAGCTTGAACTGAATGTACCGGCCAGTTACGATTAATGCGGTGCGAATTCATCAGTCTGAAGGGAACTACCGACGGATCAGAAAATCGAAGGACCACAATAAATAGAGGCAGAACCGGTGACTGAACAGGCGACAAGAGTGTTGGTCAACTCCACAACAGTTACGGGCGGCCTACCAACAGCGGTTACCAGATTGCCGGTCACAAGCTTACCTCGCAAAAGAACTCGTTCCCTCGTAGTCCACAGAACCAGGATATCCACGATACTTCCTCAGAAGAACTCATTGTCTCCGACAGCTTACCTGGAACGAGTAGCAAAGATACAAGTTATGTTATATGACCGAACGTTCACAGAATATCGTAAGATAAACGCGCAATCATTTGTCGCACCAATGGCATCAACCGCGTGCAACCGCCATGCGCTCATAAAAATAATTAGTAACTTCGAGTAGTAATGAGCACTTAATTCTAGACATTTTTTTTTTTTTTTTTTTTTGCCGAGATGGAGCGCTCGCGTCTCGGTACACGGCACCCTTAAAAGCACATGTACGGTTTGTCAGTTAGTATCAACGCTAAAATGACCCGTTCGATTTCACAACAGCTTTAAGTCAGCTTACCGACTTCTCAAGAAATCAGGCGACGAGAGAAAAGCTTAGCAGAGATACTTCGACAATCGAGGAACAAATCGGAACAGCTAGCCAGCACCGCTGCGGTCACCAGGCTGACAAGAAACGCACCACGACCTACTGTACTCCTGACCTGCCCAGCTGGCGGCGGTCTACGAAGCTGCCTGCCCCGGCTCGGATGCCGAACTTCACCACCTAGGGGGCGCTCGAATTACCCCAGCTGAGCGCTGGTGGATGCATGGAAATGCATGGGTTACCGCCGGTTAGAGAAGAGTTTCATCACGCATTGAGTAAATATGGCGGGTATCTTGAATCATTTTATTTCATGTGACTTTGACAATGTTCTTTTGCACTTTAGTTGACGTTTCAGTGCATTATTTTTCAAATAGAACCGCAGACCAGATATTAACACATGTATCATCGTGCAAAACAAGAAAGAACGATGACAGAGACAGGTTGTAAAAGGTGCTGGCCCTCCAAATGTTTATTTAACTCATGATACCGGCTATACGTGTACACAATGGTGGACTTGTCGCACACTCAGCTGGATTGAATTTACTGCCTGGACAAGAAAGTGCAAGGACTATGACATTTGACAGTGACCGCGGCATCCAGCGCGCATAGAAAACAACCCAACACAGACAATTTTGCGCATAAATACCTTCGTCTCAAATGGCAAATGTGGATCGCCGGTACATGAATAATCAATAAAAAACACTCTGCAACTGTTTTGAAACGAAAGAGCAAACAACTTTACCTGCAAGGCTGCAGTGTTTGCTCTTTTGGAGAGCATATTAACCTCTGCAACTTCACGGTTCAGCTTGGCTATTTGCGCTTTTGATTCAGCATTATTCCTTGCCATGGTTTGGCATTTCCGGTGCGATGATTTTGTGGAAGTCATCACACGGCGCATCTTCTGGCTGATTATAGTTGTTTGCGTGGTCAATGAGCGTCGGTCGATCTTTTTTTTTTTGTCGCCAGGTGCAGTTTTAGGTGGTTCTGTGCGTTGAAATTCGGTGAGAGGGTGCATAAAGTCTGAGGATGGTCCCGAAGTTGTGTTTGCGGATGGTACTGATGACATATGTCGCTCGATGTCAAGCTCTGCTGTGCGCCGGGGCTGAACCTGTTTTCTTTCTTCATTAAAAAGTTGTGTTCTGTTATACGCCTTTCCTTGACATTCGTTTTCATTGGTCCAATTCGTATGCAAGAGCCGTGGGGAGACGTCAAGCATTAAACATTGTTAGTCAGTTTTTTTCTTTGGGCAGGGTCCATGTTCCTGAACGTTTGAACGTTTCAAGGTGTGGCGGACTTTCGCCACGGGCGGCACCATGTACTTTGGATAGTGTGGAAACACTGACGGCACAGCATTCGATTTCAGTCTTTTTATCTTTAGTCCCGGCTTATAGTCGGTTGGAGCAAAGTGCACACTGCACACCTTCAACCTGTCATTTGGGAGCCAAACTTCATTGCTATCACCTTGAAAGGAAGAAGGTGAACATTCATTGAAATATTGTGAATAAAATACAAAACTTCTTGTTCTTTACTAAGGAGTATATAATGCAATTAGAAGTTTATACCATGGTGGCGAAGTGAATAAAACACAGTTATGAATTGAGCGTATGACTTCACCTCGTTAACCATGTGACACACGCAACTGGCTGAGATACATTAGCACTAAATAAAACGGATGATCACAAGAAAGAAGACAAGGACACATGCTACTCACAACTTTTCATTAGAAGAAAAGTTTTCATGTATATGTACTTTTGTCATGCATGCGCGTAGACGGGTAAACTAACACGTTTATATCACACGCGGTAGCACATAAATTCAAGATCTATGTCGAACTAATTAAGCGACAGAGGATAATTATTCACTTATGCAACAATATCTGCTCTTTTCGGCAATGTAAATAAACTACCAAAGCGATCTCGAAGAAGCTGCTTCTTCCCACAATGGGTGTGCTTGAAAACCTAGTTGCATAACCCCATGTAGTGACATGGCTTCCATATGTGCACTCTTGTCACCTTTTCTTTTTTTGCTAATAAAAAGTTGTGAGTATAGCACGTCGTCATTTACTTTCTTGAGGTTGTTGGTTTTTTTTTTTGCGCTAATATGCATCTCTGTCTGTCATGCACCACCAACCAGCCCAGCAACTCATTCTTTTAAAGACACGTAGTCATTTACAACCCACTTTACATTTTCAGCATGCCAGACAACGCCCAATTCAGCAGACTTACCCTTTCTAGAAATCACCTTGATCCATTTTTCAGCAACCTCGATCAGTGGAAACTCATGAAAAGTCACGTCAGAAGTCGTCCCTTGCCTTGATTCGCAGAAAGGCACGCAGACCACACCATCGTGATGGTTCATTTGCACCAAGAAACCTCGCTTCGCTGTTGTACAAACTGCACCTACCTGCACGCTTCTATCGCAGCTCGGCACGAGGAGACGGTAGCAAAAGATCTTCATTATACTTTTAAGTTTATTCAAAAAGAGGCTTTTATTCATTTTTTTTTTCAATCGTCCAGAGTGTATGCACGCGTAAACATTGCTGCTTTTCTCCCAGTGTCGCGCGAGCAGACGACAAAAAAAAAGCGTGGCGGCTTATGTTTTGGCCGTCAGCAACCGGTGCGGATGGGATAAGTTGCAGCGTCACAAAACGCATAGCGGCAGGTGCTAGTACCAGAAAGGACGGGCTGGCGCTTCGCTCGCTGGGCAGATCAGTAGAATACAGTAGGTCGTGAAACGCAAGCACTAGCGTCGACACTGTAGTTTTGTAAAAATGGCGCAAGTGATATGTTGTGAATACGAAAAGTCAATGTTCTTCAAAAACTGTTTTATATGTTATTTTAATAAAGCAACATTTTGTGTTTTGAACGATACGTTTGTATAAGTATTTTTGTCAAAAAAATTCCAAAAATTCACCTCAGTTAGGGCAATGGTAATGTTACAGTTTACTTGAAGTACACCTTAGTAGTGTAAAGGTGTTCTGTGGTTAGGGTTATAAACTTTGTAGTGAAGCATTGAAGAAGAAAAACTAATGAGAGGTCTTGACGTGATATTCGTAAAGCCGCCACATGAATAGGTGGATAGATTGATACGGATGTACCCTTTGCGGCTAACGCTACCTAGCCGTAATACTTAGTGAACCAAAAACTAGATGTATCTTTTTTTTTTCTTTAAATAGTGAAGTTGAGGACTGGTACTTTGCAGTAAAGAGTTTATTTTCACTCGTGCCTTGATTTTAGCCACCAATCCTTCTTCTTCTAGTTAATTCTACCCGCTTAAAGTCTATTTGCCCTCCCTGTTCCTAAACACTAGTGCTTTGAAAATGGCAGCGTCTCCTGCACCGCGCAGCGCAGCAGCCAGCCCCACACAGAAGTGGCTTCTGTGCCGCATAAAAGTGACGTCACTTTAAAATTTATTACCTAAAGCTAAATAAATGTGTAAATTATTCGTGTGTAATGCGTTAAACCTAGAAAAATTTTAATGAACAGGTGTTTAACGATTAATTAGCCTAGATTTGTTATTTAAGTACGTATTACAAGTATTTTAAATACAGGAGGCGCCATGGGCGCTGCGGCTGCAAAAGGTAAACACTGCGAAACGGTAGCCGCCTGCGATGTGTCGTGGGCTGGAGTGTCGTCGCTGCTTCGTGTGATTGCTGGATGCTTAGTTGAACCTGGTGGTTGGAGCTAGCGCGGCCGTCCACCGCGCCGCAGCTTGATTTGAGTGTGTGCGCCATCAAGTTTCTCAGTATGATGTGCGGATGACAGTTGTTGGACGTACTGCATTTTCTAGATTGCAATGGTATTGTCAAAGGTGAAAGTGTTCTTGCTGCCGAGTTTTGCTTGTCGCGAAGGACAAGGTCGACGATGAAATAAATGCTTTCGCACAGTTCACGTGTGACTGACCGGACGCACATGCATAAAACCCCAGTGCGTCGGCGAAGTGTTCATACGATGCATGGAAACAACTTTATTGTAATGTTCTTACGAAGCCTGTGATCTCCGAAGGCCAGAGCTACTGCATTGCCGGCTGTTTTGTCAAGTACGAACACGTACGGCCGTTCTCATCCGTTGCTACGTGAATGCTCCCGTGCTGTTACAGGCCGTGCGTGTTATTCAGCAAGGCAGACAAGCTGTTTTGTAGTTAGATGGGCTGACGCCGTCGGCACTTGCTCTTGGGCATTGTTTATCAAGTGCTGATCGCCTAGAACATAGCGGTGACACGTCAGTATTTTTAAAGAAAGCGGCCTGCCGGTTACCTCGTCAGGTGATGGCATGCTGAGTGACATAAAAAAAGTTACCCGAGACTACGTTGCAGTGCACCTTTCTGTCATCAAAACTTTGATAAACCGTGAAAATCAACATTCCTGACACCTGTGCCGAAGAAACCAATGCAGCCAGCTGCATTCGAGTTTTTTGTGTCTTTTTGCGTCTCGCCGATTAAGAGCACTAATTCGCAAAACACTTTATCATAATAAATATAGTCAATCCTGCAAGAGTCATCGAAGATCCAATATTAAAGGGCCTGTGGTTTCTTTTTTTTTTTCTGTTCATACCGGAGTCAAGTGCTGAGGCAAACACTGCCGTGTCGCGTTGTGCACTTTTGTGTGCGTTCATTGCAGTTTTTTTAAGGAACAAAAAAGATAAAACGAGTTGTTGGTTCATTACGTATTACGGCTAAGTGGCGTTAGTCGCCGCCCGATATCATGGGTACAACCATATTAGTTTATCCATCCAGCTGCAGGGGCCTATGTGAGTGTTCTTTCTTGACCTTTTATAGTACACTATGCGTTATCTTCCACAAAAGTGGCGGCTTTTTCAAATGGTACCGATCTACGTACTGTTAGCCACACTTGCTGATGCTGAAAAATGTCGCTGCAAAAGTTGTGGCACTTAACATGGCTGTTCAGCTGGAGATATATGAAACTATGAGCTGAAGTGAAGTCCCTCGCAGCTCCGTGCGTTTTCATTTGCGTGACACACGTTGTTGGCCGTGCGTTGAATCACATAAGAACTTTTTTAAAAGGACGGTGCGGAACAAATCTGAGAAATCCAGGACATATAGGTGTCCCGACAGGAACGTTGTGGGACTCGGAACTTTGTATGAAAAGTCGGAGCAGTTCCGCGAAATCCGGGATGATTGGTCACCCTATCTGCAGCAGAATAAAGGAAACGTTGTGTTTGAATTCAAGGTCGTCAAGGTGACAGGATGGAGTAAGAGACGCGGCTATATATTGCCGCCAGCACGTAGTGGGTTGACAGCAAGAGCGGCTCTAAATCTGGAGGAAAAAAGAAGATCGCATTCTTCTTTGCTCGAGAGCCAGCCACGACTGACCCCATCGTCCTAGTGTTAGCTACCTGGTGGTTTAATAAATCCCCCAGTACTTGTGACTCATCGTGACAAACTGGTGGAAGTGCTGGGTAGTCTCACGGATGCTGCAGACCCCCCCAGGAAGCCGTGATACGAGTCCAGTGCCAGTCAATACTCCCGTGCATCGGACCAGCCGCCGAATCAGGGGATTGCCTCCGGAAGCCGACGATACTGCTCCCACCACGTCGACAAACATGACCAGCGCTTCGGTGCAAACCTCGGCAACCGGCACGGGAAGCACGACGTCGAACCGCTACACGTTGGAAAGCCCACGCGCACCGGCGACGCTCCATGGCTCGGAGCACGAAGACGTTGAGGACTGGTTGGCGGATTTCGAGCGCGTAGCCGCCTTGAATCAGTGGGACGGCGCGGTGAAACTGGGTCGTGTGTACTTCTATCTCGAAGACGGGGCACGTACGTGGTATCAAAACCGAGAGGAACAGCTGACGACGTGGCCCGAATTCTCTCGTAGACTTCTACAGACGTATGCCAGTGCTGATCGCCAAGAACGAGCTGAACGAGCTATTCTGGCCCGCGTCCAGCTGCCAAATGAAACTGTGACCACGTTCGTCGAAGACATGACGCGCCTCTTCCGACGGGCCGATTCAAGAATGACGGAGGACAAGAAGTTGCGTCACTTGATGCGCGGTGTCAAGGACCAGCTTTTTGCCGGCCTCGTGCGCAGCCCTCCGAAGACGGTCGCGGAGTTCTTGTCCGAGGCCGTGACAATGGAAAAAATGCTGCAGCAGCGATCCAACCAATACAACAGGCAAGTCAATGGCATGTCTACTGCCGACATTTTCACCGCCACTAGAACCAACAACGACTGTCTACGTGAACTCATCCGTAGTATAATACGTGAAGAGTTACAAAAGGCTGGTGTAACACCTCATCCTACAGTAAACTCTATTGCAACTGTGATCAAGGATGAGCTGCACCAGGCCCTCCGGGACACCTTGCCGCATGATACAGCTGTGCCAGCTCCTGCTGAATACCTCCGTGAGACAACCTACGCGGAAGCTTTGAAACGCCCTGCTGCATCGCCGCCATTATTCGTCCATCCTGTTCCTGCTGTTTCACTACAGTCAGCGCAGCACATACCGTACTACGAAGGCACGTACACGCCACCACCGTTGGCCTTTGTCCCTGGTGCTTCTGTCGCCCATCGTTCAGTGCAACCAATTCAGTACATCGACGATCGGCGCACGTCTCCTCGAAAGTGTGATGTTTGGCGCACACCTGATCGCTGGCCTCTGTGCTTTCACTGTGGAGAAGCTGATCACTTGTACCGCCAGTGCCCATATCGCCGTCTTGGGCTTCGCGGCTTCTCTGCGTACTCACCGCCACCCCGTTACGGCCAGAGACCGCGCGACATCGAAAACTACCTCTCCCAGCAGCATGCAGCACCATCTGCCGGGCGCCAGTCGCGCTCGCCATCACCGAGGCGATTTTCATCAACGCCCCAGCGGTATTCTACCACACGGTCTCCCAGCCCCCGTCGGGAAAACTAGACCAAGCGACCTCTGGGGGCGGGGTCGCTGAACGTCGAAGCGCTGAAGACCTCCCATTGACGCAGAACTGTACAGAAACCGGTCCGACATCACATACTGCTGCAAAGGATGGCCGACTTTCACTCGACATAGCAGTGACAATTGATGGTTGTGCAGTTAATGCGTTAGTGGACACCGGCGCAGACTATTCCATACTGAGCGGGAAACTGACAACGCAGCTGAAGAAAGTCATCACGCCGTGGCATAACTCGCAGATTCGGACAGCTGGTGGCCACGTCGTTACTCCACTGGGTGCCTGCACAACTAGAGTACAGATTCAAGGGTACACATTCGTAGCAAGCTGCCTTGTTCTACGCGAATGTTCCCGTGACGTCATTCTGGGAGTGGACTTTCTACAAGAAAATGGAGCTATCATTGATCTGCAAGAGCGCCGCGTCACGTTCTCAGCCCAGCGAGCAATCAACGTGCAGGATGGTGGAAGGCGTGTCGACGTACTCCGTATTTCTGAACAGAGTGTGACGCTTCCTCCACGAACAAGTGTTCTAGTCGACGTAACATGCTGTGATTTGGGCGATGGCGATGTGGTGGCTGAGACAAATTTAGAACACCTCCTGCAGCAAGGCATTTGTGTAGCTAGAAGTGTAATACATCTTCGTGATGGTCGATCTGAATTGCTCGTAACCAACTTTAGCAACGAGCATCGACATCTTTTCCGTGGCACTTCGATAGCGTTTGCCCACGAAGTAGCAAACGTCACCAACTGTTTCACGTCCGAAATAGTGGATACCGCCGACACGTCAATGAGTAATATTGACATCAATCCTGATCTGTCCACCGTTAACCAGACTGCACTACGAGCGCTTTTGTTAGAGTTCAGGTCTTGCTTCACAACTTGCTCAAAGATCCACCAGACGTCCATCACTCAACACAGGATCATCACGTACGAAGACGCACGTCCGATACACCAGAACCCCTACCGCGTGTCGGCCAAAGAACGTGAAGCAATACGTACGCAAGTCACCGAGATGCTTGACGATGGCGTTATTGAACCATCTAACAGCCCGTGGTCATCTCCAGTCGTACTTGTCAAAAAGAAGGACGGGTCGCTACGCTTCTGCGTCGACTACCGAAAGCTTAACAACGTGACGAAGAAGGATGTGTATCCGCTGCCACGTATCGACGATTCGCTGGATAGACTTCGTCGTGCCCATTATTTCACTTCTCTCGATCTCAAAAGCGGGTATTGGCAAATCGAAGTAGATCAGCGAGACCGTGAGAAAACAGCCTTTGTGACTCCAGACGGCCTATACCAATTTCGAGTGCTCCCTTTTGGCTTGTGTTCAGCACCGGCAACTTTCCAGCGAATGATGGGCACTGTCCTCACAGGGCTCAAGTGGCAGACTTGTCTTGTCTACCTTGATGATGTGGTGGTCTTCTCTACCACGTTTGAGCAGCACCTTCACCGCCTGCGCAGCGTGCTGGAGGCTATCCGATCAGCGGACCTCACACTAAAGCCACAGAAGTGCCACTTCGGCTATAAAGAACTAAAATTTCTTGGACATGTAGTTAGCGCCGAAGGAATCCGTCCCGATCCGGACAAGCTTGCCGCTGTTGCCGAATTACCAGCTCCTGTCGATAAGAAAGCCGTCCGGCGCTTCCTTGGTTTGTGCGCCTACTATCGCCGATTCATTCATGGCTTTTCACAGATAGCAGAACCTCTGACTCGTCTCACAAGGGACGACACGCCGTTTGTCTGGGAAAACGAGCAACAAGTAGCTTTTGATGAGCTGCGACAGCGCATGCAATCAGCGCCCGTTCTCGCTCATTTCGACGATGATGCTGACACGGAGGTCCATACCGACGCTAGTAACATTGGGCTCGGTGCAGTGCTCGTTCAGCGTCAAGAGGACATCGAAAGAGTGATAGCCTACGCCAGCCGCTCTCTATCCCGTGCCGAGGCGAATTATTCCACTACGGAGAAAGAGTGCCTCGCAGTCGTGTGGGCAATCACCAAGTTCCGCCCGTACCTTTATGGTCGTCCCTTCAAGATAGTGACGGACCATCACGCGCTCTGTTGGTTGGCAAGCCTGCGTGACCCTTCAGGTCGGCTAGCACGGTGGAGTTTGCGGCTGCAGGAATTTGATGTCACCATCGTCCATAAGTCTGGCCGTAAGCATGAAGACGCTGACACACTGTCACGCGCACCCCTTCATGTCGTCAGTCAGGAAGCAGAGGAAGACGAAGGCTTTCTGGGCGCTGTCAGTGCATCAGACTTGAGCAAACGACAGCGAGATGATGCAGAGATTCGTCCAATCATTGATCATTTAGAGGGCCAGGGCGCAATTATACCACGTCATTTATCCCGCTCGTTGACGTCGTTCTGCCTACGAGACGGTGTGCTGTACAAGAAGAACGCTCGTTCGAACAATCGTGCTTACCTCCTGGTGGTTCCTCGAGACATGCGAGACGACGTCCTCTTCGCTTGCCATGACGAACCCACATCCGGTCATCTGGGCTACTCAAGGACACTTGCCAGAGTGAGCGAGAGGCACTATTGGCCAGGACTTTCAGCAAGCGTAAAGAAGTACGTAAAGAGCTGTCGGGAATGTCAGCGCCGAAAGCAACCATCTGTTAAGCCAGCTGGTTTGCTTCAGCCCATTGAAGCACCCTGCACGCCGTTCGACCAAGTCGGCATGGACATTCTCGGGCCATTTCCTATGTCTGGAAGACGAAGTGATTCTTTGTAGAACACATCTCGCTCGTCTCAGTGCTTTTCTGGACTTTTTGCTGCAGTTGTGGGGTGTATTGCCCCGTAGGTTGCGGTAATGGATGTACAACCTCACGAGGCAACGTCTGACTCCGGTTCGACCGCGGCCACTACCTCGAGGAAGCGAGGAAACACATCCAGTGAGAGCGATGACACTGAGCTGTACTCCGCATCTTGCGACGAGTCCTCAGACGACGGCTTTCAACCTGTCCTGCACCGCAAGGCCAAGCGACGGATCATCAATCCATCGCCGGTGTCAAGTACAGCCACCGTGAAAACGGCGCCCCAGCGATGGCCCCATTCCATCCTGTTTGTGCCAAAGAACGCTACCGAAAGTCTGCGTGTTCTGAACAGGCAAGTGCTTTCGCTCTATTTGGAGAACACTGTGCCGAACGAGATTAAAGACCTACGGCTTAATACAAGAAGAAACATCCTGGCTGTCGATGTGTGGCACCCGAGTGCGCTGAGCACGCTGCAACAAGTAACACAACTGGGAAACATTGCAGTTAGGTCCATTATACCAGCCGATGGTGCGACCACATCAGGAGTCATTTACGACATTAACACGGAAATCCCAAACGCAGACCTTCCAATGCTTATAAAACCAGCGAATCAAGACAACGTCATTGTCAGCGTTGGACGGCTTGGAAACACACGCTGTGTGAGAGTAACGTTCAAAGGTGACTGTCTTCCCGCACACGTGAAGGTTGGCCACTTTCGTCAACAAGTTCGACCGTTCATTCCTAAACCCGTGCAATGCTTCAATTGTCAGAAGATCGGCCATGTAAAGGGTGTTTGCAGGAGCTCCGCAGCGTGCCCCCGGTGCGCCGAACGGTCCGAACCACACGCGGAAGACAACTGTAGCGCTACCACACTGAAGTGTCCTAACTGTCAGGGTGCTCACAAGGCTTCTTCGAAAGAATGTCCCCACATAAAGAAAGAATTTTCTATTTTGAGGCAAATGGTACGAGACAGCTCGACCCACAAAGAAGCTGCCGAGAAAATCCGGCGAAGACGACGTCGCCGTCGAAGGTCTTCACGTCGGAGAGCGCCAACTTCAGGCGATAAGTCGACGCATCAGGAAAGATCGCCAGCTGCAGTTTACAGCACGGCAAACACAGACGTTGTAAAAGAGCAAAGGGGCAGACCAGTCTCTACAGATGAGTGGCCTCCACTTACGCGTACACAACGCTCAGAAGAGCCGCAGCAGAAGCCGTCTTCTTCAGAGCAAGCTGCTGTAATGGAGGACTTGCGGAACACAGATCAGCAAGTGATAGCTCTTTTGCGACCATTAATTAACGCCATCCGCTTGTTGTTGAGCAACTTGCACACACCATCAGCAAGGAGTGCATTGCAATTACTGGACGCTTTGAGTCCAGTACTCGCAGCGCTTGAGTAAATAATGGCTCACCAGCCACTGTCTTTCAGAGAAGAGGTCCGAAAAGCAGCGATTATTCAATGGAATGCCCGGGGACTGAGGTCACGCATCGCCGATTTCCGTCGGTTCGTGTACACCAATAAGTTCCCCATCATTGTCATCTGCGAGCCAAATTTGCAGAAAGAAATCAGACTTTCTGGTTATGAATCATTCATGTCGTCTACAACTGCGGACAATAGCAAAGTTCTGATGTTTATTCGCCGCGACCTCACCTACATTCATCATCCGGTGTCACCCCACGACGACAATCAATATATAAGTATAACAGTGAAAAGGAGACTTACCATCACGGTTGTGGGTGCCTGCCTCTCTCCGACAAGTCGTTTCGACCATACAAGACTACAAGGTATCCTGTCAGCAACTTCTCACCCATGCATTATAATTGGCGACTTCAACGCCCATCATACAATCTGGGGAAGTTCGAAGACCAATGTTAAAGGGAGAAAGTTGGTGTCCTTCGCCTCCGACAACCAACTTTTCTTGCTAAATGATGGCAGTCCAACGTTCCTGCGTGGTTCAAGGTATAGCAGCTGCCTTGACCTGGCCTTTGTCTCACGAGGCCTCGTCAGGCATGCTGAGTGGTTTCCAGACATAGAAACGCA
Organism: Rhipicephalus annulatus; assembly: GCA_013436015.1. Taxonomy (NCBI): domain Eukaryota; kingdom Metazoa; phylum Arthropoda; class Arachnida; order Ixodida; family Ixodidae; genus Rhipicephalus; species Rhipicephalus annulatus. The sequence continues at coordinate 25,515 of WOVY01002929.1, forward strand.
TGGAAGTGACCACATTCCCACTTACGTCAAAATAGAAGGATTGTCCCATGCTAAGATACGGGACAGTGTTCAGAGAGTGGACTGGTTGAAATTCCAGTCTCGCATGGAAGAGCAATGTGAAGCAAGCATAACCCTCGACATAGAGGAGATAATTAAAAGCACAATACACGATAATACGTGTACCCTCACCTGCTCTCCCAAAGCAACGGAATTTGACATCGAGCTAGAACGACTTCGAGCAATCCGACGGCGTGCTGAACGAAGATACCGACGCACGGAGGCAATAGAAGACTTACGGATTGCTCGACGTATACAAAAGAAGATTCAGCGCAGGATAAATAAACTCGAGTCACAACGTTGGACTGCTTTTTGTGAGTCACTTGACCCACGAAAACCTTTATCCCAATTGTGGAAGACGGTACGAGGCCTCCGCACAAAACCCACTCAGTGGTCACCATTCAGGGCTCTCGCACTTTTTGAACAGAGACGCAGCATTGACGTGGCAGAAGACTTCTGTGCCAGAGTATCTGGGCCACTCGCAGCGCCCAATAGCCTATTGCCCTCGACTAACTGTCCATAAACACTGGATTCCCGCATGGATATGCCTTTTTCCATCGTGGAGCTCGGAGCAGCACTAGCTTTGTGTGGACGCACGTCGGCACCAGGGCCCGATAGAATTTCTTATAGGGCCTTGTGTCATCTGGGTGAACGCGCGAGAATCCTCCTTTTGGAGTTGTACAACAAATCCTGGCAAGATGGAAGGCTCCCGACAAGCTGGAAGACAAGTCGCCTAGTTCCACTTCTGAAGCCAGGCAAGTCACCGTTGGACCTCTCATCTTATCGTCCGATCGCATTGGCCAGTTGTATAGGCAAAGTAATGGAGAGGATGATCCTGGGACGCCTGGAGTGGTTCTTGGAGTGTAACAACATCTACCCAGATGCCATGGCAGGATTTCGGCGTGGTCGAGCATCGATTGACAACGTAGTCGACCTGGTCACTTATGTCCAACACGAGAAAGGCCGTAAGCGTCTCTGCGCATCTTTGTTCCTAGACGTCAAAGGGGCGTATGACAACGTTACGCATGAGGCTGTTCTCACCGCTCTCGAAGATATAGGAGTAGGTGGTCGGATGTATCACTGGATACGTAGTTATTTGTCAATGCGATCCTTCTATGTGAGCACTGAAGACGGTCCAACCTCTCCACATTACAGCCACCGTGGCGTCCCCCAGGGTGGCGTACTCAGCCCTGTGCTGTTCAATTTTACGTTAATTGCTCTCACTGAGCATCTGCCAAGCACGGTCAGGCTATCAATGTACGCAGATGACATCTGCATTTGGGCATCGGCTGTAACACGCCTGCAGTTACGAGGAAGAATTCAAAAAGCTGCCACTGAAACATTACACTACCTCCGAAATCGAGGCTTGGAAATTTCTTCCGAGAAATGCGCCCTCGTAGCTTTTACACGAAAGCCTATGGATAAGTACACTATAAGCATCAATGGTCAAACTGTACCATACGTTCGATCGCACAAGTTCTTGGGCGTCATAATTGACAGGAATCTATCATGGAGCGATCACGTTTCGTACATGAAAAAACGGTTAATGGACATCTGTAATATACTGAAGTTCTTTGCAGGGAAGACTTGGGGAATGTCTCCCAGTGCAATGCTACAGCTGTACAGAGTACTTTTTCTCGGTTTCCTGCGGTATAGTTTACCGGTAATGACCAATGCAAGCAAAACAAGCCTTCGAACGCTACAGAGTGTTCAGTCCCAGGCACTCCGGATTTGCCTCGGCTTGCCTCGTAGTGCGTCAACAATGGCTACTATAGCTATCGCCGGTGACCACCTCATCACAACACATATCGACGTTGAGGTACTCCGGACACATATAAGGCATATTGCTCGGACACCCTGCCACCACCTAGCCTCTTTACCAGCAGACAGACCACGTTCGTCATTTTGCCAAAAGGTCACAACATACCGCGATTCTTTGCCAACATGCTTCACACCCGCCGCCAGGCCTTTGACTCCTCCCTGGTGCCTGACTCAGGCTAATATCAGGCTAACTATACCTGGCATCAAGAAAAAAGCAGATATGTCGTCACCTGCTCTTAGACAGCTTGCTCTGCTCTTGTTATACGAGACGTATCAAGGATGTATACACGTATACACCGACGGCTCTGTTTTACAGAAGAGTTCAACGGCATCATTTGTTATACCGATAAAAGACACGACGAAAAAATTCAAGACCTCCCACCTTACGACATCAACAGGAGCAGAGCTCACAGCTCTTCGTGTCACATTGCAATTCATTAGCGATCAACAGCCACAAAAATGGACAATTTTCAGTGACTCAAAGGCGGCACTGCAATCCCTTATATCACCTTTACGCCACGGCCCGTACGAACAGCTGGTATTTGAGATTGCAGAAAATACTCACCAACTCATTGAGGAAGGACATGAAATAGCCTTTCAATGGCTGCCAAGTCATTGTGGAATAATTGGCAATGAACGGGCCGATCGAGCAGCCCGTTCTGCCCATACTGAAAGCGATGAAATATCAATTCCGCTTTCCAGAACTGACGCTGCACGGCAACTCCGCATGCTTGCTCGCAAGCACACCACGTCACAATGGTATGGTGGCTACCATTCTAGCCACCATAACAATGGAACGAGTCACATTTCTTCCATGCACGGTTAGGTACTTTAGACCCAACTCTCAGTCTTCGAATTCCTCCGGAATTACGCCGACGAGACGCTACTATGCTGTGCAGATTATGGTTGGGCGTCGCATTTACCAAAGCGTATGCGTTCCGCATAGGAATGGCTGACACTGCTGCCTGCGACCATTGTGGCAGGGATGAAACAACTTGGCACATTCTGTGTGAATGCCCACAATACAGCTCGCAGAGACAGTCACTCTGCAATGCACTAGATGAACTGGACAACCAGCCTCTTTCGGAAGAAAGACTCCTGCGCTGCCGACAGGACTTTATGTCGCAGAAGAAGGCTGTGAAGGCGCTCATGCGCTTCTTGCGTCCAACCGGCCTGTCCAAACGACTGTGATTGGAACTCCCTGAATGTGTGTGCATGTGTTTTTTTTTCTAATTTTTTTATATCTCTCTATAGCTATCATCTTTCCGACCCTTTTCCCCACCCCCGTACAGGGTAGCAAACCAGTTCGTCTATAGGTTAACCTCCCTGTCTCTTCCTTTTAATTATTTCTCTCTCTCTCTTCCTATGTCTGCGGACAGCAACAAATGGGTGATCGTCGCGACCGACTATTTGACACGCTACGCTGAAACCCAGGCGATCCCACGAGCCACGGCTTCTGAGGTAGCACAATTTTTCATGCGCCACATCGTGTTACGACACGGTGCTCCTTCCAGTGTAATAACGGACAGAGGGACGGCATTCACGGCGCAGCTTACGGACGAAGTTTTCAAACTGAGCAACACCAGACACCGAAGGACAACTGCGTACCACCCGCAAACCAACGGACTTACTGAACGACTGAATAAGACCCTCGCAGACATGATCTCAATGTACATCGACGTACAGCACAAAACATGGGACCGGATCTTACCTTACGTGACCTTCGCGTATAATACCGCCGTGCAAGAGACCACGTGATTCACGCCATTTCGGCTTCTCTACGGCCGCGAAGTGCAGACCATGCTAGACTCAATGCTACCGTGTCAGGACGAAGACGAGTTGGCAACAGACGCCGAAGAATTCGCAGAGCGTGCCGAGGAAGCCCGGCAGCTCGCGCGACTGCACATCGGCCAGCAACAGCAGGCAGACGCACGACGCTATAATACCCGCCACAGAGAAGTGTTTTACAGCCCCGGAGATCAAGTTTGGGTGTGGACGCCCGTCCGCCGCCGTGGCCTTAGTGAAAAGTTGCTGAGCCGGTACTTTGGCCCATATAAAGTGTTACGCCGCGTCAGTGACGTGAACTACGAAGTGGTTCCGGACTCAACACCCCATGCACGGAGCAGGACACGGCTGAGGCCGGACGTCGTTCATGTGTTGCGCATGAAGCCATTTATTGCGCGTTGTTCGTAACTTTTCCTTTAACGTACAGCGTTCTTTGTGTTTTTTGTTTATTTTGTGAACTTACTTTCTCGTTCATTGACGTTTCCTATGTTGGCACGCTCTTCAATTTTTACTTTCACTTCATCCGAATTGCCTTTTTTTTTCACGTGCCTATGTAGTAGCATCGCGGTGCTGCTATGTACTTTGCTTTCCTCTTTTTGGTACTTGTTTTTTTTTTCGGAAGGGGGGATAATGCCGCCAGCACGAAGTGGGTTGACAGCAAGAGCGGCTCTAAATCTGGAGGAAAAAAGAAGAGAAAAAAGAAGAAAAAAGCCGCCTCGCTCGCGAACGCTCCGCCATCAGCAAACGACTGCGAATTCGACAGTGCCGTGCTCAACCTGCTGGGGTGTTCTTGGCTGAGGATTGAGTGGTTTTAACTTTCTATCTTAGAGTCCGATTCTATAGTTTATCTGTTTCTGAGTCTAACCACATCCCTAGTGCTCATGTCAACTACTTCTCCTGGCCAGGCGCGATCCGCCTGGTCAGCGTCCCTGCCTTCTAACGAATTACCGCTAGACTCCTTTTTCCGCAGTGGTATCGACAGCATTCCTGTAGCACTGGTACCTACGAATGGAGGCTTCATCAGACTTTCAAACCCTCAGGTGGTTCAAAAGGAACTTAAGTCAACTTCAAATCATTTCCAGACCATCACAGATGTGCGCCCATTTGGGCGAGGAGGTATCGTGTGTAGGTCGCCGGATCAGACCTGCGTGCAGGATCTTCTCAAATGCACCTCCTTTGCTGCTACCCCGGTGAGTGCTTTTATTCCGCCACACCTTGCATGTACCAAAGGCCTTGTACGGGGAGTCGACTCCAAGCTGAGTCCAGCTGAGACTCTAGACAGACTCTCTGGAGCAGGCGTAATTTCAATTTACCGGTGTAATCGCCTAGTCGACAACCAGACGGTACCAACCGAATCTGTTATCGCGACATTTGTGGGCACAAAATGCCCGTCAGAAATAAAATTATGGCCACTGATCTTCCGAGTAGAACCCCTCGCTTCTCGTCCGATTCAGTGCAAGAACTGCTGGAGATTCGGCCACAGTGCGGGAGGATGTAAATCTAACGTTCGTTGTAGCACCTGCGGAGAGAGTCATCCTTCAAGCAATTGTACTGCAACAGTGGAAAAGTGTTGTCTCTGTGGGGGCAGTCACTGCGCCGACAACTCTGACTGTTCCGCTCGTTCCCGGGAGGTTCAAATTCTAGAAGTTATTGACCGCCGCCGCTGTTCTCGAAGGGAAGCCATCGACATAGTTAGAGACAGGGCTTTTGGATACTCTGGTATTGCAGCGCGCTGCACTTCCAGTATGGACTCAACCCTATCGCAGGCTATTGAAACTGCTGTGGAAAAGGCAGTGAGTAAGGCAATGGATAAACTAATATCTAACCTTTCCGACTGCTTAGTGCAAATTCTTTCAAGCCAGATTGGACAAACAGTACAGACTAGTACAGAACCTGCAGTATTACACATTACCAGTGACGCCACACAGCTACGCAATGTAGTGATGGACGAACTTTCTGCATCTGCAGGCAAGGCTAAGCAGCCAGGAACACAGGTGCACTTGGACCGACATTCGCCTCGGCCGAGTACAAGTACTGATACAGATATGGAACTCGATATACGTTCTAATAAACGTACCAGATCCCCTATTTTCAACGATCTCAAGTCCAAATCTAAACGGAATGAATCAGCTATTTCGCGTGAAGATGCTAACAAGGGCGCGACAGGCGCCTCTGCAGTGCGCTCAACACCATAGGTCAGTTGAGGGTACTACAGTGGAGCTGCCGTTCTATATTCTCAGCCTCAACCGACTTACATTACTTTTGCAATAATTTTAATCTTGATATTATAATTCTCCAAGAAACTTGGCTTACACCAGATAAAAATTTCCATCTTGCTGGTTTTCGTTCTTTTCGATTAGATCGCCCATCACGTGGTGGTGGTTTAATGATCCTTGTATCAAGTAAATTCTGCCATAGGGCGAAAATTTCTTTCAGAATGTTAGACTTTGATTGTGAAATGTTAGCATTAGACTTGTGACTCCCCGGATACCATCCTCTTTCAATTGTAAATTGTTACTTCCCCTCCGGTGTGCAAAGCACGCGTTATCTTGACAGCGTTTTGGTAGCATGTAGAAAGGAAATCGTACTCACAGGAGACTTTAATTCACACCATTTGTCTTGGGGTATAAGGACAGATTCTTGCGGTAGGCGACTGTGGGAATGGACTATTGATCACAACCTTTCCTGTCTGAATAAAGGTCATGTAACATTTGTCCGAGGCCAAACTAGCTCAGTATTGGATTTAACGTTTTGCTCCAAAGCAATCAAGATTTCGTCATGGGCTGTTCTGGATTCGGCAACTAACAGTGACCATCTTCCTGTAGTTTTTGACATTACTTGTCCAACAATAACTTTAGATCAGCCAAAACGCACATACATCAATTATAGCAAATTTCAAGCCTGCCTCCGTTCTGCCATTTCCAAGCTTGGAAATGCCAGTACTAAGGAGATTGCATCTACGATTGGTTCAATGCTGGAGGGATCTAGAAAAAATTCTGAATTTTCTATTCCATCCAATAAACGATCCTCCTCTCGTTGGTGGAACGATGAGTGTACGCGCGATTATAGAAGACGAAAAGCCGCTTGGAAAAAACTTCTTCTTAATCAGAGCCCAACAAACTGGAAAGACTATCAATTCCTTGCTGGCGTATTTAAGCGTACAGTGAAGCGCGCGAAAGAAGAATACGAGAGTAGACATTTTGATTATCTTTCTAAATCAAAAAATAAGCGTGCTTTGTTCGCTTATCTTCGGACAAGAAAAGTACTACCAGAACCTTTAACGTTGCAGTCATGTGTCTTGACGCCAGTAGAAATGAAAACCTCTCTAGAAGACATAGCACAAGGTTTAGAACGCCGCTTCACTGCGAATTTTTCGGCTATTCAGTCCGTTCTGGTAAACTTGCATGAATTTCCAGAAGTTTCTTTAGCTGAATTGAATCAGACAGTATAATGCTTACCAAGGACGGCTCCCGAACCAGATGGGATTACGAACTCTATGTTGAAATGTTTACTCCAGGAATCGCCTAATCTTTTGCTAGAACTAGTGAATTATTCTTTAGGGAATGCATGAATACCTCCAGAATGGAAACTTGCCAAAATTGTATTGTTGCTAAAAAATGAAAATGATGCATACACGTTGGATAACATAAGGCCGATCGCACTGACATCAAACTTAGTGAAATTGGTTGAGAGAATCATCAATATACGAATTAATGAACCTATTAACATGAGGTCTATTCTAAGTCCCTGTCAAATTGGGTTCAGGGCTGGTTGTTCAATTTGGGATGCCCACGTTGACTTAGAAAGTAGGCTTCAATTAGCTCGGCTGCATAAACAATATGCTGCTTTAGTTACCTTAGACATCGCTAAAGCATATGATACCGTGGAGCACTGTATTTTGATAGATCGATTAGAATACCTTGATTTTCCATCATACATAGTAGCGTGGGTTCACAATTTTCTCGCAGACAGGAAATTTTATTGTTTTAAAGATGGGTTTTCATCATCTACTCATACCCAAACGAGGGGAGTACCGCAAGGCTCGGTGCTTTCCCCAGTGCTATTTAATTTACTAATGAGCACCATCCCACGTAAACAGGATATAACAACTTATGTTTATGCAGACGATATCGCATTTTTTGCAATGGCAGATAACATTCAGACCTTATATGAACGGCTGCAGACTTACCTTAATATATTGGAGAGCTGGCTCGATGGCAATAGCTTTTTACTTAATCCGAGTAAATGTGCCCTCCTTGTTTTCCCGCTGCAATACCCTGTGAACATCTCTCTGTCTTACCATCATGAGGATATACCACAGGTGGAATCTGTTAAATACCTTGGAGTAATTTATCACACATCGCTTAACTGGCAATCTCATATCGAATATATCGCCGGAAAAGGTGTGCGGGCCATTGGCATATTACGTAGGCTAAGCAACTACCGCACAGGTATGAGAAGAGACACATTATTAATGATATATCGCATGTATGTTCGTCCAATTTTGGAATTTGGTTGTGTGCTTTTCTCTGGAGTTCCAGCTTACAAGTTGCGGCCTCTAATTCTTCTGGAAAGAGAAGCTTTGCGCTTATGCCTTGGCCTTCCCAAAACAGTCGCCAACAATGTGTTGTATCTCGAATCGAGGGTCCCTCCGCTTTCTTATAGAATTCGCCTTCTGACTGTTCAGACATTCTTAAGAATTTATGAATCACCATTACGACATTCAGAAACAGCCTTTATTTCCACCCCGGAATCATTTTTTGCTGCTAGATGGCCGCGATTTCACACACCACAAATTATATTTGTGCAAAATTTACTGGAGCCTCTAAACTTACGTATATGCGACATCATGCCGAGTCGTTATAATTCAGCCCCTGTGGAAATTCAATTCGACGACATTTTTCCTAGTAATGCCAAATTACTTCCCCATAATATTTTGGATGGTTTACTACAAGATCACCTGCGCCGTATTACAACGAACGTTATTATTGCTACAGACGCATCGCAATACGACGAAAAGTCCGGGGTTGGTATTTTCAGCCCGATTTTAAATTGGATTTATTCCCTTCGACTACCTGATTTCATACCCGTTTTTGTGGCTGAGTTTCTGGCAGTAGTGCTCGCCTTACGCAAGCTAGATACAGCAATTACATCAGCTGTCATAATAACAGATTCCCTATCTCTCTGTGCAGCACTTTCTGTTGGTGCTGATAATCACGTAACAAGGGCGTTCCGTGTACTAGTACCTGTGCATTTGAGAAAAGTGCAATTTGTTTGGGTGCCTGGACATAAAGGTTTGTTTCTGAATGAAATAGCCGATTCCTTAGCTAAGTCGTCAATCAGCGAACCAATTCTACCGCTCTGTCCATCATCCGCTTATGTGACCGCTGCTCGATTCCGCAGACGTACGCTTATGCAAGTCTTTAAAGGTTCAGCACTAACAAACTCTACAGAATATCGCCATTTATTATATCCCTGGCGAAGAGACTTTTGCCGCACTCGAAAACAAGAAGTAGCTATCACAAGGCTGCGTTGCCGGGTGCCAAATCTAAATTTCTATAAACACAGGTCTGCTCAGGCACCTTCGCCACTGTGCGCATTCTGTGATGAACTGGAAACAATAGATCATTTCTTTTTGACCTGCAGGCGGTTTAACACATTACGAAAAACCCTATTAGAAATACCTTTGCGTGGCATTGGTATGGACTTATCTCTGCCTGTCATTTTGTCTTTTGGAGCTTCCATTTCTGGTTTCTCTAATGGCACAGTATGCGCGGCCGTCCGGGACTATATTGATGAAACTAATAGGTTGACTAATTAACCAGTTTCATTATCTTAACATGTCTACATAATTATATACGTATAAAATCAGATTATTGGTCTATTCTAAGAATAAATTTGTTTATGTAAATATTTGTATGCATTACATTAAGCACCACACTTGCCTATAGGCTATCGGTAATCTTTCTGCTATACCTCCATCATTCTAAATCTGAACAGTAAATTTTAAAGCCACTCAATTCTTGGCCAATCCCCCACAGTGGGTATGCGCCACTAACAATAGGAGAACAACAACAACAACAACAACAAGATCGCATTCTTCTTTGCTCGAGAGCCAGCCACGACTGACCCCATCGTCCTAGTGCTAGCTACCTGGTGGTTTAATAAATCCCCCAGTACTTGTGACTCATCGTGACAATATATATTCTCAAAAAAAAAAAAAAACCTCTATATTGTGTGCTGGGGCACGGTGGTGAGAAGATCATGCCTAGGTGTCCTGCTAGACTAGCTTATAGTCCCCAAAGTACTCCGATGCCGCATGGGGCGCTATACGCAGTGGTTGCCAGAAAACTCCTAGGAGGACATGCGCCACAGGAAGCGAGCGTGTGCCAAGAAGCCCTTAGCATAGCATAGCCATGCATGGTATAGTATAGCAAAGGGGTGAAAAAGGAAAGTGAGGGTGAGGATGGAAAGGAGAAGACAGGGTGAAGCGTGGCATAACCCTGTATAGTACAATTTAGCAAGGGGATGGAAAGCGAGAGGGAGTACTGAAGTGGGAAAGAAGAAAAGGAGGTGGAGGGCAAACCACAGCACAACCATATACAGTACTCACAGATTGAAACCGGATAATTTAGGGCTTAGTAACGCACATACTTTCATATCCGGCGTCTTCAATTCAGGTCACATCTACGTAATTTTGACTCAAACGAGTAGGTCAGAGTCAAGTTATGTTTAGAGACCAGATTCGTCGATACAGAATGTAGTTATCTCAAGTTATTGTACAGAACAATCTTTATACTTAAAAAAATCAGTGACGCGTTCGAATGTGTGAGTACTGTACAGTACATCATGCTATAGCAAGGAATATGCGAGTGTTCGATGGAGAGAGGACAATATAAAAAAGGCATAAAGAAAGATGAAAAAAAAAAACAGAAGATGAAGTTGTAGAAACCTAGAAAAAAGAAACATCAAAAAAGGAAGAAAAAGTTTAAGCTTCACCTTTCAGCATCCTGTTCTTGGCCCATCCCCCTTTGTGGGTGAGCGCCATCTATATGAGCTTATCATCACCATCATCAAGAGTTTGACGCAATAGCAATATCTTTTCCCTAGTGTGTACTTCAACCACTTAGTGCATACTTCTTCATCATACGATGTTACCAGAGAAGGTTAAATTGAGGATTACTGTCTAATCGATGAAGTTGAAAGTGGTTCCTATCAGTGAAGCTTTCGCATATGGCTGCATTCTGTGTAATGAGTAGCATACTTCAAACCACGAGCAATTATGTGCATGAAATGTTTTCAATCTCATAATGAGTGCTTGGCTTTAAACCACGAAGTTGTTACGATAATCACATGTTCTGACACCCTATGGCAAAGTACTTTTGTACCATGGAATATTACCGCGATATTACATGTATAGTGAAGTCTGTATACAGAACGCGTGCACTTGTAAAGAATGGAGGTTATTTTCGCTGCATTTCCAAGCAGAGGAAGTAACTTTGTTTAGAAGCAGGCAAGTGGCTGTATAGAACACCTACTTGCCACGCTAATGTCCTGGGTTCGAACCTTACTTGAACCCAGAAGTTGTTTTTTAATTTACTTTATTTGCGCCTTTATTTTATTTGCATCTTTATTTGCACCTGACGCGTGCGCTGGAATTTCTGCAAAACGAGCCCTTGAACGCTGTCAGATTAGTAAGCAGATGATGAATAACTCCATCTGCGTTCGGGAGGTAGTGGTGCCTAATTGCTTCGACAGCTCTGCTATTTACAAAAATCACACAAGTGTGGAACTGGCTTCAATTTTTTTTATTGCGAGCAGTATGGCAGGCGAGCATTAATTTATAGCAATTTTAACTTTTACCAAATAGACTCTCAATGAAATAGGTAAGAGTTCTTTCTGAAATGAGAGATTTGATATACATAGTAGTTGGGGACTATTTCTCCTGAATATTCACAATCAATGATAACTAGGGCTCCATAACTTTACAGATTATTTTTCCTAAATTTTGGAGGGTACTTTTCAGTTAAAAAAAAATTTGGCAATCAATTGTTTTTATTTCTCAAAATTATCCAATACTCAAATTTGGTGTTTAATTTTGCTTTATAAGCTGTTTCAATGTCTTATTAATTTTACCTCAAATAATATTGTGTTGCATTGTTGCTAATAATGCTGCTTTTCAATCCTGTCAATTTTTCTGACTTCCTGTTCATTTACCCTACTAATAAGGCTGTTAATGTGCACCTCTGTAAACACACCTGTGTACTTATGTGGGGGTATGAGCTAGTCAAGCTGCTGCTCAGCTTTTTCTCCCAGTCTCACTCATTTTATTGATGAAAAATAAAGGACTATTTATTATTATCAATACTCCGAAATCTCAGACCAAATGACATCTGAACACAAAAACATGTGAGTGAACACACAGCATCTTAGATGTCTGGAAGGTTTCAAAGTCCAATCTATGTCTAGGCACTCTCGTGGTTGTCTTCTTAACTGAACACATACCAAAATATGCATGGAAGAGCACTACTGTATGTTAAACACGATGAACAGGTCAATGCATGACTAACACGAGATACAATACTCATGGATTCAAACCTCACATCAAATTTTTTATTATAACTGGAATCCGCAATTGATCAAGATAACTATGTCATGTGACAATGAATCTAATCTCTAAAGATAATGTTGGCTCTGATCTACATATTCAGGTCGACCCAAATTGAAAACAGTGGAAACAAAATTATGTACATTATTTTGTCCTAAATTGTCCTCTCAATCCATGAGAATTGTACTAGTCATGTACGTAATGAAACTTTTTCCTTCAATCACATGTGACACATACCTTGGCCCATAGAATGTGGGTATGAACCCCAGATGGTTCTCATGTTATATCAAACCAGGAATGGTGATGATTAATGTATTTTACCACACAGCTACACAAGTGCTTTCAATAGCTTACATGAAGGACTCTATAGTGGTGTCATATTGCAGCAACATAAACTGTGGTTCAAGTGTTCACTATTGGCTATTATAAAAATGTGATAAACATTAAATATCAACTCTAACGTCTTGCACAGCTATGCTAAAAATTGCTCAATCTGGAGGAAAACACTGAAAACTGCCTTTCATACACATATTATGACAACTCGGTTGTAACGAGGTTTATTGGCCGTGAACTCGGGAACGAAGGAGCACAACGGACCCGAAGATGAAGCGCATGTTCAAAGACGATGATGATTGTCAGCTAGAAAAGGTGATGATGATTTACTGCTGTCCAGACGAGAATGAAGCGCATAATAGATGCCTACACTAATTCCCCCCACGTGGAAGCGGCCAGCCTGGCCGCTGCCGGCGGGTAGTCAAGGTGACGAGGAACCTTGTGGGAAAAACTGCATGCAGGAAACATGTACAATTTCGGTGCTGCGGTAACGGCGGTCAGTTAGCACGGCAAGAGGCGTTACACGATAGTTGACAGGTGAAGTCTGCTCTAAAACTACATATGGGCCGATGAATACAGGCTGGAACTTGTCGCACAGACCAGGTGTGCGAATTGGTGTCAATAACAGCACCTCGTCACCCGGTCGGAATGATACCACATGATGAAAGGTGTCGTAGATGGCCTTCCTTGGTTGTTGCGTAGATTTCGTGTTCATACGAGCACGCGGGCAGCACTGGGCAAGGCGAGAAATATATTCTTTGCAAGAAGACGGTGATGGAGGGCCATTGCTGGTGAAGAAGGAAACGTCGATAAAGAAATAAGGTGAACGTCCGTAAACAAGATAAAACGGTGAGTAGCCGGTTGTGCGCTGAACAGCCGTGTTGTAGGCGAAAGTGAGGAATGGTAGAAGCTTATCCCAGTTTTTGTGATCCGGTTGAATATACATGGCGATCATGTTGGCAAGAGTTCGATGAAATCTTTTGGTCAGACCGTTTGTTTGAGCATGGTAGCTAGACGCTGTTTTGTGTATAGTACAAGAAATGCAAAGAACTTCACCTAAAAACTGTGATAAGAACACCTTTCCACGATCACTTAGAAGTACACGAGGAGCACCATGACGTAGAATTATGGCCTGAAGGACGAAGTCAGCAACTTCTGATGCTGAACCAGTAGCTACTGAAGTTGTCTCGGCGTAGCGTGTCAGATGGTCTATGGCGGTGACTATCCATCTATTTCCAGCGCCAGTAACAGGAAGGGGCCCATAAGATCGACACCGACGACCTCGAAAGATGTTGTAGGGCACGTCATTGGCTGTAATTGACCAGCAGGACGAGATGTCGGAAGTTTGCGAAGTTGGAATGGAGAGCAGAAACCCACGTACTTTGCTACGCTGGTAGAAAGGCCAGGCCAATAAAAGTGACTTCGAAATCGGTCGTAGGTTTTGTGAAAGCCGAGGTGGCCAGCAGTCAAATCGTCATGAAAGGGGTTAAGTACACGATGCCGAAGAGCGCGTGGCAGAACAGGTACCCAGCTTTGAGCGTCAGGATGATAATTGTGACAATACAGCACACCGTCTTAAAGCTTGAAGTGCTCGAGTTGTCGACGAAGCCATGCATTGGGTGGACGTGTAGCTCCTGAGAGGTGGTCTATAATGTGCCAACAGTACGGGTCAGCCTGCTGGCGAGAACTGAAGGGTTGAGCAACGTTGATTGGCGGCTGGTACAGCGAGGCGAGCAAGGCAACAAAACTGGGAGTCACGTCCGCAGTGGTGTCGTTGGAGATGGCAGTTGGAGTGTCGAACGAAGCCGTAGGTAGTGGGCAGCGAGAAAGAGCGTTGGCGTTCTGATGTTTTTTGCCAGATTTATAAATAATCTCAAACTGATACTCCTGTAAGCGTAAAATTCAATGACCCAAGCGTCCGGACAAGTTCTTCATTGTAGAAAGCCAGCATAAGGCGTGGAGGTCCATTACGATGATGAATTGATGGCCATACAAATAAGGACGGAACTTTTGTATGGACCAAACCACAGCGAGGCACTCCTGCTCAGTGATGGTACAGTTCTTTTCGGTAGAAGTAAGCATTAGGCTAGCGTATGCGACAACCCTTTCCCGTCCAAAGTTATCGCATTGGAGGAGAACAGCGCCTATACCGCATTATTCGGACATTCTTCGGACCACACAAAGGGTGCATTAGAAGCAAGTAGTTTGAGAAGTGGCGCAGCTACTGAAGCGAAATTTCGTATTAAACGACGAAAATAGGATGTGAGGCCAAGGAAACTTCACAAATCCTTAGGTCTTGTAGGGCGTGTAAATTGAAGGACTGCAGCGATCTTTTCGGGGTCAGAGCGAAAACCGTCCTTGCTCATGACATGACCGAGAACCTTGATGGATTTGGTGGCGAAACAGCATTTCTTGGTGTTGAGCTGCAGACCCGTGCCAGCGAGGCAAGTTAGGACGTCATCCAAGCGCCTCAGGTGCTGAGAAAACGTTGATAAAAAGATGATAATGTCATCAAGGTAGCAGAGACACATCTTCCATTTCAGACCACGCAGGACGGTGTCGATCATGCGTTCAAACAACGCGGGCGCATTGCAGAGCCCGAAAGGCATCACGTTAAATTCGTATAAGCCATCAGGGGTTGCAAATGCTGTTTTTTCTTTGTCGTCACCGTGCCTGGAAATTCGCCAATATGCCGAACACAAATAATGGCTTGAAAAGTATTCGGCGCCTTGCAGTGAATCGAGCATCGTCGATGCGTGGCATGGGGTATACGTTCTTGCGTGTGATGTTGTTAAGTGCCCGGTAATTGACGCAAAAGCGCACGAAGCCATCTTTTTTTCGTACCAAAACAACAGGGATGACTAAGGGCTAGTTGATGGATGAATTATTTCTCGTTGGAGCATGTCAGTGACGTTTTCCTTAATAATTTTTCGCTCAGCGAGAGACACGCAGTACGGGCGGCGATGCACAATAGATGTTCCCTCGGTCTGAATGCGATCCGCTGCAGTGGTAGTTCGGCCCAACGTAAAGGAGCAGGGGTCGAAAGAATCGGCGGGTTTCGTTAACAAAGCAAGCAACTGCTGCGTCTACATAGCTGTTAGGTCATCACTAATAAGTGCTGTGAAGGGAGAGGAAGAACCAGGCTTATTCATAGAAGGGTCGTTAGTAGAGGCAGGTTTAAGTGGCGTGACGCTGACAGGCTCAGCATCCACAACACAGGCTACTGCAGTGCCCTCTGGCAGGAGAACTTCTCTGGTGTTACATTCGTAACAACGATGAGCGCGGGGCCATGGTGAAAGCGTACAACACCTTACACAAGGGCTATGCCTTTAGCGATGCAAGTCGATGAAGGGGACACCAAGATGTCACCGTGGCCGATGTTCTTAGAGGTCAGGGTCACAATGCGCTCTTGATGTGGCGGTAGTTCCAGATCTTCGCGAGCGAACAGGCATAGTGGCTTGTAAATGCCTTCGTCGAACATGGAGTTTATATTAGTTAGGTGCAGAATATGTTCCCCACAACATATAGCGGCTGAAGAAGAAAGGAAGTCCCACCCTAGAATTAGTTGGTGAGAGCACCGGGTAAGCACAGTGAACTGGATGTAGTGCAAGATGTCATCGATAAAAACACGAGCAGTACAAAGAGCAAAGGGGTGGATAGTGTTCCCCTGGCCTTCGACTAGAGTGGGTCCATTATAAGATTACTTTTTTTAGGCGTTTCCACAGATCATATCTAATCACAGAAACCGTAGCACCGGTGTCCACCAAAGCGTCCACGAGAACTCCTTCCACCATAACAGAAACCATGTTGAATAGGCGTGCTGGAGGAATATCAGTCCTACTGTTACATGCAGTTTCTCCTCCAAAACTGCGTCATCTAGTTTTCCGACCAGTTATCAGGGGTAAACCAGGCTGGCCGAAGAGGAGAGGAGGAGCGACGAAAGGGCGAAGGTGATCGGCGTCAGCTTGAACGGTAAGTGTTCCGTGTCTCAGTCGATGCGTGCGGAGGTGGAGACCACTGCTGTTCAGATGAATAACGCCGGGCGTAAGAATTCCCACTGGAAATGTCCCGTTCGCGCATGTCATACCAACAACACTCGTCCTGCTGGCGCTTGCAGCAGAAGCGCGATATATGGCCACGATATCCACAGTAATAACATGTTGGGCGAGACGGGCGCCAAAGCGGGTAGTAGAGAGCGTTCGGCGCACCAGGAGCTAGAGCACTCAAGTGGGAAGACGGGGGGGTCGGGTGGCATTGGCCGGAAGTGGACTGGTGGTGCAGCAGCAACCGACGTGAACGATGGCAGCGGCAACATAGAGTTTATGTTGCGAGGAGGCGCGGACGCAACTTGCGCGAACTTTGTAGGGCTTGACGGAGGTGGGTATACATGGGCTGGACTGGCGAATGATGTTAGTTTCTCCCTTACGATGTCACACAAGGCCATGCTTGAAGGCTGTGTGACGGAGAAGGTGGTGAGAAGCCCACTGATTGGAGTTCTTCGCGTATGATCTCCCGTATCATGTCACGCAGGTCCCGGTCTGCTGGACGGTGTTCGCTATTGCCCGATTGAAGGTGAACAGAATCAAGTTCGTCGAGACGCTGACACGTAAAGACGACAGCAACGACAGTAGAACGATTCTGAGCAACAAGGGCATTGTAGGCAATGCTTCCAATGCCCTTCAGGATGTGACGCAGTTTTTCTGACTCGGAGATCGAAGAATTGACGCGCCGACAAAGCGCAAGGACATTCTCAATGTACGATGTGTACGACTCGCCGGGATGTTGTTGGCGAGTATCTAGGGTTCTCTTGGCTAGAGCGGATCAAACGGCAGGTGTGCCGAATACTTAGCGAAGCTGCTGTTTGAAGGCAGGCCAGTCGGTGAAGTCAATCTCATGGTTCAAGAACTATGTCTTGGCAACGCTTGCGAGATAAAGCGATATTCGGCGGAGCTTGTTAGAATCGTCCCACTGATTAGTTGCGCTTACTCGCTCGTAGTTATCGTGCCAGTCCTCCATATCTTCGCCGTGGAGACCAGCGAAGATCAGAGGGTTGCGCTGGTGATTTACAATGTAAAGAGAAGGGGCTTGCGGCGTAGAGATGGGAGCAGAAAGAGCGTCCGTCCACTTACTGTGAGACATGTTGGTGGACTGAGGGTCCAAGCGGCGGCCTGAACGGAGCTCCAGCGAGTAGGCATCGTGAGGAGAAGACCGGGATCGTTAATCCACCTTCAGCACGTATGACGACTCGGTTGTAACGAGGTTTATTGGTCGTGACCTCGGGAACGAACAAGCGCAACGGACCCGAAGATGAAGCGCACGTTCAAAGACGATGATGATTGTCAGCCAGAACAGGTGATGATGATTTACTACTGTCCAGATGAGGATGAAGTGCATAATAGATGCCTACAATATTAAAATTATAGTGAGAAGCTCATTTTGAGAACACTGACACCTCTCTTTTAATGCGAGTGCTATCGTTGCATCAAACACATTGGGGTTTCGGTGTAGACGACATGGCTCGTAACCTCATGGTCAATCACATAGCCAGGGTGAGGGCGGCGAAACATAAAAGCCCCTCCCGATCCTCCAGACCTTCAAAATTGTTCCACCTTCAAATAAGTACTTTTCTCTGATTGTCGAAGCCGCTAGTATGTGCCCTGCCCAAACTTGAATAAGTTCCTCGCCACACGTCTGCCCATGCTATAGCCACAGCTAAATTTTTTCAACTGATAGATGGTGGTTGTGCCTCTTTGTTTCCCTCAATCATACAGGTGCTGATTTAATGACACTTTTGCAGACCAATGAGTGTCATATGAGAAGGGTAGAAAATAATACTTCTGTTGCAAGTATTCGGCAACCAACATGATGATTACAAACATACACTTGCAACGTTTCGAGTACTTGCAACGGAATGAATATCTGGTCATCTGCTCCAAGCAGACTATATAGACAGAAGAATGAAACACATCATAATTTTGCAACAACTCGCTCTGTTGCCTCTCATTTGCCCATGTAGCAGCACAAGCCTGATTTTTTTTGCGTTAGCCAATTTCGCTTATTGGGACCATTTAAACATTCGCTATAACCATCATGTGTGGCCAACTACAAAACCCGCATAACCTTCCAAGGCTGGATCCATGATGTAGGCCGTGTGGAGCTTCCAGGCTTCAATGCAGACGCGTCCTCAATGCCCACTACACTTGACTCTCGTTAATTCAAACTCAGAGACCTCAGAGTTTTGTTTGAATTATCAGAAGTTCTCAGATATATGACTGTGGGTGAGATGACACCAAATATTGTGATAGGTATTGATTTTATCTGATTTAAAATTATTTTAAGTGTCTTTAGATCCTAACTCCACGCAATGAACAGAAAACAGAGGTTATTGGCCATTTACTGCTGATCAGACCTTTTAAAGAAATAGTGAATTGCCAACTGCTTCTTTGCTATATGTGCCTTCAGCACGAAGCTCTTTATACCAGTTGAGAAGCATCGCAATTTACCATGCGTGTGCTTCATTTCAAACATTTGTTTACTCGCAAAGCCTTTTTCCTTGGAGGGCTGAGACACTTATTTTTCGTTTCGAGGCTGATAGGATTACTTTTAAATACACAAATTTTTAGATACCTAGTAGTGGGAAAGCAACAGATATTTTCTGGTATGGAACTGCAAAAACTATGAATTAACCAAATGTATGAATTATCAGAGTTTGATTTATCCTGAGTCTACTGTACTTGTTCCACAGAATATCATACAAAAATAGGTAATCAGTCTTATCAGCAAAGCACTTTAAAAAGAAAGGGTTCCAAGAAAAAAAACACAACCTTTATTCATTATAATGACATTGATCATGAGCACACATAACAAGTATGAGATGCTGCAAGTATTTCCATAAGCCTTAACCACAGAGAACCATTTATATAATATATATATATCTAGTCATTTATTTTTGATCCCTTTCTCTTGTAATAAAGATACTTTTCCCTGTCCATTTTACTTCTTCCCGTGCTTGTAAAAACCCTCTCCAGTTTTGACTCCAAGCTTTCCTTCTTGGACCAACTTGTCCAAGTATGGTGATGGATTGAACAAAGGGTTGTCCGGAAATCGCTTGTGCCAACCTGGGCAAAACAAGGCAATCTTTAAAAATCACCTCAGAAAAAGGCCAACTGCACATAAACTTCACTACGGCTGAATTCATTATGCGTGTGCTGCAGAAGTGTGTGCATTTCTGCAGTGCATCATCTACTCTTGAGTATGCCAAAGCAACTAGTTCCAGTTGAAGCAACTTTTACCAGATTGCTGGAAAATAAATAAGTTATGGGTGTGTGGTAATAAAATGTATGTCTCACATGAAACCATGGGTTTGCACCACAGGTGCACTATAAAGTAGAAATCGCTAAAAAATCACATGCACTAAGAAGCATGAAAATTACAACTTGCACCGATTTTGCACAAATGAAAGGATTTGTGGATTGATTCAATTAAAAAAATACTAAGGATCTGTTTTGCAGCAAGGATTTGATTGCTGTAAAGATGTGCTTTTCTTGATACTTTCAATAATTCTACATTCAGTTAATCTTGAGTTTTTTGTTTATTTTTTTTCTCATAGTCCTATGAAATACATATTAATGGGGTTTATTGCCAAGTGAATTTCAACTATTCCTTTACCCTCAGTATTTTATATAAATATTGTTAAATATTATTCACTTTTTAGATGCTTCTTTGAACTTTTTAAATGCGCAAGTGATTCCACTTTCATTAAAAACACCGATGACCAAGGTACAATTTTGTGCATTACAGTACATTTATAAGCAAGTATTATTAATGAAGAACATAAAAAAACAAATGCATGAGAAATGGATAAATTTTTGGCAGTAAGTAAAGAGTTAATCAACTTTAGACACCTGTACCTTCATTATCTCACCGAACAGACTATAGGTGCCCTATAAATTTTTATGGTATCGATATTTGTCTTTTGCTCCAGATCTACCAGTTAATGAACATAATGTTTAAGTGAGCCCTCTCCTATTTCTTCGAAATTGCCCGTAATTATGGCATGGTTTTCTACAGAGATATCTTTAGAAATACATATAGTACCTAAAAAAAAAAATGACCAGTCTGCTGGAAAAATTTCCAGATGTGCATATTTAATATCGGGTTGAGCTATTCTCGAGAGATTGCAAGTGAGAGAAGGTGATGCATTTAGAGGAGACACAATTGGCAAGTTTTCTTCGTCAGTATGTTATTTTTAGGAAAGTACTGCCATTACAAAATGTAAAGTACAAGCCAAGGCCTGTGGTTTTAACAACAGCAGAAGTGAAAAGTTTAAAGAAGTGTTATTCCTTTTAATATTTAGAGTGAAAGGGTGGTGGCAATTTTTTCAACAACATAAACTCGCAATCGTGAATTGTACTAACTGGTGTAAGTGTTATTGGCTATTTAGTGTATTTTTTGTGGTTTGAGTTCAGTTGTCTTTTAATAAAGTGTACTCCTTGCATGTAAAAATTTATCATTATATTTATCTCCGTGGTAATGTTTATGTAATCCTGTATTTATTTGTTGTTTAACTATAATTCTGTCCCTCCCCTCCATAATATACAAATGTACCCCGAGGGTCTCAGAAATAAATAAATATAATAAAAATGTGCAAACAAATCATGGCTTCTGAATAAAGTTTTTACCATCAATAATGAACTTCGTGACATCAAGACCAACGTAGTCGGATAATTCAAAAGGACCCATAGGATGACCAGCACCCAGCTTCATGGCAGTATCTATATCCTGAGCAGTGGCATCACCTATGAAATAGAGAAGAAAAATTGTGCAAACACACATGTTCTTGAATAATGAATGATTTACCTAGTCCTTCACAAGAAGAAATAAACCACTTTTTATGTGTTGCTTTATTATACAAGATATTCTCTTCAACCAGTACAGTTGTAAGAGTGTAGGAGGTACAAATGACCTTATGCACGCTTGCCATACTTATTATAAAAAAAGAAAGAACTACATGCAGAGCACTCTGACAAGCAGTCACATATTCAAAAGGGGCACTCAAAACATTTTCACAAAACTCAAAATATCTTAAAGGAGTACTGACACAAAATTTTTCGGTTATCGTTTTTCTGCGTCAAATGGTAGGCCAAGGCCCCAAGAGCCTAGAATATGTACCGGTTAGTGCGAGTGCGCCCCGAAAAATTAATTACAAGGTATTTTTAAAAGTTAGTTTCGGTTTCTACTGTACTCTGACGTCACGACGTGGTGTGAGCAGTGCCCCCAAGCGTTGGTATGTGCATGCGCAAGTTATCGTGACGTATCCCCGGGCACCTGTGGCTCAGTTGTCATCCGCTGTGCGCCGCACGTGTACCATCTTCTGCACCGTCAACAACGGACGAACTTTGGTCAAGCGACTCTGACGACAGTAACGAATTCGGTAGAGAAGAAGACGCTGAGCTTGCCGACCCTGCGAACCATATCGCTTTCAACCCGCTTACGAGCTCGTCGGAAGAAGAGGCACCAGACAATGATAACGCCATGCAAGACGTCGTGCGCATCGGCAACTTCGAATGGTAAGAACTCCATGTCTATTGCTCGATTTCGCACAGGCATCTTCCGGTTGTCCTAAAAGTCGATAGCGTTTGCATTCAAGTGGAGTGAACAGAGCAAACTCCGCTTGGTCGGCGTCCAGTCTTTGCCTCAGCCGCGGCGCACGAAGTCGACCAATGCTTGCCTCAGCAACGGATCGGACGGGAATCAGTCGAACTTGAACCTATCCCGTTTTACTAGCGCAAGACTTTACAGGTCAAAATATCAATGCCTTGGCGACAGATTCAGATCAAATCACTCCTTTGCCCTCTGAGCAGTGTATATACTGTATTCACGAGGACCCACAATACTCTAGACTCTGCTCGCTCGCCTGACAGGTTCGCTGGATGATAGCGACCGCACGCCGCGAACAGACGACCGAGAAGGCGACGCCAAGCCAGGCTGCCATTTGTTGTTTCTAACGCAGCCAGACTTCTGCATAAAGTCCCCGAAATGAGTACTGTAGCCTGACGTCAAGCTAGTGTTGATGTCAATGGGATTGCCAAGAAAAATCTCACTTGAACATCAAAATAAAATATCTTATTCGCATTTGCTGAGCTTCACACTTCCTCAGAGCGATCTCTGTATACAGGAGATTTTTATGGTAGAGCACTCTCCAACAAAAAAAGGTGTCAGTATTCCTTTAAGTACATATGGCACTCTGTCATGAAGTGCTTCTAACAACAATACTTGACAAAAAAAAAACTTGTAGTACAAAGATAAAAAAAAAACAGTAACCTTTCAGGGGAACCAGAATGGGCTATTTGGAAAGCTTCAGTGTAGTGCAACAAGTTGGACACCTGTTAAAAGCGTGCGCCGAGGAAGTTCGCCTGGTCTTCCAAGCTGTCGCCTTGTGCATTCACTTGCATATATTTCTACAAGCTTTGAGTTAAAAAAAAATAACTCTTGAGGTTAAGCAGTCACTGAAAAGTGTTGGCTTGGCACATGCATTTCTCAATGTAGCAACTCGTCGTGATGGTGACCGGTCATTTCACGATTGTTTAGCGAACTGGAAGCGAAGCAACAGTTCGTGCTGTGTGCTTCCTCTTTGTTTAGAGAAGCAAAGAGGAAGCACACAGCACGAGCGCTCTTTGCTTCGTGTCTGTGTTCCTCCCGCACTCCCAGTTCGCTGAACAATCATGAATTGCCAACTAGCCCACCTTTCCATCCTATTGCAATGGTCATTTCACACCAACTGTTATGAACTTTGCGCTTGACCGCCTTCGATATAATTTTTAAACATTATGCTTCACTGTGTAACTCTGACAAGCATTATCCTCCCTTGTGGTTACAGAAGACTTTTCTTTCGTCCAGTGGCTGCTTTTTAAATTTTTCTACGGTAGCAATGCCTATTCAACACTACATACAAGGAAAAGACTGGTCTCCTGCTTGCACGGCATGTGGTGGTTTCCCAGATAATGCTCACATTCTTAGGGATTGTCGGGGTGGTCGCGCAGCCATGGGCAAGAGCCCCAAGCACATACCTATAAACCTAAGACTTGCGACCGTGGAGGAGTGGCTGGCGGACTCCTCCCCGGACATCATGAAGACACTGCTCCAGTATTTGCAACTTCTAGGCCAGTCTGATGGATAGGTTTTTTTTTTAGTAGACCCGGACCAGGGTTCTTTTATTTTAAATAAAGTTCTTTTTCTCTCTCTGGTCTGCCAAGCATCTTGCAAAAAAAAAAAAAGATATTCCATGGATACCTATAATTTGGTTTTCTTGCATTTTAAAGGCACTACGTTTTTATGTGCAACTTTTAAAATGAACTTGTTTTCTACAATTACAAAACAGGGAGAAACATACAAATATCTTAGATCCTTACATTTTCTTGAAAATTTAAGGTTCTAAAAGTAGCATTTCTAATTATGTGCCCAGCTAGTAAAGATGGCAAAGAATCAGCTCAAAATATTTCAGAGATAAATAAAACTTAAGATGTGCCCAAAGGAAAGATGCTATTTTTTTATAAAAGTTGCTGTTTGCGGCACATTCAGTAGCGAAGTTCTGTGAGCTGGTTCTTTGTAAAAGTATTAAATCTCGTATGTTGCACAATGCCATTTAAGGCATTTATTTCAGGATGTTTAAACTGTTATGGCGTTTATTAGCCGGCACACAGTGAGTATACAAAATGGCGACAGTAACGGCCGAGCACGGACTCTCCGCGTGAGCGGCATTTTTTTTTTGGGTAGACCCACTAGAAAGCACTTGAGAGTTCGACCCATTTCAGTGTTCGGCGGCTTCTCTACAATTACCCCGGGGTCGAAGAGGGAGCCGCCTGGCGACCTAACAGCTTGTCACTACGAGCGGGTCATAGTAAGCCTTCAGGCACTCCACGTTGACTATGTTGCGCTCGCGACGACACATGTCCGAAGATGGTTCAATTGGCTCGATAAGATAGTTGACTGGAGATGTGCGCTCGATCAAGTAGGGACTTTCATATTTCGGGAGTAGTTTGGAAGAAAGGCCAGCTACAGAGGTCGGGATTGAGAGCCATACAAGGGAACCGGAAAGGAACGTGGGCTCAGAAGTGGCGAAGCCACCACGAATACTCTTCTGCCGCTCTTGCTCATGCGTCGTAAAAGTCTTGGCAAGCTTGCGACACTCTTCAGCAAGCCTGGCGGTCTCGGAAATAGGTGTACACTCAGATGGATCCGGCGTGTACAGGAGTATCCGGCGCGTACAGGAGTATCGTGTCGATGGTGTGTGACGGGTGCCTTCCATACAGCAAGAAGAAAGGTGAAAAACCGGTCGTGCTCTGAGGGGCGGTGTTGTAGGCGGAGGTGACGAAGGGCAGTATAGTATCCAAATTCGTGTGGTTGGCGGCGACGTACAGCGACAGCATGTCGCCGAGGGTGCGGTTAAAGTGTTCGGTCAGACCATTTCTGCGGGTGGTAAGCAGTAGTTTTGCGGTGGACAGAATGGCACTCAGTGAGAATGGCGTCGACGACTTCTGACAAGAAAACACGGCCTCAATCGCTGAGAAGCTCCTGGGGTGGACCGTGGCGCAGTATGAATCGATGCGGTAGGAAGGACGCAACATCACGCGCAGTAGCCGCAGGGAGAGCGGCGGTTTCGGCGTATTGCGTTAAATGATCTACGGCGACGATGGCCCAGCGGTTGCCAGTGGACGTCAGAGGGAGTGGTCCATAAAAATCGATACCTATGCGCCCAAACGGACGGTCAGGGCAAGGTAACGGTTGCAGACCGGCTGGTGACGTGTGCGGATGGTTTGCGGCGTTGGCAAGCGAGGCAGGAGTGAACGAACTGCTGGACGTAGCGGTACATCCCGCGCCAGAAGTAGCATTGTCTAATGCGATGGTAGGTTTTGAATACCCCAGAGTGCGCGCATTGTGGATCAGAATGAAAGGATTCACATTCCTCTTGATCTTAAAGGGGCCCTCCAACACTATTGAAGCACCTATATTTTATTTGTAGTTTGCGCATACCGATAGCTAGAGATAATTTTAGCATAGGTCTAAGCACCAATATCAAATGATTTAGTATTTTAATCACGCAATAAAGTCACTACATCGCTGCCGACCGCATCACCACGTAGTGGCGCTCGCCAGAACTTCGCGGGCTAGAATGACGCCGGAAGGTTGCCGCGATATGATTGGTAGACTGATAGCTGGCGATCATTGTAGCATAGGTCTAAGCATCGATATCAAATGATTTAGTATTTTAATCACGCAATAAAGTCTATACATCGCTGCTGATCGCATCACCACGTAGTGGCGCTCGCCAGAACATCGCGAGCGGATATGACGCCGGAAGGTTGCCGCCATCTGATTGTAATGATTGAAATGTAATGTTAGAAGCGATCGTGGTAGAGGATCACAACTGAGGTTACTAATCTGTTTCATTTTTCTTCTCTGAGCTTTTTCATCAAACCCTCAACAGACTAGTAGGCCACAACAAAGAAAGATCACTGCGACTACAAAGCACGACAGAGACGCTGCCTGCCATTTCGCCACTAGATTTTTGGCTTGCGCGGGTCTAATGTCCATACCAAAGACCTCTCTTTCTTTTCTACCCTCTTCTTGCTTTTAGGAGTTTGCGAGCTGTCTCTTTCTGCACCTGCGCTGTTGGAGGGGTGCAGTGCACCATTTTTGTTCATTGGGCAGCTCACCGAACAACACGCGAGGGGTCAACAGGGCCTCACTGTCCTGGTCGTTCCACAAGTTCCTTTCTCAGAATAGGAGGAGGGAGTGACTCGGAATATTGTAAAAAAACATCAGAAAATACCTCGCTTCGACACACTAGCTCCCGCTCACATTCTGGCAAGCCATGCGTCAGGCACCACGTTTGTTACTGTGGCAACAATGTCAACATTACTTAAAAACAAGAAAAAGCAACAATGGGGTAGCAGCTTCGCCTATGTAGGTGCTTCCAGCTTATTTCCAATCCCCGGGTTTCGTCTTTCGAGACGATACTCGGGGATTGAAGTCGGAGGGGCACTCTAGAGCAATTCACGGTGGTTTTTCCTGGCCGTCGATTTCATCAAGCTGTTTTCACTGCGCAGCTGACCAGCATGATCTGCAACTACACCAACAAATATACGTGCACACATGTTTTAGAGAGGCAGACATACGCGAGAAGCGCCGGTTCGTCGAAGAACTTCAATACCGATGAAGTGATGGAAGTGCAATGGAATCCTCATTTACATGGAAATCGTTGAGTTGCCTCGCCTTCACCTCTTCTGGAATACCTCAGGCCTAATTTCTATGAATATTATGCACATAAGCCATTTTTGTTCCTTCCTTGCCTTTCCAGACAGACTCAGAGCAGACCGACCCCTTCTACAAAAGCAAGCTGCACAAGATAACCCATCTACGGCAGCACCCCCACTAACTTTCTTTTTTGTGGAAAGAACAGTTTTTGGCAATGATTCTTGAAACTTGTACAACTTTTGTGCAACATAAGAAGCTACAAATTGTATATCTTGAATTATCTTTAGCCTCACCATTGTTTAAGTTGTTGTTCTTTTTAAAGTGTTTACTGTATAATCACTGCAGAAATGTTTCATTTAAAAAATTTTTTGCTTAATGTGTATAATACCATAAAATTCTGAGCAAGCGCCCCCAACCAGGCAAGTGCCCCCCTCCTAGTTTTGGGAATTTGAATTTGCCGCCCACTTTTGAGCAAGTGCCCCTTATCCAAACTGGTGCCCTTGCTCAGTCTCTAGCCACTGCTAGATATAGCCATAGCCGTTAGGCTTGGCGTGTGTTCGGTGTCTTAACATAGCCAGTCGGTATTTGTTTGTTGTTCCTCATTGTCGACTTTGCTGCATGATGCCATTGGTGCGTTCTTACACTGTTGCGAAAAAAATTGAGGTGGTTCAGTGGCATCACCAAGGTGGAAGCAATGCGCACGCGACCTCGCGGAACTTCAACATCGATCGCAGGGGGATTCGCGAGTAGGACAACAATTAATATGTGGCCTTGCTGCAACAAAACTTGGGCGAGTCGAAGTCATGACGCAAGCCGAGCAACGGTGCTCCCGTATTAGGCGAAGAAGTCGACAATGCCCTCTTCGAGTGTTTCGAAAGTGAGCACAGTGCCAGGCGCGCTGTGAGCAACAGATTGCTAGCAGAAGCGGCTGTGCGCATAGCCAGGAGCCTGCAGCTCGAAAACTTCGTAGCGTCGGACCATTATATTGCCAGGAGGAAGAATCGTTTCGGCATCTCCATGCGACAGGCAACGAATGAAAGCCTAAAGACGCCGGATGACTACGCAGAAGCAGGTCGTGCCTTTCGGTTGTCCGTGAACGAGCTGCGACTGATGCACGACTACACCTTTTTTATTATGGCCAACATGGGCCAGACAACAGTCTGCATGGACTGCCCGGCATCTCAAACAAACAACATCATCGGGGAAAGTTCTGTCCAGATTGCCAATACTGGATGTGCAAGGTGAGGATTCAGTTGCGCTCGCCGCCTGCGCGTCAGGCTATAAACTTCCGGCCTTCGTTATTTTGAAGCAGCCGAGTAGCAGCATTCCAACGAAAACTTTCACGAAAACCTGTGTATCAGATGGTTTCTATTTCTTTCTTTTTTTACTTGTTAGTGGGGGGTAGCGAGATCACGCTATATTATTATTATTTTCTTACAAAGAACGTCCATGTGACAGCATCGACGAACAGGTGGATGACATTCGAAAAAATTCCAAGAGTGGCTGTCACGGGTGTGGGTCCAAACACCGACGACATCAGGTGGTTGTTGGTATTAGACCAAGCTCCTATTCACAAAATGTAGGCAGGAAAGAATGCCATGGAGGAGCGAGATACAGACATTGCATATGTGCCGGCTGGATGCACAAGACTATTGCAGCCAGCCGACATGCACTGGAATGGTACACGATCTTTCAAAGCAAGCCTTCGAAGGAGCTGGGACGAATGCACGCGCATAGCAAAAAGAACTCTAAAAGGAAATCTGTGGAAACCGTGGCGTCAAGACGTACTGAATTTTGTGGCCGCAGGGTGGGATGCTGTACCAGAGGCAATCATTATTCAGTTTCAAGGGCTGCGGAATATCAAATGCACTGGACGGATCAGAGGGCGGCCTTCTACACTGCCGGTTGTCCAACGTTGGCAACATTCGTCCAGAACATACCAAGGAACTGCAGGCTGAATGCTACAGCCTGTTGTTTGACACCGACTCTGACAGGTACTTGCACGGATTTGAAGTGTATAAACAATCATCGAAAATTTCCCAATAAAGCTTTTGTTCACTCTGTACCACTTGCCGCGTCTGTCAAATCCTTTGGCAGAATCCGTGAATTGAAATGTAGACCTGCAAAGCTGGCAACCATGAAATTCAGGGGATTTGTGAAACTGAGTAGGGGTAGCGACAAAAAACTTACGCAGTTTTTTTTTTTTTCTGGGGCGCCAAAAGTGTTATACACTGCTTCAAATGATTGCCAGTAACTTTTCTCAGACGTCATCAATCATACTAGTGTTCACAATTATGCAGTAGTATACAGGCATGAGTAATTGACCAAACTTTGCTGTTCTATGAGTAATGCTAACAGCCCCTTTAGGTTTAAGGTCTACGCGCTTGGATTGATTAATGGCTCAAACTAGAGGCGGGCAACGTGGCCTCTATTTCTTGCTGAAATTAGCACAACTGAGAAAATTTTGAGGCTGGTCGGGCGTTTTGGTGCAGCATGGCGCAATTTCAGCAAATTTCATGGTTTTGGCGCAGCTCGACAGCTGTTGCACCCCTGTGTGTGTAAGTGCTGTGATCTATGAATACAAAAATTGCTTGCTTTGCAGCTGGTGAGCCATCTTAAGTAAGCAGAACTAGTACCGAAGTACATAAAAAAAGCATAGGTATTAAAGCAGTAGTCACTTCGAACATGTGAGGTGCAGTAAAATGCAGTAAAAACTTTAAATTAAAATAAGAATCCTGCCACATACAATAAGCCTCTTAGAATCCACCTTTTGCATGTCCGTGTGGTACCCCGTCGCAGACACTTCCAGAAACAAATCGTCAGGCATCGCGGCTAGCAAGCTTCTGTCACCGTCACCGTTCGCTTCGATCCGGACTTGTTCTTGCTACACGCCCACTGTGCTGACAGAAGTAACCAAATGGTGAAATCAGCCATCGATTTGTTTCATCTCACTCTGGGACTAAAGCAGCAGGTATGTTTTGTCGATATTAACGAGATATGCTGCTTGCTTAGCCGCACCTGCTAAACCTACCGCGCCGAGGCAGTGTTTGGACTACGTCAGACCAAGAACGCTGCATCTCCAAATATTAAACGTGCAACCTCGCACAGCATTCTGTGTGCGTTGGATCCTCTTTCGGTGGAAACAAAAAAGAGAGAAAAAAGAGAGAGAAGAGCGTTGCAGCGAGAGATGTGATGGAACGCGTTGACGTAGGAACATACGAGAGCCGCGAACAGCGTCTGAGAGAAACAGCCACAAAGAGAGAAGTTATCCGCAAGCATGAGATTCTACCAAGCTTTAGCATAGCAACAAATCCACGCTTCTTCAAGTTCCCAGTGTATTTGCTTGCCTAATAGCTTTACTGCATTTCTCAGTTAATAAATCGGTCATAATAACTACAACTGTTTGAACAGACACCGTGAATACGGTGAGCAGACGACACCGTGCGAATGAATACATTGGCCTCCACAGCCTCCACAGTACTGAAGGGAACATCTGAAACAGAGTACAGTTGCTGGAATCACACTAACCAGATTTGTAGATAAATTGATTGGTTGTGCCGCCCGCACCACTCTCACTACTGATGCCACCGCGAAAATACAGGCGGCGTCTGTAACAGCGTCCCACAGATCATATCCCAGAGCCACCGCCAGAAGGCTGCACATGCGCTGAAGAGGTATGCAAAAGGCGGATTAATCGCTGCTTTAAAAAAGGCAAGAATGTCAGTGGGCTGGTTTGCTACACGCATGTTACAGAGGAACTCAGCGCAGCAACTAAGGTGTCATGAGTGCACTACGAAAACATACGAGAACCATTGGAATGTTTGCAACTTTTTCATTGCATACCTCGCTCCAACATCCGTACTGCCTCCATAAGACTTGGAACCAGTAGCCTATTAACAATAAATCCCGGAGTGTCCTGCAAAGGTTAATATATAAGAAAGGACAAAGTAATAGTGTATTTTGTTTTGTCAAGATTCTACCAAGCTTCAGTGAATCTAACTGATAAACCCTCTTGTAAGACCTGCTGTATTCTCTGAGTCACATTGCCTCTGCATAAATATAAATAAATTTCTGATTAACCTATTAATGATTTAACAGTGGTAGAAGAGAAATGTGATTTTTTTACAGCAGACTTTTGAAACCGAAAGCCTTTCGTATATAAGTGGCAAATAATGTTTGATAATTATTGTATGTAGGCATATTTTTATTAAACCACTACAATGTAATGAACTGTTTAACTAATGAATGCCATATAGACTTGTATAAAGGCTGTACTTTTTGTTCCCTCGACCTTGATCAGCTATAATCCCCTTGCAAGAGGCCAGGCCATTTAGTCAAACTTTTCAGATTATGAATATTAACTAAGTCATATTCTTTTATAAGCAAATACTATTCTTTTTATAATGACTTATTCAACATTCATTCACACACACTTTGCAACTGCCCTCAATTTTGCTATTACAGCATCTGCAGCACCTCGATCCATCACCACATTTGCTAATGAGGACATCTTGTGTGCCACCCACAGAATTAAAAAACCATGTTATTTCAAAGCTGACTTGCATATATGGCAGCACTGTATTACATCCCTTGTGAGCTCTTCAATACGGAAAATGGGCCAAGTACACATTTATTAAGTCACTTGTAATTCATCTATACCATTATATGTCATTAATCGGAATAAGTTCGTTGACATTTTTTCCCCAATCGTGAGTTGCCAAGTGAGAAGTGTGGCCCCTACATGAGTTCATTTGGTGCGTAAAACTTAAATGGAACTTAAATGGAATGCGTAAAACTTAAATGGAAGGAAGAGACATGGACAGAAACAAGCTCTAGTGCAGCGATTTTTCTTGTCCATGTCTCTTCCTTCCGTAGTCACACCGTAACTACTTGTTTTCTTGTGCTGTGCAAACATGTGTCACATGTGGTAAAGATATACTCTGCCATTATCTAGGTACAGAATATTATCTTCACCTTGCACACGACAGTCGTCTTGCCGAGTGCCTTGCCCCATGCTTGCATTTTTTGGAATGTATCTTCACTTGTCTCCGAGATTCGCACGACCTGCATAGTTAAAACCCAAAAGAAAAAGGGGGAAAAATTACAACGCCGTGTCGAAGGACACAGTATAACCAAGCTTGTTCTATACCCAGGTTCTCTTAAACAACTAAACAAACACAACAGTGATGTTATCCAGCCCATGTTGGAGCAAGCCTTAAATTTTTTTCATGTAGAGAGGGCAAATAATAGGGACAGCAAAGAAAACATCACTCTTGCTAGGTCATATTGATTGTTCTCAGAGGCATGCTTACAATGACTAGTAACAAGAGCAAAGAACTTAAGGGGGCTTTGCAGAACTTCTTTAACAGAGTCAGAAAACCATGCTGACAAACAGTCAAGGCTCCTGTGAACATGAGCGTAATATGACACTAATAACAGCAGGAAATTTGCAATCTTGTTTAAAGGACATGAATATTGCTCACTCTTCACTTGCCAATCTTCGTAGACAAAGGCGCCAACAAAGACACCAACCACGAAGTGTAATAGGGGCACGCGTGCCAAGTACTAGAAATAAAGCTTACAATAACAGACAGCTGAGCTAGCTGGTACGCATTTAAGTTAAACGACGCGACATGCAAACATGGACACAAGAGAGAAGTTAAACGCTTGAATATCGTAACCATCTAACGACATAACGCACACTTCGGCATTTTTGATCCTGAACTTGAAGGTACAATGCGAGAAAACTGGTCTTTTTCTAAACGGGAAAGAGACTAAACTAATAGGAACAGGTGAAATATTGTAACTATCTAGCGACATGATGCACACCTCGGGTTTTTTATCCTGAACTTAAAGGTACAACGCGAGAGAACTGGTCTTTTTCTAAACAGGAAAGAGACTAAACTAATAGGGACAGGTAAAGCTATGAAAATTCAGATAAAGAAGGAAGTATTGTTTTTTCTTAGATGCAGAATAGACGCTGAATGTTGCACTACAAAAGGAATAGGAAATAGTAACAATATGAGAGCAACGAGTGGACTTAATAGATAATGCTGCATCTGTGGTGTGTTGTGTTCTCTCATGTCTGTGTTAGCACACCCAATCGTTTAACATAGGGGCACATCGTCATTGGTTGATTTGATGATAGTGAAAAAAGTTTTTGGCAATACAGTAGGCTCTTGTTAAACGGAACCTGAAGGAACCAGGAAAGTGTGTTCTGTCTAACATGAGTTCTACTTAAAGCGCCACTCACCAGGCCCCATACCGAATTTTAGTTAGACAGTGAAAGTTGTTGGGTGTCCGATGAGGAAAGTTTTGCCACAAAAATGTTTCGAATCAGTTCATTACGAGCGGAGAAACAGGTTTTTTGAAGCGGTGCGAAACAAGGGTGAAAGAAGGCGAGCTCGAAACCCTTGCCGCTCCTCCGCGTAGCCTTCGAAAGCCAAATCTCTTCCCCACCCTCTCCGGCATTCGACCAAGAGGTGACGCGCGCAAGACGTGCTCGAACAAGCCCAGCCCCCGTGCACGCGAGCGGCGTTGCTTTGTTAACCAGCGTTATTTTGTGGTCTTCTGTCTGTTTTTGTGGAATTGTTTGCAAACGCTGGCTTAGACGCGGTAGAGTAGTTCCACGGCAGTCGTCTGCTCAATGTGCTGACTGCGGGAACCCGATCGCATGCGAAACGCTGGCACATTAGCCCCGCATCTCGTAGCATTTCACGGGAAAAAATGTAAGAAAAACGCGCACAATTTTTCATTGCGGCTCATTATTTCAAGTTTATTCATCTCTTAAAGCAACAAATACATAAAGTATGCATGTTGTGTTAAATAATTTTTGCCATGTCACGTGGTATACTGTTCACAACGTCAGAGCAGAGTCGTCTACGTAGAGGACCAACGTCATCGCATTGCCGTGTTCGGAGGGCCATTCCTACGCCCACGTCATGCCCTCATTCTCTACGCGTGTGCCGGCAGGGGGGAGGGGGAGCAGATTTCATCTTGAAATTTGACCTGTTTCTGCGGCGCGTAGCGTTGCAAATTTTGACAGACGTGATCATGAACGCCTCGTCCACGCATTGCGCTTGTCAGCTCAAAATTGTCAAACCTGGTGAGTGGCCCTTTAATGAAAGATGAAGCACGGCAGAGAATTTTAAGTATGAAACCAATCATGTTAAAGGTTGTTCTGTATAAGCAGCAGTTCCGTATAAGAGATTTCTGTTTGCTAAACGTCTACAGTATTTACCTGTTGTTGTTTTTTACTTCAATCAATAAAAAATCCACATTTTCTTCTCTTCTGAAACACGAAAAAAGCAACTACCTTAGTATTTAAGGTCTTAATTACCAGTCATCTATATACTGTATTGTTTTCACCTACGTTCATGTGAGGTGAGATACACTCATGCTATTTCAAAGAACTTTGTGCTTGAGTGGGTCACCTGTCTCATACTAAGCTCACCACAACAGTACTTATTGATGCATACCACTGCTTCCAAAACCACTCGTGCACTCATCGATACAGTTTTTGAGATGCGACAGTTGTTCCATAACACACAGCCTAGCGAGTAGAAACAGCAAAATTGGGCCCAGCAGAACATTTTTTTGGGGGGTCAAGCATATTCATGACCACCCTGAGAGGCTGTACTCAGGTAGCCTTTACTGGAAAGATGAACAAAAGCACATTGATGTGTTCTGTGAACGTTTCATTTTTTTGGTCTCTCCACAGGTCCATGCTGGCAATACCATACCTGCCAAGTTCAAGGATTCTGAATCCGGGAGATTTCCGCAACGGGGGGGGGGGGGGGGGGGGGGGCTGAATTATTTGCTTCTGTTTTTTTGGCACCAAGAAAACCCAGGCTAACAAACAAACAAAACATAGCCAAAAACAAGAGGGGGTCGCCGTTGCAGTTTTATAGCAGTTTCAAGTGGACGAACACACAAGAGTAGGGTTTCCTACTAAGGTGAAAGTCTCAAAGGATCAACACAACTCACAGAATCTATTTCCCTTAAAACAACTCGCGCATGTCTTCCTAGGATGGCGATAGTTATAGCGCGAGAAGAGAACGAAGACAAAGAGACTGGAAGGACACGAAGGACACGAGCGCTAACTTCCAACTGCACATTTCGCACATTTTCTCAGACTTCCGCTGCACATTTCGTGTCCTTCTTGTCTTTTTGTCATTTTTCTGTTCTCGCGCTATAGCTATTGTCATGTCATACCAACTAGCCCAAGCTGCCGCATTTCTAAGTCTTCCTGGGACACACGTGAACGGACGGGATGGCACAGCTGGCTGCCGCAAAAGCGCGGGTCAAAGGGGGCAGGACCTCTGTAGAGCTGTAGTAACATTTAGTCCTGTCCCCTCTTGTTCAAGTGTGAAGAGAAATAAAAATTGAGTTGAAAGCTTTGCTAACTACAAGATTCTTTTGACAGGAATGCCAAGATGCGTCTGGCCCCTTTTATTTATGACAATACCAATTATATGGACAGTCTAGGCTGGTTTCCTTGCCATCGCCGCCGTCATTCACCGTATATTTATAAGTATCTATATCTATATATATATATGAACACAAGAAAAAAAAAGCCGTCTGCGCTCAGTGCCTAGCTCGCCGCGAAGCGCCAACATGTGCTTATCTCTCAGGCGTAATTTGTTCTGCGGATAGGAAGCGAGGGGGGGGGGGGGGGAATGTTTGTGCACGCGCGCTTATCCTTTGGTGGGAAGACTCGCGTGCCTTCGGCTTTCACTGGAACTATTGCGTTAGTTGCCGGGCCCACCAAGGTCACTTTGGTCTGTAAACAGGCCCCGTTTGCGAAAAAAGAACACTTTTCATACACAGCGAGGTATTACATGTGGGACACTTATTAGTTTGAACTCATCAGTACCTGTGATTATGTATCGTGCATCATTTTTGTTTAAACAGTGCCTTACGTGTCAAGCGGTTGTTAGTTCAATTTCGTCCGGTGTGTATCGTTTTCTTGCGTCATTTGTGCGAGAGCAGCACACTGCACATTTCGATCGGCTTACCGTTCTCAACGTGACACTCCAAGTTGTTGCTGTCGCATTCATTGCTTAGCCCTTACGGGAAAACTGTGACTTTTCTTATTTTTTTTACCTATTTACGGCCTTGAATCTACGGCTGCGTGCCCTCGGAGCTCGTAGACCGATGTCGCGTCGCCGCGACCGTGGTTTCTGTGCGCGGCGGTTGCGGCAAACGGTAGTTCCTTTTACAATCCCCGTGCGCTTGGATGCGCACGCACCAAAACTAAGTCATTTTATGCGATCTAAGATAGCATCTGCCGCAGCTCTCCGCCGAGTTTGCAAAAAGCAGCGTTGCTGTCTGGTTGAGCGCACATTTTCGGGGTTCTGTCAATTATGTCGTCGCCATACATGATCATGTCAAGAGCGACTGCGGCTTCGTCCACAGCGGTTGGGGCAACGACAATCACACGAACTGTAGAAGACAGTGCTTGCGCCGGCCGCACGCGTACTTCCGAAGCTTCGAGTACGCTGCTCTCAACCTTCGTTCGACGGTTTCTGTACTAAAGTTCGTATCACCCGCCGCGATTAGGAAATGTGTTCGGAGCATTCGAATTTAGTCCCAATGGACATAGTGGAATTTAGCAGGAAATTTTCACAAATTCGTATCTGCCGCGGTTTCGCATCACTAAAATTCTACTGTACGTTTAGATGAACGCCTCTTAAACTCATTTATAATAAAATGGGGCAGGTTCGAAAAGCTTGGCGCTGATTGAAAGCTGCGTTTTTGCCAATGCGGCCAGAGCACGCACAGAAATTTCTATTTCCGGGAGATTTTTATGACAACCGTACAAACCGAAGAAACAGTCAAAATCCGGAAGTCTCCCGGCCAATCCGGGAGACTTGGCAGGTATGCAATACTGAAGTGGCAAATAAAATTCTGTTGCATCCTCTGGTCAATGACAGGTGCCCATTGCACGCGTTGTTTTTTATTTCGTACTTTGCGAGTAAGAAATCTTGCCAGATACTACTTTGTGCTTAGGTAGTTAACTTCGCTTCAAAATGGGCTGTTTGGATTTGGTTACTATCTGCTGACCAAGTTAGATCCAGAACTAAGCCAGTGCACACCAGGTATTCACGGAGCCTGGCCATACTTTTGCACAATAGTGCGTCATGTACTGCCAAGCTGTCGCAACCAGGCTGTCGCAAGGCGAGGCCAGTACCATGCTCATTATCATACTGGAATAGTGCAAACACACTAAAATAAAAATAGAAGAGAAAAAGCTGTGAACATGATGCACACTGACATACCGTAGCTTCTTGGCCTTTTGCCATCACCTCCCCATGCGCAGCTTTCAGTGGATTATTCAGGGTGAAAGGAAAAAAGTTTTTAAAGTGCGCGGCTAATTCTTGCCACTCTACTTGTAATTGATGAATGAGAAGTTTTGGTGGAATCAATTTGTAAGGCAATAGACTTTACCAATGTTGACAATGTTGCATGGCTCCTTTATCCCTTTGAAGGTTTTCGTTGTACATGTACGACATCACCTAAGAGGGACCAAAGTGTTTTCGTCGTACATGTACGGCATTGCCTGTATGTTTAAAACACACCTCTTTTTAGATCATTTCTCTTGCTCGGCAAGTGCTGCCACACTTCGTAAATATGCGAACAGACAATGATGCTAAGGAAAGTATAAGGGAGGTTATTAGGAGCGTTCTACGCAATAGGCATTGATGGCAATAGGCACTGATGCTCCTACGTTTAAATGCACATGTATATACCCCATAGAGTGAATGTAGGGGTGATCGCCACCGAAGATTGATTTATTTGTGGTGTTTAACGTCCCAAAACCACCATATGATTATGAGAGACACCGTAGTGGAGGGCTCCGGAAATTTCGACTACCTGGGGTTCTTTAAAGTGCACCCAAATCTGAGCACATGGGCCTACAACATTTCCGCCTCCATCGGAAATGCAGCCGCCGCAGCCGGGATTCTATCCCGCGACCTACGGGTCAGCAGCCGAGTACCCTAGCCACTAGACTACCGCGGCGGGGCTGACCGCTACCGAAGCTGTGATAGAGCATCAAATGTGTTATTCAAAGGTTGCAGGTTCAGTCCCAGACAGTGGCAAGTCATCTATTCGTCAACTTTTTTTCTTCACATTTACATTACAATTACTTCTAATAACATACCCCATACTATCCTTAGCACTATTGTCTATAAGTTCTCATAAATATTGCGTCTAACAAAAAAAAAGAGCCCTTAAATTTACAATTCTTTGCTTTGCAGACATGTAGAATTTTTTACATGCACCGATGTCTTTCAGTTTTTTTTTTGCTTTGAATTTTCTGCCATGCTTCGAAATACGCGAATTTTTTTTTTTCATGCACGGATGTCTCTCTGCTTTTTTTTTTTTTTCGCCTTCCAATATGCTACGGCAACTTTCCCTTGTGAACCTGAATGCACGCACGCAGTGCAGCTGGTTTTGGTTTCGCCCTTCAGGTGGTTGCGACTTGTCATGACCGCAAAGCTGATGGCGGTTTGGTTTTTATTCTCTTAAACGGTGACCGCTTGTGACAATCTCGTTTACTGCTCCCAAGGGCATGATTACATTTGTTTTCGTGCAGTGCTGCATTACACGAATGCCGCCGCCATGGTTATGTTTTCTGATTCGGAGACTCTGAAAAACTAACTCTTGTGTCGTTGGCAAAACTAACTCTTGTGTCGTTGGCAATAAGACGAAGAATTACTATAGCTTTTTCACTTATTATGCTTTCCAGATAGGTGCACAACCACATAATTTTATTCCATGTGCTAACTCGTGCAGTTTGCTTATGCTAAGGAAGTGTTGACCAGTTGCTCTGGTGCTTGAGAGCCGAGTGGCAATTCCTCCGAACTGGACTATTTCCCAAGTACCGAATCAGAATCTGATTCATTATATTTCAGTTCATCAGATGAGTATTTACTTACAAGTTTAGATTTGGATGATGATGAAGGAGTAATATCTCAAAAGTGTGCACTGCGAGACGATGCGAATAGGATCAAAGGTGACTATATAACACAGTGTTTAGTGACTCAGCAAACACATTTTTTACCATAAAAGTATTCTGGTGCACTTATTTTTGTATGTCTCTGAGCTATGTTCAATACAATACATAATTTTTATTTATAAAAAATCATACAACTATTTTTTTTAGAATTTTGCCTGGTGTTACTTCAAATAAAGCATGTTTATGTAACAACACTAACGCTTTATTTTATCACTTTACATTTGTACAAAAAATTTAGACAATTTGTTTTCTGAAATAGAATTGCCTAAAGAATTGATTTAAGCAATTGAAAAATTACTCATTTTTTGACTAAATTTTGCCAGAAAATTTGCCCTCAAACGGTTAAGTGTAATTAATGACCCGCAAACACTTTAACACCATGCGTGCTTATCAGAGTACATTTCTTTCTGTGCAAGCCAGCACATCCAAACATGCAGCAACCTTGATTCTGAATTCAGCACATATCCACATTTTACGCTACCAAAGTCAAGATTGACGCAGAGTACAGAACACAGGTGTTCTCACATTTTTACATTTTCACTGTACCGTAATGTTGCCACGGCAGCCAAGCACCAAGCCCACATGCTTGAGCATAGCATACCACGTGGCAAGAGCAAGATGGGGCCCATCAGAATCATCGCTATTTCGATACATTCGATATCGCATGCCGGTGCTCTCCAATATGAGACCTAGTTGTGTGAAGACGCTAGAGAGTGTTCAAGCTCAATGCTTGAGAAGATGCTTGGGTCTGTTGTGCTGTACTTCAACAAATGGGACAATCCCAGAGGCTCGGGCTTGTCCCATCAGTGTATACATGCTCTGCAAACCACTTAGACTTCACCTTCGATTGCTGAGCCGACACAGACTGCACCCACTATCAGTACTACCCGCCAATCACCAAGAGTGCAGTTTCTCAAGAGCAATATTGCAGCATGAGAATATTCTACCATCAAGGTTTTCCCCGCCGAATCTTCCTGCAGTGCCTCCATGGGTCCTGCCTAAACCACCTGTTTGTCTTACGATACCTGGTGCGGCGATGGCGTAGTGGTTAGAGCATCCGCCTCGCATGCAAGAGGTCCGTGGTTCAAATCCCGGTACCGCGCAGTTCCCAAACGGATTAAAAAAAAAAAAATCCGCGTGTTGATGGAACTGCATTAAGAGGCCTGGGGTGCGGCCTCACCGGCAAACACCGCTGAGAACGCACTCCCTCACCAGAGAAGGATTGGCCACCCTAGTGCAGTATCTGGCCACTACCTCCCACATGCTTACGTCAAATAACTCACGGCCCTCAGTCCCCAGCAGCTGCGAAGCAACTGACCATGGCGGCGGTCAGATCTGCAACGCAGCAGAGGGTGCTAAGAATCTCTGGATCCGGACAGGCCGCCATTGGAACCTGAACTTGGCAACGTTTAACGCTAGAACCTTATCTAGTGAGGGAAGTCTAGCTGTACTATTCGAGGAGCTAGAGGGTGTTAAATGGGATATAATAGGGCTCAGTGAGGTTAGGAGGACAGATGAGGCCTATACGGTGCTACAGAATGGGCACGTCCTTTGCTACAGGGGCCTGGCAGACAGAAAAGAACTGGGAGTGGGGTTCCTAATTCACAGAAACATAGCTGGCAACATAGAGGAATACTATAGCATTAATGAAAGGGTGGTAGGTATCGTAATTAAACTGAATAAAAGATACAAGATGAAGGTAGTACAGGCTTTCGCGCCTACATCCAGCCATGATGACGCTTCAGTTGAAAGCTTCTATGAAGACGTGGAATCGGCAATGAGTAAGGTAAAAACACAGTATACTGTAGTGATGGGCGACTTTAATGCAAAGGTAGGGAAGAAGCAGGCTGGAGACCAGGCAGTAGGAGATTATGGCATCGGTACTAGAAACGCCAGAGGAGAGCTACTAGTAGAATTCGCAGAACGCAATAATTTACGGATTTTGAATACCTTCTACCGAAAACGAGAAAACCGCAAGTGGACATGGAGGAGCCCTAATGGCGAAAATAAGAACGAAATAGACTTTATAATGAGTGCACACCCTGGAATCGTGCAGGATGTGGAAGTGATTGGCAAGGTACGATGCAGTGACCATAGAATGGTACGGTCTCGAATTCGCCTAGACTTGAAGAAGGAACGACAGAAACTGATACGCAAGAAGCCAATCAATCATGTAGCACTGGGAGGGAAACTACAGGAATTCAGAGTGTCGCTGCAGAACAGGTACTCGGCTCTTAGTGAGGAAACCAACCTTAGCATAGATACAATGAATGATAATCTGACGAGTATCATTACGGAGTGTGCAGTGGAAGTTGGAGGCAGGGGTAGTTAGACAGGACACTGGAAAGCTTTCCCTAGAAACGAAAAACCTAATTAAGAAGCGGCAAATCATGAAAGTGTTAAGTACAACAGACAAAATAGAACTGGCAGAGCTTTCGAAGTTGATTAATAGACGTAAGGTATGCGATGTAAGAAGGTATAACATGGAGAGAATTGAACACGCTCTGAAAAACGGAGGAAGTGTCAAAGCATTGAAGAGGAAACTTGGGATAGGCAAAAGTAGGATGTATGCACTAAGGGACAAAGAAGGCGAAATAACTACCAAACGAAAACGAAAGTAATGTACAACAACTTCGGAAAAGAGCAGCCCTTCGAGATAGGTAATAGTGCACTTCAAGTTGTAAAGGACTATGTCTACTTAGGGCAGGTAATAACTACGGAGCCGAACCACGAGATTGAAGTAACTAGAAGAATAAGAATGGGGTGGAGCACATTTGGCAAGCACTCTCGAATTATGACAAATAGATTGCCACTATCCCTCAAGAGAAAGGTATATAACAGCTGTATCTTGCTGATACTTAGCTACGGAGCAGCAACCTGGAGACTTACAAAGAAGGTTCAGCTTAAATTGAGCACGACGCAGCGAGCAATGGAAAGAAAAATGGTAGATGTAACCTTAAGAGACAAGAAGAGAGCAGAGTGGATTAGGAAACAAACGGGGGTTAAGGATATCATAGCTGAAATCACGAAGAAGAAATGGACATGGGCCGGGCATGTAGTGCGTAGACAGGATAACCGCTGGTCGTTAAGGGTAACTGACTGGATTCCCAGAGAAGAGAAGCGGGTTAGGGGAAGACAGAAGGTTAGGTGGGCAGATGAGATTAAGAAGTTTGCGGGTATAAATTGGCAGCAGCAAGCACAGGACCGAGTTAACTGGCGGAACATGGAAGAGGCCTTTGTCCTGCAGTGGACGTAGTCAGGCTGATGATGATGATGATGATGACCTGGAATCACGAAGAAGTCACTCGTTTCTTCTGTTGGCCTCAGACAACTGACCTTATATCAGATTTATACAATGTACGGTGATTCTCTGCCTGTGTACACCAACAGGTCCACCACACTAAACACCTCCACCGCAGCCTTTGTCATCCGAGACATGGATATCGCTCGACGATTCCAAGTGGACCATAAAACCACATCAACAGCCGCAGAGCTTGTCGCTATCCGGAAGGCAATAAGATTTATGTCTGGAGAGCGACCTCAAGCCTGAACGATTTCCTGTGATGCCAAACCCGCTTTGCAAACCATTAATTGCATCATGAAGCAAGGTCCATATTACATCTTGGCAATAGAAATTGCAGAACTTATTCAGGTTGCTTCAACAAATGGCCATCTTATCACTTTCCAGTGGATTCCCACGCATTGCGGTGTGATAGAAAACGAAGAGGCAGACGCTGAACCTAAATATGCATTAAGCAGTGCCCCTGAAGTACGCATTGTGTTTTCACGAGCTGACACGAACCCCCTGCTTTGCTACGTAATGCGCAGCTACACACTTCAGCACTGGACCAAACCGGAACGGCGACACCGGCAACTTCACAAATTGGACCTGGAAATGAGGTTCCACATGCCCCCTAAATTGAAACGGCAACTCACAAGTATGATCCACCACATTTGTTTTGGTGTGGCGTACACCAGACGTTACGCACATATCATCGGTCGCAGTGACACTGGTACTGATTGTGAACACTGTGATGTGCCAGAAACACTTGAGCACATATTTTGTGTCTGCCCAGCATACGCACATGAACAACAAACGCTCATTTCTTCTACTGAGCAATATCGCAGTAGGGGTCATTAACTGATGAGACCGTGTTGGGCCCTTGGCCAGACCCCAACAGTGCAAGTGTGGTCATAAGAGCGGTTATAACCTTTTTGGAAGTAACTGGACTATATGTGCGGCTATAAAATTTGTCTCAGCTAGAAAGAATTCTACATACTCACCTCCCTATCTCACCATCGTCATCCATTAGTCTTTCTTCTCCCCTTTCCCCTCCCCCAGTGTAGAGTAGCAGGCTAGACCGAGCTATCACTCAGGCCGACCTCTCTGCCTTTCTGTAAATAAATTGTCTCTCTCTTTATAACTGAGAAAATGTGTGAAGCCAGCCTGAAATGGTACTCACCATGTATATTCTGGTTGAAAACTTGCCCAACTATTAGCGTTACTGCACATACATGCTGGTCAGATGACGTGAAGTTTAGGCACAGTGAGTGCAGCCTTGATGTAAACAGAATTAACCAAATCAAAGATGGCCCAAGCATCCCTGACTGGATCAATGTGCAGCACAGGAGTGCTTACCAATCTCGCTGTCGCAAGACTTGTGTGACTGAGAAAAATAGAGAAATGCTGCTTCTGAAAAGCCATACGGCCAAAGAGAGATTTGCGCTCATGTACGCATATGT
This sequence comes from Rhipicephalus annulatus, assembly GCA_013436015.1. Taxonomy (NCBI): domain Eukaryota; kingdom Metazoa; phylum Arthropoda; class Arachnida; order Ixodida; family Ixodidae; genus Rhipicephalus; species Rhipicephalus annulatus. The sequence continues at coordinate 69,140 of WOVY01002929.1, forward strand.
TACTCCTAAGTGAGACAGAGACAAGAGAGTGAAATGCAGCTAAAATATGACCACGGTGACATCAGGCTAAGCCTTTACTATGAAAACCTAAGAAAATGTTAAAGCAAGCCACTGACAGCAGCGACCCCGCCGCGGTGGTCTAGTGGCTAAGGGACTCCGCTGCTGATCCGCAGGTCGCGGGATCGAATCCCGGCTGCGGCGGCTGCATTTGCGATGGAGGCGGAAATGCTCAAGGCCCATGTGCTCAGATTTGGGTACATGTTAAAGAACCCCCGGTGGTCGAAATTTCCGGAGCCCTCGACTATGGCGTCTGTCATAATTATATGGTGGTTTTGGGACGTTAAACCCCACATATCAATCCTACAGTAGCTGTAGTTGAAAATTTCCTTGTACGCAGTGGCAGCTCTAGTAGCGCCTTCTGTCCCTGAACAAACCTGTCTTGACCTTTCATGACGTGTAAAAAGTATCAAAGAACTGTCCTGCGACGTAATGTTTGTTTTACACTGCTGATAACTGCAATAAAAGCTACACGTAAGATGGGAAAGCGTAACAGCATATAATATGCAGAAACATGCAACCAACCTCTAGAAGTTTCATCACTGGCACAGGATTGAAGAAATGAAGGCCACCAAAACGATCTTTTCTTGATGTGCTGCTAGCAATTTCTGCGATAGGAAGTGATGAGGTGTTGCTTGCAAATATGGTAGACCTTAAGGGGGGCAAGAAAGTAGAAACAAAAGTGTTTTGTCACCTTATCATCAGTATTCCAATTTTGTTGAGACAGACAATAACACCAGTAATATTTTAATAATGTCCTAGGAGGATGAAAAAAATTATATAACATTCAGTGAAAAAATTACTGGTAAACAATATACAGACGTTTAAAATCCATTTTACAGAATATAAATGTTCTTGTTTAGCTAGGAAAATGCACCTAGAACAGTGGCACATACTGTTCAAATTGTATGAGCTTATTAGGCAAAGATTGATATAGGTACACGGTCAATCCATGCCAAACGTCCTAGCCGTTTTGATGACCATCTCTAATGTATTTGAAAAAAAAAAAAATCGCGCTGATTTACTGCATTAAAAGGAGTGAAACGATAGAGTATTTACTAGAGAAAAAAAATTTTGGTCATGTGGCTGCCTTCTGAACTTCCCAGAATGTCGTTTGGGTGTTGTTTATGGGAAAATTTATTTTAAAAGTACCACTCCTTCTTTCTGTACCAAAGTTGGTCGACATGCTAAATAAAGGTTCTTGTGTAAGGTGATTGAAGCTCAGTAATAGTAGTGCAATTTTTCTGGCACATACGCCTCTATAAATTTAGCCAAAATGTGTCATGTTTGCATTTTTTCTATTGCAATACTGCACTCTGTATGAATATCTGAGTAGTAAATACTTATTTCACAGAAGGTATATGTTGAAGAAAAATATTTTTAGACCTCTTGAGCTGCTAAACTTTATGAGAAAAATTCACAAGTTTTACGAAATCGTCATTTTTGTCCATATTGAGATGCGATTAGCACCATGTGGTGGTCCTACTAAAAATTACCTTTAAACTTAAATCGAAAGCAAATGAACAGTTCTTTTTATGACAAATTTCATTATTACATTTTTTGTTTTAAAGAAAATAATTTTTGAACTTTCCAATTGACTGCAATGGGGAATTTGAATGTGGCAGCTAATTGATAGATGGATATGTGGGGTTTAACGTCCCAAAACCACCATATGATTATGAGAGACGCCGTAGTGGAGGGCTCCGGAAATTTTGACCACCTGGGGGTTCTTTAACGTGCACCCAAATCTGAGCACACGGGAGGTGGCTGCTAATGTATGACCAAATGGGAAGATAGGTGCCAATGAGAAAGTTCAAAAATTAATTTCTTCCTTAAAATAAAAAATGTAATGATAAGATTTGCTATATAAAAAGAACTATTTGCTTTCGATTCAAGTAGGTGATTTTTAATTTGCAATGGTGTAAATTGCATCTCAATATGGACAAAAATGACGATTTTGCTAAATTCGTGATTTTTTCCTCATGAAGTTTAGCAGCTTGATAGGACTAAGAATATTTTTTTCTAATTACATGCCCTCTGTAAAGAAGTATCTGCTACTCAGATATTCATACAAAGTGCAGTATTGCAATAGAAAAAAATGCAAACATAACACATTTTGGCTAAATTCTTAGAGGCATATGTGCCAGTAAAATTGCACTAATATTATGGAGCTCCAAACACCTTACACAAGCACCTTTACTTAACATGTAGAGCAAATTTGCTAAAGAAAAAACTTTTAAAAGGCGGTACTTTTAAAATAAATTTTTCCACAAACAACACCCAAACAACATTCCCAAAAGTTAAAAAGGCAGCCACGTGAGCAAAACTTTTTTTCTCTCTGAAATATTCTAGCAGTTCACTATTTTCGATGCAGTAATTGGGCACAATTTTTTTGCGAATACATTTGAGATGATTGCTAAAATTACTGGGACGTTTGGCGTGGAATGACCCTACTGTATGGTTTATTTTGTGATGAGTGGTACTTCATGAAAGATATTTCTAACACATTAATATGACACCCATATGAAATCAATCACGTATCTGATGATTCTGTGGAGTGCAATTAACTTCTTACATGGCCTTTCATAGCTAAAGAATAGAAATTTTATTCAGAAAAGAAGTTAGTAATAACAGAGTCACTGCATCATTGATAATTTCAGGAAGCATACATTAACACTTAGGCAAATATCTGTCCAAGACTCCGGAGATTCTTTATATTTCCAAAAGAAAAGCAAAGAATTATTATAAAAAAGGGATCAGGCAAGAAAATACAGCCATTCCAAAAGATACTTAGAAGTATTCAACCTACTGAAGAGGAAACAGGTAGGAGTAAGGATCAACCTTGAACTTTGCATCGACAGCTCCATAACAATAATGCAGTTTTGGTTTAACGTCCCAAAGCCATACATCAACAGTAACAACAGAACATGACTTCACGATTGGCTGTCAGTCTTTAGAATATGCTTCCTAGAAGTAAGGTCTGTATAGTTGGTTACAACCGAAAAATAAATGTAAGCTTTTCAAACAGCTTTCGCTATTCCACCCAGGAAGAATTTGCATAGATGTCTCATCCAATTGCATTTGAGGAAGGTGCTTTACCCATACAGATCATCATCATCAGCCTGACTACATCCACTGCAGGACAAAGGCCTCTCTCTCTCTCTCTCCCATGTTCCGCCATTCAACTCGGCCCTGTGCTTGCTGCTGCCGCTTTATACCCGCAAACTTCTTAAAGGGGCACTGACACAAAATTTTGCAGCTGAGATAGCCTGTGGAGTCGATTCCCAAGAACATTCGTATATAATCTGTAAAGTATCAACAGCGAATATAGCTGGGAAAGTATTTTAAAAGAATTTTGAAGTTTGCGTGAGCCCTCGACTCCATTGCGCCATTGACACCATCGAAGGGGACCCTGAGGTGACCTCCTACATCCCCCATGTCACCACGCTTCAGTCAACAAAACAAGTTATGACGACACCATAGCCACAGTTTTTTTTTTGCCACGTTTGTTCCCGCAGTCTATACTTTTTGGCGGCTGGTTGTGAGTGCGTGGTCGAGACGCACGCTAAGAAAGATTTGTGTTTGGCGACACTTCAAGACCATTTCCTATTTGAAAGCAATTATGATGCGGACCATGCGGAAGTGTGTCATAGTTGTGTGTGTTAACATGGTTAAGATTTGCACACGCTAGGTGGCGACAGTTGCACCCAGTTTTTGGAGCTCTCTCAAACCGAAACTGATCGATAATGAGAGGCCTGTAGTTAGTTATCTGTCGCGTGCTGCAGCAAACGAAGTGTTGTGCCATAACTAACAGGCCCCTGCAACACATTGCAGCAGAAAAATGCGACGCCACAGTTTTTGTAACTTAGAAGTGTGGTAGCTTGGGCTAGTTGGTATGGCATGATGATAGTTATAGCGCGAGAACAAAACGACGACACAGAGACAAGAAGGACACGAAAGACATAAGCGCTCATGTCTTTCGTGTCCTTCTTGTCTCTGTGTCGTCGTTTTGTTCTCGCGCTATAACTATCGACAGTTTTTGTGTCAGTACCCCTTTAATCTCATCTGCCCACCTAATAACCGTGAAGCCAAACTATGAGATTGAAGTAACTATAAGAATAAAAATGGGGTAGAGCACATTCGGCAAGCACTCTCATATCATGACTGGTAGATTGCCACTATCGCTCAAGAGGAAGGTATATAACAGCTGCATATTGCCGGCACTTATCTACAAAGCAGAAACCCGGAGGCTTACAAAGAGGGTTCAGCTTAAATTGAGAACAATGCAGCGAGCGATGAAAAGCAAAATGATAGGTGTAACCTTAAGAGACAAGAAGAGAGCAGAGTGAATCAGTGAACAAATCAGGGTTGAGGATATCTTAGTTGAAATCAATAAGAGGAAATGGACATGGGCCGGGCATGTAGCACGTAGTCAAGATAACTGCAGGTCATCAAGGAAAACTGACTGGATTCCGAGACAAGGCAAGCGCGTTAGGGGGAGACAGAGAGTTAAGTGGGCAGATGAGACCCATACAGATACATTTGGGTATAACTCGTTTTCGGTCAAAAACTTGAACTCCATGGCAAACTTCCGCAAAGATTCTGATATGACCTCTCTAGGAAATAGCATTTTTACTAGGGATGACAAACTGGTAGTTATTAATATGCACACATTTTCATTAACAGCAAGAAACTACTTTTACGGTCACAATAAAAATCACTAGCATGACTGTACTACAGAAATGAATGGCAGGTTTGCCACCATTCTGGAGGTCTTATTAGGTTGTAACTGACTTTATAGTGAACATTTGGCAGGACTACCAAATGGTGGCATAATTTTTATACCATCTAAATCAACTTTCTAGGTTTAGCTAACCATTACTTTTTCATACTGACTTTGTAATCACGAGAAGCAGGCAAGCGACAAAATGGACTGGCGTGCATACAGCAAGCAGTACCGAATTATGACAGGCAGCTTGCCGCGATCCTTGGAAAGAATATCGTACAATCACTACAGCCTATCAGTTTAAACATATGGTGTAGAAACTTGATGGTTAACAAAGAAATCTAAAAAGAAGTTAAGGATTGTGCAGCAAGTGATAGACTGACGATGATGAAATTGCCGCGATCCTTGAAAAGAATATCGTACAATCACTACAGCCTATCAGTTTAAACATATGGTGTAGAAACTTGATGGTTAACAAAGAAATCTAAAAAGAAGTTGAGGATTGTGCAGCAAGTGATAGACTGACGATGATGAAAATGTTTTAATGAGAGATAAAAAGCAAGCGGAATCAAGAGAAGCGTGGTCATAACCTTATTTTAGGTTTCCCTTCACTAAAGCTATCACCCTGGCCGTTTCAATGAGGGCTAGCAAGTCCTCAAAGTTCAAGCTGTATGGGGCTGCCTTCCATTTTTCCCATGTTGTCGCATTTGTCGTGACTAAGAAGCTATTCACTTCGCAAGCCCCCACCATGCGATATAAATCATGTTACATTTAGCTGAAAGGTATTGCGGCACGGTATCATATAGCTTTGCTGGATTATAAAAGAACAAACTAAAAAACACCTAACAACATCAAGAGTTACGAAGGCAGTAGTGCCATTAAAAAGTAAACAGGCGTGGCTGAGAAACTGATTTTCTATATGAGGGAAAAACAAAGTTGGACTGGCTATGTATTCTAAGGGACACTAAAGGCAACTATTCAGTCGACGTTGACTGTTGAAATAGCAATCCAGAAACCTCATATAGTTACTTTTGTGCCAAGGAAGGGCTTATTCTGAAATAAAATCTCGTTTTAATGGTCCGCATCAGGTTAGCGCACTTCAAATTACCTGCCTCAACAAAACATCTATTGTCACTGTTTCCGTGCACATTGCCCGGCTTTACTGCGCGGCAGCTGACACTAGTAGCAGCAAGGGGAAACTAGCGGGAGCCACAGCAGCAACAATGGCCATTGAACAATGTTTAACCATGGCCTTCACAATTGCAGGCGTGCTTGGTTCAACTGAGCTGACCAGTCCAGTTTAAGCAGGCAAAAATTGAATTTTTGAACCACTCGCGCCATTTCCCAAAGTGATGTCCTGCGGTTACTTTTTCCATGAATCAAACAAAAACGAACAAGCAACATTTTATTACGTCTCTTGCTGCACAGAAGGTTCTTTATTCAGTGCAGCTAGTTCGATTACTAGTGATTAATCGTAGGCCATACTTCTAACATAACCGGGATCATTTTGCAAACGTCCTATCGTAGCGCACGTGTTCTCAACACGATCAGCGCACAAAAAGGACAAAAAATACGAGAAAGTGCATGACACAAGCGCTCTCTAACAACTGAAAGTTTATTGGAAGAAACGTGTCATATATATGCCAAAATAAAGGCATAAATAAACCTTGACACTCCCCATCAAGCATGCTGTAGATACGCAATATCAGTATCTGTGAGAGTGATCGAAGGTTGGCTCACGCACCTGTCTCCTGCTTTTACATTTTCATATGCTTTAGCAATTTTACACGTGCGCTGGTCTCTATGCCCCCTCAACACACTGGTTTTGTTAAACTCAGCCGCACTGACAGCAATAGATGAGTGATGAGTATTCAAGCTAGCCTAATTTGCTACTTTAGTTCAGCGCATGTGTTCTCATGCATTTAGCTTAATTTCTGGATAAGTAGTAGGGCACTGTTGTTGATAATATTGTTGTTTTTAGACGTTGTCATACAGTGACCTTTCACTCTGACATAAATTGTTATTTGACTTTACTGTCCCTTTAATGCATAGACCAGATAACAGATGGTCTGCTTAATTGTCATAACAGGTACACAGAGAAGGGAAACGCAATCGAAAATGGTAGAAAAGTAGGTGGTATAATGAAATTAAAAAGCTTGCTTGCCTCAGATGACATTCACTTGCACAAAGCATGGGTAATTAGAGATGATTTCAAAGTGCCTATGTCCCCAGATTAGGTCAGCAAAAGAAAGTGGAACTCACTCAGACTCACTAAAAAATTATATATTGCGCTTTGGACTCACTTGGAATCGGGCTCACTAAAATTTTTCCGAGCCGCACTCACTCTAACTCAATATGACGAAAAGTTTATCCACCCTGACTCTATCTGAGTCTGAGTGAATCGACTCATGAGTGAGTTTGCCGACCTATGGTCCCCAGTAAAACTGATGCTGAAGATATTGTTGTCAGAGTACCACTTACGGGCCTGCTGCCTTGTCAAGTGCTGCAAAAAGCTTCTTTTTGATGTCGATGTTCTCAACTATGGCCTCCAGAACCAGGTCAGTGTTCTTCACAGCCTCATCTGCAGAGGTGCTCAATGCTATACTCGATAATGTTTTCTGCACAAACTCTTCTCTCGCCTGAAATTGCAGAACATGATGCAAATGCACTAACATTTATTAATCTTATCAAGAAAATTTAATACATACACAAATGACAATAAATGAAAGAAAGAAGTGTATATTTAAGAGCTCATTTTCTTTGTTAGACATAATATTAACCAGAACTAACAGGCAATCATGCCAAAGAGAGAATAAGGAATGTTAATAGAAGTGATTGTAATGTATATCGTTCTGCTGCTGCACGACAAGCTGTTTACCGGTGAACAAAAGATACAAGTAACTTGCGACAGCAAAACAGCGTGTTCCAAAAACAGCTGTACAAAGAATGCCTTCTTCGTCTTTCTCCCCGAAACCTACAGTCCCACTACCCTGTGTCTGCAAAGCATCTTTTACGTATATACATGTGTCACTATGTGAAGAAAAAAAAAGTGGATGAAAAGATAACTTGCTGTGGGCAGGGACCGAACCTGTGACCTTCGAATAATGTGCCCGATGCTCTACCAACTGAGATACCATGGCGGCTATCCCCCCCTCCATCTTATGGGGTATATATATGCTTTCAACGTGGAACCGTCACTCACCAAATTTTCTCTGTGAAATAAAAGAAATGTTGGACACACACTAGACTGAATACTAATGCTCCATTTAGTCGAAATTGACATGACCCTTTTATGATGTATGACAATGCACTCAACTAAATATGCTTTGCTTAATAATCAATATACCAGACAGTGCCATTCTTTCTAATGAAAGAAAGGAAAGTACCTACTCTGTCCTACTGTGTAGATGCATTGGTTATTATTTAAAATTCCAAGAAGTAATTTGCCAATAAGTAAAACCAATAAGTAATTTCCTAATGAACAGCATGCCTGTAATTGGATTATGCTAGCACAGGAAGATAGTAAACTCTATACAACACTACTCTGGACCCATGCATATAACTATCTTAGGAAAAGGTAAAAAGCTTATGTCATGGCAACTTGACAGACATCCACACTGATAAAAAAAGAAGACAGAAAACAGTTCCAGTAGCCTTTGAAAAAGTAGGAGACATATACATAGACTTTCGCAAGTAGCAAATTATAGGGTGTTTCAAGAAATGTGTCCAAAATTCTCAAAAATCTCGAAGATGCACTATCTGCTTGCTACCTTCACAATTGCTTCATCTGTAGCGGCAGGCATCGTAAGATGGTCAAAAACGTCATTTCGTACAGTAATTGAAAAAGTATAATAATTAAATCTTACTTAGTGGAATTGGGCACTTATGCCAAATGTGTAGAAATAACATTCTTTATGAGTAGATGCCATCTCAGCTTTGAGATACAGAAAATGTGGCCTGTTGTAGTTATTATGATATGATAAAATTCAACTAAATTCAACAGCAAAACCAAAGCACCAATGAACGCAACGGGCAGATAACCATAATGACGTCGCTGTTTAGGACAATCATCGCAGTGGTGTAGTTCAGCATTCGTTAACGTATGTGCACTATGCAGTGCTATAATTGCAAGTGCAGTCTACACACCTACTCAATGAAGTCGCTTGATGGTTGATTTAATGGCACTCGCTCATTCTGAATGTCTCAGAAGTATATGTCAGTTATGCTCTTGCACATTTTAATTTCCTTATAGAATTTGGTTGAAATTGATTCCTCCATAATTATTACTAGAGAGCGATTTTCTGAAATCTCAAGGCCAAATTGGGTTCTCTAATGGAGGACTTCAAATCTCCCATTAAAAAAAAAATTTAACTTCCTTATTTACTATACTAAATTATGTCTTTCACCATCTTAAAGGACCCCTGACAATTTGGAAACTCGAGATTCTTGCATTGTTTGAGAGTCCTTCACACAGGCGGGGGGGGGGGCACTGCTGGCCAATCATTAGCGACAAGCATTGACTATAAGATATCTCAATAAGGATTTATAGTAAGGCGGACTGCTAATCTGAGTTATCAGCACCAATAGCCATCATGTCTGGTCTGATCTAGACAGAGGCCCAGCATGCATTCCACGAGCAAGGCCAGTGTTGTCGACGTCGGAAACAATTTGTTAGGTGCGCACAATACTCCGACTGGCACTCAGCAAGAACTATTGTTCGTCACCCCTATCGCTCTGTTGTCGGGCTGCTCTCAAGGTGGTTTTGGCTGCTTGCACCAGGAACGCCTTTCTTTTTTTCTGAGGGCGACACACTCAAAGCACTCCTATAGTTTTATTCTTGACTGCCCATGGGTCACCCGATTTGAAAATGGCACGTTTAACATCACCGAAGCTTGAGTGCACATGTCAGTCACAGGCATGCCCCCGGAATGGGGCACTAGTCTCTTATGATATTTAAGCAAGCAATTCGAAATGATGCGAGATCATTCTGAATTAACGATTATACTATTTAACATACAACACATTAGAGCATCTACAATTGAATTTTGGGATTACCTGATGCAAAGCTACAAATTACTGTAAAAAAGTTGCAAACAAAACTTTCACTGTAAGGGGTTCTTTGAGATGCCTGTCGTTACAGAAGTAATTCTGAAAGCATCATACAAATATTGCATTTCCCTCATTTTTAAAGACTTCGGACACAACAGTGAATTAAAGTTGTACAAACGAAAGTAGATGGATGTCCTGCTTGACCATAAGAGAAAAAGTGGGCATGGGTAGGTCACATAATGCTTAGAGCAGATAACCGATGGTCAGTGAGAACAATAGAATGGATATCTAGACGTGCTCTCTAGTTCAATAAAATTACACAGCAGCAACACTAGCACATAACAGAATAAAATCGGAAGAGAGCAATTGCGTTTTGTGAGGCTCATCGGACGTAGCTTCTTGTTCCTTTACCATCACCCCTGTGCAGCTTCCAGTGCACCTGTTGGGACCTAAGAGACATAGAGGGTGCTTATGCCCCCACCCCCACCCTATGTGGCCATTTCTTCAACCAGAATCTTTACTCGTTCTTGATGGATTTAAAAATTTTTTGCAGCAAATAAATTTTAAAGGGGCCCTGCAATTATTTTCTGAGTATCTATGAAATGCATTCACTAAAGGAGCTTATTGTCTCACGAATTCTGCACTGCAAAGGTTTTAAGAATCTGTCCAGTACAAGTGGAGTTACAAAATTTGTCAAACGCTGCAATAGCTTTCTCTCTTCTCGATGAAAGCACTGGAAGCTGAGCAGGGAGGGATCTCACAAGGGAAGAAGTGACATCACGTGCACTTTGTGACCTTTAGCACTTTCTCTCTCCGTCCTTTTTTTTTTTTTCTTTGAATGCGTGGCTTTTTAGTCTGATCACGCGGACACGAGGCAGTCTTCCAGGGTGGCCCTAATAACTCCTGAGCGCACCATGCTCAATTCAGCTAATGGCGTAATACTTGGGCCTGTGACGTCACAATCAAGGCACCCTCCCCATTAGGCGTTCCCCGCTAGCGCCTGCGCTGGCCCTGCGCCGCTCATGCGCACGGCATGCTAGAACACGCCCCTGTACATGCTTGTGCTCATTTGCCAGTGAAATTTCCCTCTCCACTTAGAGCGTTCTTCTCACCGGCACTTGGTCGCCGTAGATTAGATGCTTGCAAGGAAGAAGTCATGCTCAGCCTTTGCGGGCGACCTCTCTCATGATTCGGCGGTTTCCCTTTTGAGTGTTAACCGTTGAGTTGCAGGCAGGTGTGCTTGATTGGTCTTGCTAAGTTACCCAAAGGCGCACAATCATGATTGTTGCACTGTGCTGTATCTTGGATCATAAAACCAGTTTGTTGACAACCTGCTTCGAATGGAGTTTCTCCGCCATGTCAAGAGTTGAGGAACCCATTCGCATTGTCTTCACACACTACAGCAGTAGAGAACATTGCGTCCCTTTCCGGTCGCTTTTCTAGCAAACCTATCTCCGCAGTATACAGCATTAGTGAAGAGAAAGCAATTTTTATCTGCCTATGAGAATTAATTGTGGATTCCAGGCTGCACGCTGCACTATGATATTTTCCTCGTGTGTTCTCAGGAGCTTCGGCTGCCGATGCAGAACCCCTTTAATATCGAGGTCAATTAATTACGTGAAAACATGGTTCAGGAACCCTTTGGGCTCAACAGCTCGGTGTGCTTTCTCATGTGTGCATGAATTTTAAATTCAGTCATTTCAGAAGTCTGATGCCAGCAAAGAGGACTTGTTATTCTTGGAAAGTTCTTCGTTGCAACATTGGTGTTTAGACCAGCAAACAAATAACCTGTTTTTGTTTTTCTGTGTCGATACTGGGTGTAATATGAGAATTACTTGTTCATTTATGAAATTTGCAACAAGCTGTTGGCACACATACTGCAGAAACTAGAGGTCGAATTTTTTTCTCAGAGTTGAAACCATTAAGAATGATCACCATAAATTAAACTGCTACAATTAAAATCGACAACATTGCTCAAAGTGATGAACCATAGTATGAGGAAGGTTAGGCCGTAGACAGTAGTTTTAACGCAGCAATAATGACTATTTACACCGAACAGATCTCAAGAAAGCTAAGCTTTCAGGAATCTCACTGCCGAATAGAAAAGTATGACACAAAATAAAGCACACTTCTAGCAAACAAGCGCACCTTCTTGTCTTCAACGAATTTTTTCTTCGCAACCCGCTTCAGACTCTCCTCGATGCGAGCCTTGGACTTGTCGAGGACTTCCTTCGAGACGTCAACAAGGACAACCTGGTGGCCCGTTTGGGAGGCGACCTAAGGCACATAAGATGCAAACTGTCGGAGACTATACTCTTCGCAAAACGCGCAAGTTTTAAACTTGCAATCAGAGGCAAACATCACAATATCCATGGCGAAGAACGGTTCGATGACCTTGCTCTGGTCAATGTAACAACAGTTAACCAATCTATATGTACTACCTGCGCAATCCCGGCTCCCATGGACCCGCCTCCGACGATAACAACATGCTTAATTGCTGAGCGCGCGATAGAAGACGACGAAAAAGCACGAGAAGAAAGGTATGTCGCCAACATGATCTGCGCCGCGTTCTATTCGCTCCGGTTACACCAGCTGCCAACGATAAAATTGGCGCACGCGCCCGCCAAAGCCGACGTGGGGTCACTAATGCTGCCAATACGAAAGCCGAAAGGTGAGCTAAGCGTGATTACAAGCCAAGCCAAGCTTGACAAGCACGTGAGCGTGAGCACCGCATTTTCTAGTTCCCGTGATGCACTTCCATGTGCACTTCCCATACCCATACCACTGTCCACTGGTAGGTGTTCTGTGCCCATACCCCATACCTCCCACAATCAGCGTAGAGGAATTCCACTAGCAGCAGTTCACAGCCCGCATATTTGGAGGGAGCATTGTAGCGTAGTTCGAGCTCACTTGTCTCCATCTGACAGAACGGATATGGGTCCCGTAAAGGACGTGGATACGAAACAGCCTGCTGCGAGCGAGGTAAGGGCACGTAACGCAACGCGTGTTCTGTGCGCAACTTTACTCTGTGTAACTTAGAAGTGTGGCAGCTCGGGCTAGTTGGTATGGCATGACGATAGTTATAGCGCGAGAACAAAACGACGACACAGAGAGCTTTCGTGTCCTTCTTGTCTGTGTCGTCGTTTTGTTCTCGCGCTATAACTATCGTTACTCTGTGCCACCGTCGCCGTGGTCCGCATGGTCCGCCTACCGCGAGGGAAACGTGCTGGCGTCGCCGGCATAGCGGTCGCCACATGAGCTTTAGAATACGTTTGCCCTCCTGCAAACTACAACGCACAATCGCAGCGACACCGTAGCCTCAAAACCAGCGCTTGCGGGCCGCACACGAGGCCGCTATTTCGGATTTTTTGCAGGCTGGCCGCGAATGCGACCGGAGACGCGTTACGACGCATGCTCAGTGGCAGCGACCGCACCGCAAGGGCTCGCGGTGCGCTATTCTAAAACTTCCTCATTATTGAACTCGTCGCATCACACCCGTTTCGTATATTTGTCTTGACTTCAAATACTTGTAAGCATTGGTGAAACGTGGCTTTCACACCAGTTTTGCTGACGAGACGCGAAAGGGCTTCCTTCGCTCTTATCGTCACCGGACAGACCTTGAAAGTTTGGCCCATTATCGCTTGTACGCGTTATGCTGCGTTCTAGGTTCGGAAAGCGTTTTGCCTGGTTCACGCCACCGGCAGCTGCTAGATGAAGGCGTGAACCAGCGCGCGGGACCCGCGTGCCGAAATCGAACGACGCGTCTCGATGCGCAGGAGTGGGTGGGAGCTCAGCACGCGGGCCCGCGTGCAACTTCAGCTTCGCCACGTGAAATTGGAGCAGCGTCTACAGAACAAGACGGGGAGGCATATCGTTCGCTCGTTTCCTTTGTTTCGGTTGCACGTTAAAACAGGGCATGGAATTCAGGGACGCTGGTTACGGTTGGGCAATGCCATTGGAGTCGCCGTGTTCGCATTGGGGCATGCGAGTTCCCGTGGTAAGACCTAGCTATGCTAGAACGTTCGTTTTCGCTTCGGCAGCATTGTTCACGCTTGACCCTCGTATTGTTTCAGAGTACGGGTCACGCTGTTGACGACCAAGAAAGTGCTGGTGGAGAGAATGCGGCTGCATCAACCCCTGGTAATAAGTACTTCATTTTTCGAGCGCTAATATGCTTAATTGATAGAATATCTGATACTTTTGTACGTAGCAAGTGTGACTGCTTTTTGAAGCGATTGAGTTGGAGAGCATTTTTTTTGGTGTCGATGGTTCAACGAAATATCATCGGTTTTCATGAGAGGAAATTCGAAGTAAACGCAAATAAGTAAATACCTATGTTTCGCTCAAGTGTGAATCGAACCCGGGCTGTCTGTGGCAAGTAAGTGCTGCACTACAGAGCCGCCGCACCAGTGCCTCAAGCAGATTTGGGCAAGAAAAATGAATGACATGAGGGCATAAAATGGCACCAGGCATCTAAACATTTGAAGTGTGCAAAGAGTTGATAGTTTAGAGGCCCGCTCATTACAAAGCACTCGGTCACAATCAATGACATTCAAGAGAAATGCCATCAAGAAAGTGTGCGGCTGAGCTGATACTTGTGTTGCCTTACGGTCACATAGTGGTTACCTTGCCTTGTTTGAAAAAGGGAGCATTATGGTGCCCTGGGCACTTGAATAGTATTTGTAGAACACTTTCTAGGAGGCTTTAAAATGACCTACATTATGTGCAGACATTGCTTTGCTTGCAACATGGTTGAGGTGTCAACTGAGAAGCAGTCACGCTAGTGCTTGAGAAGGCGATGCAAACTGGGCCCGATGACATTATCAACATTCTACTCTTGAAGGCAAAGCTCAAGTGTCCTCCAAGTGTTTTACTTTTGTTTTTATTTGCTACCATTGCAAAGCATTCTAATGCATTGCCTCTGATGTTGTGGCCCCTTGTTGCTCAAAACTTGCATTGCTATTTGAGCAAAATAATTGATTTTAACGTAAACCTGTGGTGCTGCAAGCGGTGGTGTCATGTTTGCACATGTCAGTCATTCATGCTTAGAAGTTTCTGTTTAACTGACGTGAAAAAAGTACAATTGCTTCCATTATGAAATTATCACTGTGCGAATGCTATGCTGCCAGGTAGCCCACATGGCTGCTATGCAGAACTGAGTGCGAAATTTTACTGTCTTAAAGGGGCCCTGAAACACTTGTTCGAGTAATCATGGAATTAATTCACTGGAGGAGCTTATTCCCTCACAAATTCAACGCCGCAAAAATTTTAAGAATATGTCCAGTTTGAGCGGAGTTGCAAAGATTTGTCACGCGCTGTAATCGCATTCTCTTCTCTCGTCTCGACAGAAGTGCTGGAAGCTAAGCAGGGAGAGATGGGAGGGGCAAACAAATGTCATGTGCGCCTTATGGCTTTAAGCAGTTTCTTTTTCTTTTTTCTTCGAATACACAACTTTCTCAGTTCAATCGCGCGCGCACCTAGACAAGTGACTGCCTCCCGCGGCGATCTCTGTAACGAACAAGCGTGCAGTGTTCAAATCGGCCAATCACTGAGATAGATTGGCATTCTACTAGTGATTTTTGAGTATCTTCCGTCATTTGTCAAGGGAAGAGAAAGCAATTTCAGGTGACTTTGATAATTTATTGTGAATTGCGTGCTGCGCTATAACATTTGGCTCGCGTGTTCTCGGGAGCCTTTACTACCAATCAGCACCATTTTCTGACCATGCTCAAGAGATGTTGCAGGGCCCCTTTAAAGGAGCACTGACATCAAATTTCAGTGTGAAGCTGTGCCCTTCATACGATCGCTCGGTATGCTTACGTCCTCTTGGCCAAATTTGAATTGCGTCTGTCGCAAGGAAGTTATTTTATTTCGACGACAAACAGCGCACAAGAGCTCAGTGGAAAATGGAGGGCCTTGCGGCATCGACACTAGTGCTACGTGTTCGGTGAAATACATTTCACACATGTTATCTCGACTGACAATGCGCTATTAGTGATCACGTCTACGATCAGTGTTCTTATCATGGCGCAGACCGGCACCAAAGCTTGTAAGTGCACTCACTTTTCATGTCTGATATTCGTTGCATCACTTTGAATGATTTCGTGAAATTACAAGACTCTAAACTGTCTACCAGCGAAAAAAAGCATGATTCAACGTGTGCTCGTCTGTCGGCATATGTGGGGAACCGTTCAGAATTGTAGTCGTCTGGTTGGAAGTGCGAGAAAAGTGCAGCGAGAGTGTCGTCTTTTTCATTACACGCATGTTATACGCCAACACGACCACAAGCTGTCAAAGTGGAGCAGCATATAGACAGATATTATCGCTAACAAGTAAAACGCAGGCATCGTTATTGGTGATTTCAGTTCGTCTGTAGACTTCTGTGTCCGCGTGATACTGGGTTACTGCTACTGCAACCGTGAGAGTCCGGATAGGTGGGGCCATGTGGAGGTGTGGAGGTGCAACAAAGAATCTGGCAAGCAGAGAATGTATTCTATTTCTCTGCTGGAGCACATTTCCTGTACCGTTATACCATTGACCCATTTGCATATACTGAATGCTGTTCACGCCAAAACTCCCCAAAAAAGCTAATTGAGACATGAAGCATGCGTCCTCGGGTACCTCCTTATTGCTGTTTGGAGCAGCATCCATTTTGGAATCTTTGTCCTGCAAAGGATCGATAGAAGCAAGAATGATTTGTGACGTGAATCTCGGTGATTCGTTGTAGGCCCGTGTGCTCAGATTTGGGTGCACGTTAAAGAACCCCAGGTGGTCGAAATTTCCGGAGCCCTCCACTACGGCGTCTCTCATAATCATATGGTGGTTTTGGGACGTTAAACCCCACATATCAATCAATCGAATCTCGGTGATTCCAAGCTCCAGATTGTCTTATTCAACTCTACTCGACTCTTTGTATGGCGACGACGGCAATGCAGGTGACAAGGCATGGCTAAATGTTTGCGCCTAGCAGGCGAAATGTCTGAAGCAGCTGAGCCTCGCATCACTATTTTCTGTGAGAAGGGGTCAGCTGTGGTGCGATCTTAAGGTGACTGCGAGGAAGCGCGGCCAGCTCTAAAAATGATGGGCTTGCTGGCTATCTTGAGTCGTGCTAAATATCAGTGATAAGTCAAAAGTGAGTTATTCGTCCCTCAGTTGCATTTTAGGTCTCAAATCTCTACTAAGGGGTCTATAGCTACTCGTTGACACAAAAATCTTGACATGGGTAAATTTGATGTCAGTGCTTCAAAGTGATGTTTGACACGAAAAAAAAAATCTGAGCACGTGTTGTCACACTGCAGTCGCGTTTCGGCAGCAGCTTGCACGTGCCCAAATGCTTGAGGAGCGCACTGTTGAACCGCGCCATCTGTTACGATGGTACGTGCTGGCTGTATTGTCGGGCAGTGTGCGAATTACATGGTTACTGTGAGAATTGAGCCAATACTCTGCAATAAAACGTGTGACGGCAACATATTGGCCTTTATTGGTGATGATGGGTTTCAAGAAACTTTCACACCATATTGTTTGCTCTTCCAAAACGTTGTGCTACTGAGTGCATGCACATATTATGTGAAGTTGGAAGCGTGATGCCTGCATTTTCATGGCTGGAGTAATGAAAGGCTGTCATAAAAAAGTTCGTTCAGGTCGTTGTCTTTACTTAAAGCATTTGTGAATTCATTCCCATTTGTTTTAGTGTGTTAAATTCTCATAACTGCATCGTAGTCACTGTTGAGTGCTTTGCATTTCTTTAGCGTCAAAGACCATGCAGAGTGCGTGCTCATTGTTATTGCTTTTTTTGTGCAGCGTATATGGTAGCACAACACAGTGAATATACATGCGTGCACCAGTACTACGGCATTTAAAAAGAGCAAAGTATGCTGTCAAAGTTTCTAGAACCCCATTCTTACCAGTAACTGAATACGAACAGTGCAACCTAGTAGTTACAGCTCAACTATGGAAGCAGGAAACAAAGCTACGAAAGTGCGCTGTTTCGTGCTTCAGTAGTTACGCTGTAACTATTACTAGGTTACACTGTTACGCTGTAACTATTACTAGGTTACACTGTTAATATTTTCAGTTATGTCCTACCAACTTGCCCAAGTTTCCGCTTTTCATAATCTCTCCAATAAAGGTTGATAATGTTGTCGTCGCACTTCTAGTACCAAATATCACTTCAGTTCCCACAGTAACAATGAATTCTGCGCTCTGTCTGACAATGCAGCTAGCACGCACAGTTTGACACTGCGCCCCTTCCCGAGCATTTGTTTAAGCGTGAGGGCTGCTGGCGCGCGACTGCAGTGTTCGTCGCGTTGCAATGCCATGCGCTTCGATTTATGCCCCCTCCCCAAACTGAAACCCTGAAACACTGTATATAAATTTAGGCAGATATCTTATCATAAAGTACTGTAAAACTTAGTCATAACTAAAATGTCGCACAACCCATGACAGTAATCTATGTATTGACCAGAGAATTTGAGTAGCTAGAGCAAAGGAAAGTCCCCGTATACTCTTGAATTCACTTTTACAAAATCTGCTGTATTTTAGTTGAAGCTCCATTAAATATAATTAAAAAGGCTTTACTAAAAAGCTTTACTGTCTCGCTCACCCAAGTGGTTATCAATTAAGATAACTTGTATGCTGTCTGAAAGCCTCGGTTTTCATTGCTTTGTCGCAGCAATTGGGAGGGCTGTTATTTAATCAGTCTTTCTTGATTTGTCTTTTTTGCTGCTAGCTGTGTGCATAAGCCTAGCTGCTGCAAACTAAGGTGGTCTTGCATGAACAGGTTCCTCTTAAGCATCTGCAGTTATCGCCAGTGTTTCCAAAATGAAACATTCAGTAACAAGTATAAGAATGGGAAGACATTACTGTTGAAATTTATTGGATTTTTGCAATAGTGAAAGGATATGGAATAGCTTTCCTAAGAACCATAAGTGCAAGCTTTCCTCAAATTACGACAGTTATTACTCCATTGAGAGAGAGGTACCTTTGGTGTGATGCTGGGGCACCGTCATTGCAGCACCTGTGTCTGCGGAGGCTACCAAGCAGGAGACTGAACAGACTACTGAAGCAAAGGATGAAGGTATTGCTGGTGTGGCTAGCTATACTACTGTGCCGTGCCTGCCTGCTTTATGGTATACCACAGCTTGCTTGCAATTCTTGTGTCAATGAAAGTATAATTAAAGTGGAACTAATTTTAAAAGAATGAGTAGCATGGCCTATCGCAGCCTGATTTTTAATGTATCACATGCTCAAGACCTAGCTACAGCAGTGTCGCCAATGTGTAGAACAGATACCATAGGGTAATACAGAGGTGGTCGCAAAAATGCATCATCTTCATAATGACATTCGTGTGATGCCACACGGACAAACCTTGTCATTTGCCTATATGTCATTCACTGCTTAATGCATTTGTGAGAAGTTTTTTGACTGAAATGGATTCTGCTCATGCCATAGGTTGCACTGTAACCGAAGCGTTTCGAGCAGTACTTATAAGAAAGTTGATAACGCGACATTCAATAAAATGCTCACATCGGAAGTAGTACTATAGCAGCTTCAACACGGTAAGCAGTGTTGGTGCTGGGCTTTAGACTGGACATAGTCGATCCCGAATATATGGAACTCGAAGGGATCACTAAATAGTTCGATGATTCAATATAATAAATACTTGTATTTGAGGTTTATATTACTAAATTACTACTCAAAACGCTTTTCAGAAATTGTAATAAGCGTTAGCAGGAAGATTCGCTTATAGTATGCTTTAGAAAAGGTGACCTCTTTTGCTAGTTAGCACACTTTATTTCGCATAAAAATAGTCTGTTGACTTGTTTTACCCTTTGCACGCCATCATGTTCAACAAGTCGTCCTCATTAATCGAGCATTGAAGCTTTAAGAATCTCCAAATTCAGCCGCAACAGTGGTGATTGGTGGTGACCACTGATGCAAGCTGTGTAGCACAGTAAACTGTTGTGGCGGTTTTAGCGTCTTTATAACAGCATGGGTACACTTTCTCGATTACGGCAACGTTAGCCATGAAATCAGCATCGATGCAGTCGGAAACGGCGATGTCATCTGTACCGATGGTCCTTCTGTACTCCCGTTCGAGGTGGCATCTGTAAATACTAATGTGCCGCAAAATTCATTAAGGCACCGTACATCGTTGTCAGCTAAGACTAGTCTCCTGTCACCAAAGCCCATGATGCATGGGCCTCGCTTGACGTTGTTCCAAGCACTACTCATTATTTTTATCGTTACAAGAAAATTAGTCTAGTTCGACTCCCGGTGGAAGATCCAACGATTACGAAGTGAGTACAGAAGTGCACAAGCCTAAAGTGACAACGCTGTCTACAAACAACCAATGACCCCGCAGGTCGCGGGTTCGATTCCCGGCTGCGGCGGCTGCATTTCCGATGGAGGCGGAAATGTTGTAGGTCCGTGTACTAAGATTTGGGTGCACGTTAAAGAACCCCAGGTGGTCAAAATTTCCGGAGCACTCCACTACGGCGTCTCTCATAATCAAATGGTGGTTTTGGGACGTTAAACCCCACAAATCAATCAATCAACAACCAATGACCATGCATCCCACCATTGATATCTTGGGGATGGCACTAGAGGATTTGTAGCAGCAAGCCATAAGCAGGAAAAAGATAGCCTCAGAGATGTGCATTATATAAACTGCGAACACCAAAAATAAGTCTAGGTTGCGGATTTTGAAGACCGTGCAATCAAGGGAAGGGTACGATGCCAATGGGGGGTGACTAAGGTGCAGAGTATGGTTCCACAATTGCATCAGTTTTTAGTGTGATAATAAGAAATTTTCTACAAGGTGCTGTTCATAAAGAGATGCAGCACGCACCAAGATAATGTTCTTGTTCGTTTTACTTTATGCAATGTCATTTCACGTTTTTGCCCGTGCGGGAACATCACACGTTTTACGTGTACCCCGTAGTCAAAATGGTGTCTTCAGGCGATTATGGTCTTGAGAGTACATTCGAGGGACCCTAAGGTGAGCTTGTCGCCCCCCGCCATCATTCGAAATGCTAGGCGTACCAGACTACTTCGCGGAAAGGTACAAGTGAAGTAGCTCCGCCCCTACAGCTTTCCCTTCATTGCGGAGAAAAGTTGTCCACTAGTATAGTCACTTAGCATTTATGCAATTTTGGCGCCCTCGGCAATTAGCCCCTTTGGGAACAATGTCTACGCGTTACAACCAACAACAGATGGCGCATCACGTGCCCGTGCCCTCTCAAACTCTGTGCAACCAACCAATTACACAGTCTTCTCATCACCTGCATGCGAGGAGTGATCGAAACTTGTTATATCGCAACCGAAAAGTGAGCAATTTTTGTCGGAATAGGTGCACTATCTGGGCTACGGCCTGGAGCAGTGTTCGATTTATCAGTGCTTTGCGGGAGTTCGATATACTTGTGCAACAGTGCCATACTTTTGCATGGAACATTGAAGGTTTTTATCAACTGTTTAATACAGCAAATTCTATATATTCTAGTTCGATATACCCAGGATGAACTTATAATGCCTGGAGTTGCTATGGATGTTACAGTATTGTAAAGATTTACCCCACAGTGGTAATATTAATACTCTTTCGCTAGCGCTGAAGGCAGTATAAACATTTGCCCCGCCGCGGTGGTCTAGTGGCTAAGGTACTCGGCTGCTGACCCGCAGGGCGCGGGTTCGAATCCCGGCTGCGGCGGCTGCATTTCCGATGGAGGCGGAAATGTTGTAGGCCCGTGTGCTCAGATTTGGGTGCACGTTAAAGAACCCCAGGTGGTCAAAATTTCCGGAGCCCTCCCCTACGGCGTCTCTCATAATCATATCGTGGTTTTGGGACGTTAAACCCCACAAATCAATCAAGGCAGTATAAACATTTAGATGCATGTTCATTTGTTCATTTTTAATTAGAGTTGCTAATTTCATGAAAGATGCTGTTATTGACTTGATCAGGTTAAATTTCATTAAGTTTGGACCTTATGAAAAAGGATATCAGTGATTGTTTTAGCCTAAAGTCAGGATGTGACTTCTTGGGGCCATGTGGCATTTAACATGAATTTTGGTCAATGCTATTCATGAAGGATTCATAAACTTCTCAAATTCATGAACTAAGAGAATTTTCAGCTATTTTGCACTGATCATTTTGGCTGTGATCATTTTTATGTAGAGCAGAGTACCTGTTCAATGTGCCAGTGCAAAGCAATCTGCTAATCATTCAAATAAAGTACTAGGATTTGAAGTGAAAGGGTCATTTTTTTTTTCACTTTATTTTGAGCAGTTCAGTTTCAGATGGGGCATTTATATTTTAGGTTAAGCTGGTACAGACATTTATGCTCAGCAGGATTACTTACACGACACCTTTTATCAATTTGGATGGCCCCGCCACGGTGGTCTAGTGGCTAAGGTACTCGGCTGCTGACCCGCAGGGCGCGGGTTCGAATCCCGGCTGCGGCGACTGCATTTCCGATGGAGGCGGAAATGTTGTAGGCCCGTGTGCTCAGATTTGGGTGCACGTTAAAGAACCCCAGGTGGTCTAAATTTCCGGAGCCCTCCACTACGCCGTCTCTCATAATCATATAGTGGTTTTGGGACGTTAAACCCCACATATCAATCATCAATTTGGATGCTACAGAAAAAGGCAAGATTCAGGCTATGATCAGGCAAGCTTACAAGGCAGTCCTTGGGTTGCCTAACAATGCGGCTACAAAAAGGCTGTTAAAACTAGGGGTGCACAGCTCCCTAGATGAGCTAAGGGAGGCGCACCTGGTGACGTAGCACGCCAGGCTTCCGACGACCAAAGCGGGCAGGATTATATTGAAAAATATTGGCATTGGGGCTGAGGCTCCTGCTGGGAGCACTGAAACTCGGATGCGGCAAGAATTGCACAAGGCCCTATACATCAAATCTTTGCCCAAAATATGCATCCGATTCATCATAAGCAACGTAGGCAGGCAAAAGCCAGAGCTTTACATGTTGAGTACGGGGAGTACAAAGCGGCAGTCTGTACATAAGTCGCGGAATATAAGGACAGGCGCTTTTGTGATTGTGGTGGTGGACAGGCGGGGACCCTTGGTTGCCTCTGTATTAATCGAAACCCGCTCCTCAGAAACTGAAGAGGAAGCAACAATAGCACTAGCTGTAACTAATTGTCAGTCTAACTTGAATCTTAGCGATTCGAAAGACAGCTATCTGAAAATTGGCGAGGGACAGAATATCGGTAACCGCCGCACGATTGCTGCATGGGGTCACGGGACGAGAAAATTGAAAAATAGAAATTGTCTGGGTACCAGCACACTCTTGGAACCCTGGGAACGAGGCGGCTCACTTGAATGCTCAAGGTTTTGTCAGCCGGAAGACATGGGCTGGTGTTTTTTCACATCACGAATGATTATAAACTGGAGCAGGGGCTTTATTTGTCCCCGCACAAGCCGTTTACTAAAGCACAGGAATGCGTCTGGGGAAAACTGCAGGTGCGATCTTTTCCCAACCCTTACGCTTTGAACAAAATATTCCCGGAGGAGACAAAGCTACAATGCAAACAGTGCCAGGCAGTGGCAACATATGATCACATAATTTGGGAATGTAGCATGGTCGCCCGTGGATATTATGCAGGGATCCTTCTCTAGCACTGGGAGTTCGTGTTTAACACGACCTGGGGTGTGGGGGAGCCCTGGTGTAGCTTGGGTAGGAGGCAAGGATGGACTTGAAGGGTGTAAGTGCCCCATTTGCAGCCCCCTTCCAGTGCCCGTGAGGTGATCCCCTCTCAGAAAAATGCAGCAATCTCTTATGTTCTTTCGTCACAACACATTCTGGCTTCGGCAGGCGAACAGTAATGCTTGATAACATGCACGAAAGATGGAGCGGAGAAAGAAGCCGGTAACACATTCCAGTTCTGCTCGTAAATGCGTGTGCCATGGCCCCTCCGCAAGGGAGAGCATGGTCTTCATGCTAAAACAGGGTACTAGAAGCAAACAAGAAAATTGCTGGATACAACAAGGTGCAGGAGAATTAAATGTCTTAGCCCGGCAGCACTGAAAGAACTTTTTGAGGTGCACGACATGGATTATTTCAGTTTGCATGTGCTGCTGTTGAGATAGTGTCACTCAATCGGGGACAATGTCGTAGATCAGGGACCCGAGCCGTTGGGTTACCTTGTAAGGTCCGAAATACTGGTGCAGGAACTTCTCATTGAGCCCACGACGACGGATTGGTGTGGGATAACGATGGATAACGCAATCACTGGGTGGGTACTCTTCATATCATTGCATAGGTTGTAGTCTGTAGCACATTTTAGTTTTGCTTCTTATGGCAAGGACAGTGGTAGCAACAGAGTACCTAACACATTCTAGGTTTGGGCCGGCGAACAGTTATGCTTGATAATGAGCACAAAAGATGGAGTGGATAAAGAAGCGGCAGCACATTCCAGTTCTGCTTCTTGTAAATGTGCGTGGAAAAATGTACTTCTGTAATTGAATCATCTTGATGTAGCAATGTACTTGCACGTATAAGGGTCTGTTAACTAAAGATTAAGTAATACATTCATTATTGAAGTCGGCACTATTGACTAACTACTTTAAAAACTAGCTAGTTTCACTACTCTGTATTTTACCACCTTCACTTACTAGGAGGTTAATACTTTTTGTGACAAGTAAATGGTTGGCATTTAGTTAAGTGAATAAGCAGGCCTTTTTTCTAAGAGTGCAAGTTAAAGCAAATGAAGTTTTAATATCGTTCAAGCTTAAATACGCTAATGCTAAAATGACGACTTAGCGTATATCCGTGTAGAGATTCAGAGTGGTGTTGCCTTGGTTACTTGGGATCGCCTGCTTTGGCTGGCTAGTGCCAGCCAGTGCTTTCAAGTCTGTTGTATCTTTCTGTGCGGTTCATCTTGTACAACAGTTCATCGCACACACAGTTCACACATAGCAGAGTTAGTCGTGTACGAATGTGTGCTGCGCTGACCTACAGACCTTCACCCACAGAGTTTCGAGCAAAGGCGCCCATTTGTGTAGGCAGGGGGGACAGTACTGCAAAAAAAAGGGGGGGGGGGGGTTGCAATATGTGGCAAGACTGCACAAGCTGGTATACGAAAGTTTGCACTAAACACAAGCCTCAAATCAGCGTTAACGCGCATCACAATTTTAAAAGAGAAGCACTTTTATGGATATGAGTCAGTTGTCGACGGTGGTAGAAGCAGAAACAAAGTGAAAAATGAGGAGACAGCAGGCGGCTGAGGGGGTAAAATGTCACAAAGTGTAAGGTGGGTATGCCGTCGCAATACATTTCAGCAAGACTGATACCATGGCACAAAGCCGTGGTTACGCTAAGAATAGAGAAAAACTTTAGAGCAACAGTTTAAATAAGAACAGAATTGTAGTAGGTGCATTCCTTATAAATGTACCACACTTGTAATTAGACAAGCATTTTTAAATTACTGCTTTGCTGTTATTCATTGGTCTGACTTAACGTTGAAATTTAGAAAAACGGCACGTTAACGGAAATGTGGCTCTTTTATCGGAAAAAGACTTAATTCCATCCCTATTCCATTCCGTGGCAAATGCATTCATTTTATTTCCATTCTATTGCTCCAACGTTCTCACCATTCCATTCTGGGGTTGAGAAAATGTGGAATGATTTTAGATTCATTCCATTTCCTAAGTGGCAACTCTGCAGCATTGGTGTGCACTACATTTATTAGTACAAAACTTATGTTCCAAGCAGGAGTGGCAGTACATAAAATTACTACAATTTTGTCGAGAGTGATCACATTAATAAAAAAAAAATCAGTTCAATGCTGCATGGTCAACAGTTTCAAAGATAGTGTTTAAATCCCATGTGAGCATAATACAAAACTGTAATACACTAGCTAGAACAAAAAATGTTGCTGATTTCTTGAGCAAAAGATTCTACCGTTTCATAGTTCACCGTAGATCATGGTTGACTATTCCAGTGTTCTATTGATTATGGAAAAGTTTTTATGAATGTCATTGTGACCTTTAGGCAGCCCTATTGTCTTGTGGTTAGCTCTTGAGGAGTGTCTGAGGGGTTGAAGATGTTCTGTTTTGGATATTTTATAATGCTCATTATACAAATGATACAGAAATCTAAGTTTAGAAATTATTCTGTGTTGATTGAGACAACACAGCTTTGCTTTTTTACGCAGAGCTGCAACACTGGTAGAAAATAACTTGAAAACACAAATGCTAAGTTTTGAACTCGCTCAATTTTTTTGATGATAAATTTGTGATGGGGACTCTAAATTATGTCGGCATATTCTAGTGTCGGTCTAATTAGTGTCTTATATGCAGTTAGTTTAACCTCGGGAGGCGCGTTCCTAAGTCTTCCCTTGACAAGCGACGGCTTTCTTTGCGCTTTTGCACAAATAGTCGCTATATGCGGTTCCCAACTGAGATTGAATGTTAAAAAAGTATCTAGTTTTGTTTCCATGTCAACTGATGAAGTATGCGAGGTTTCTTTTGATAGTTATTAAGGGCACATTCACGAGCAAGCATGTATTTTTTTGAGTGAACTTATGTTGAATTCCAATGGCGGAGTCGGAGCAAGTTTTTCTGCTCCTTTCAGAGCAAGTGTGTTCCTATGACAGAGTGAGAGCGAGAGTCAAAAGTTCCAATGAGAGAGCCGGAGGGGATTCAGAGCGGGAGTCCCTCCATGGAGCAGGAAAAACTGCTCTGCCGAAATCGGTGGAGTGGACCAGAACTCCACGTGACGTATTTCCTTTAACACGTTTGCCTGCTTGGGGGCGTGGCTGGCGCGGCGCGAGTTGTGCTGATAATGGTGGATGGCATGGACGGCTCGGCTACCTCGGCAAAGCAGAGGCAATGCTTCTGCTACTCGATAGCGATAGCAGACATCGTGGACAATAGCTGTTGCACGCTTGGCGTGATATCCATTCCACACAGGTGAAAAGCGCTGAACAAGCAAACGAACGATGCAGCGATGCTGGTAAACCACGTGGGAAACAGACAGCAGAAAAGACCACGCGCAAGGTATCCTGGGTAACGCGGCAGCTTCCGCCTTGCTCCAGCAGGGCGGGTTGTGTTCCGATGGCGGATTTGGAGGATTTGCTCTACGCCAGAGTCGAGTGCTTGCTCGCGAAGTCGGTCGGCTGCACCGACTCCGCCATTGGAATTCAACATTAGTCGATTGCTGTACGTAGGCCCTTGAGTAAGGATATGTAGTGAGTGTGCCAGATTTAAGTAAGTTCCCAAGACTCCATCACCACCTCTCGTATATACTGGTACAACTGCTTCAGTCCCGCAGGGGCGTCTGCGCAAGCAGGCGTTTGGTGTGTAGCGACACCACGGACCCGAGCTAACGGGGCGGTTTCGACCCCCTTCCATGCCTAGCCGTGCATGGCTTTGCCGTGTCCGGGGAAAAGGGGATCCTGGGGGTTGAGCCGACCGACGCTGGGTGATTGGACCTTTAAGGCCCCCCGGCAGAGGCAACATACCCCTTTGGCCCCGGCTTCACGTAGACTGCACCCCTGGGCTGACCCATCCAGGGGAAATCGGCAGTCGCCTTTTCCTGTCTCTCTCCTCCCACATCTTCGTCTTTTTCTCACACTTTTATCTTTCCTGTCCTCTCCTCGCTTCTGTTGACTTTAGATATTCATGGCGGATAGGGTTAACCTTGCGTAGGTATCCCGCCTTGGATAATTACATTGGGTTATAGTGACAGCGTACGGCTGGGGTCGGGAGGACTTGTTTCAACAAGTTCAACCGCGTCCCCTTGTTGGGCTCCGTGGTGGGTGGTCCGAACACATTCATATTTCTATGGCTTCACAAGCATCCGCAGGCCTTCATCGGTCTTGTAAGAGAGGCTGCACCGAAGCAAGTTATCACTTCTCGACAGAAACTAAGGTTACTTTCGCGAAGTACCACATTATGCACAGTGACAGCACACCTCTAAGAAAACTATCCCCATTTTGGGTGGCGAAGTGCCTAAAAGCAAAAATAGAACCCACATACAAAGCATCCAAAATGTCAAGCGGTGACCTCCTTTTGGAGCTAACCGAAAAAGACAAAATGCCTAAGCTATCCCAACTAACCAGCATTGGAGTAACAGCTGTCACCGTTTCGGTCCATCGCTCTCTAAACACCAGCAGGGGAGTAATCACTGAGGAAGACTTCTTAGGCCTCGGTAACGAAGAGCTCCTCGAAGGATTCCAAGACCAAAATGTTATAAAAGTCCAAAGAATAGTAATCCGTTGCAATAATCGGGAAGTGCCCACCAAACACGTAATACTAACCTTTGGAACAAGTGAAATGCCCACCTCTCTTAAGGCTGGGTACATAAAAATAAACGTCAGACCCTACATTCCCAACCCCAGACGCTGTTTCAAATGTCAAAGATTCGGACACGCCTCGCACTCATGCAGAGGGAAAGAAACGTGCGCAAAATGAAGCGCAAACGACCACAAATCGGAAAACTGCTTATCATCCTCACCCCCCTGTGTTAGCTGTGACGCGGAACACCCAGCGTATTCCCGGTCATGCCCATGTTGGAAAAAAGAAAAAGAAGTGATCGCTCTGACCGTCAAAGAAAAAATATAATTCAGCGAAGCGAGAAAACTGCTATCATACCTTTCCACAGAAGTTACGCCAATGTGACGCAGTCGGGGGCAGCGTCACAAAGGCCTCGGGAGTCGACCGCTACCACACCCAGTGGTCCTGTGGTGACTCAAACCGCTCCCGTAAAAGAAGCAGCGCCAGCTGCTTCATGCACATCAAAGGGCCCGCAGACTCCGGTCTCCCTGGGCCCTTAACTCAATAGAGTGCCAAGGCCCGAGATCAGTTTCTCCGCGCCTCACTCTCGATCTGCCAGCGCCTCAGACAAGGCAATGGAGATCGACCACAAAACTCCGGTGTCATTGACACCGAAGGACAAGCGCTCTGTCGAGCGTACCAAACAGGACAACGACAAAGTCCTAGTAACCACAATAAGTAAGCGATAACCGTAATGGTTACTCTTAGTATTGTCGCCTATCATCTTTTACTCATACCGATCAATCCCTAGAAGTATACTTACTTAACTTTATTCCGCCATGGCTTCTATCGTACATTGGAACTGTAGAGGCTTAATTCATAACTTAGGTGACATGAAGGACATCATTAACAAATTCTCACCAGTAGCCTTTTGGCTCCAAGAGACAAATCTTGGTGCAAAACACGGCCATTTCCTAAAAGGCTTCAAAGTTGCCTGAAAGGACCGCGAACATTGCAACCGTCTTTCAGGAGGAGTAGCCGTCGTGCAGGACAGCACCTCTACGCGAGATGTCCAAATAAACTCGTCTTTCGAGGCCGTAGCCGTCACCATCCTATCATACAAAACCATCACCATCTGCTGACTGTATATACCACCTCACACCCTTTTCACCACCAAAAACCTAGAAAATCTAGTGGAACAGTTGCCAAAACCATTGATTTTAGTTGGGGATTTCAATGCTCATTCAACCCTTTGGGGTAGTGACAAAACTGATGCAAGAGGGCAAGCCGTGGAAGCTTTCATTTTATCAAATGACATCTGCCTTCTTAATTCCGGGGCTTTTACCTACTTTTCACCAACCTCACGCACATTTAGTTGCTTAGATCTTGCCATGTGTTCACCGTGTATTTTTAACGATTTTAAATGGGACATCGTCAACAAGTCTTATGGTAGTGATCATCAACCCGGCATCATAAAACTCGTACCATCCTACCCAACTTTAACAAGCGGGCCATGCCGGTTGAAACTACAGCTCGCGAACTGGCCAGTTTTCACAGAAAACGCTAAGCTCGATGAAGTTTTCTCATTGAAGCTTTCTGTTAAGGAACTAAACGAAGAGTTCGTTTAGTTCCTCAAGTTTTAATCTTAGCAGCAGAAAAGGCAATACCGCAATCATCCGGCATCGTACGCAAGAAACTCTACCCTTGGTGGACAAATGAGTGTACTGATGCCAAAAAACAAAATAAGGCCTGGGGAATTCTACGAAGATACCCCACTTACACCAATCTCAACTTCAAACAGGCAAAAGCCAGAGCGCGATTTATTCGAAGACAGACAGAAAAGGATTCATGGCAAAAATGCATATCAATTAACAGTTCAGTCACATCTAAACACATCTGGGACCAGGTGAGGAAGTTCAAGGGAGAGTACTCCTCCTACACAATACTACTGCTTACAAGTCTAAACACACAATCAACACTAGAGGACCAGGCCAACCTATTAGAACACTTTTATAAGGTATGATGCTCAGCAAATTACACCAATACATTCTTGAAATATAAAGAAAATGCAGAAAGACAGATTGCCTACTACCAGTACCTCAAATGAAAGTTATAACCTTCCGCTTACGCTGCACGAATTAAACAGGGTACTTTCTGCCGGTAAAAAAACGGCAACAGGGTCTGACCAGATACACTACGCAATGTTGGCACACCTATCCCAAGCATCCGCGAAGGCACTTCAATTCTTCAACAAAATATGGGACTCTGGCATAATGCCTGAAGATTGGAAAAAAGCCATAGTTATACCATTCCTAAAACCTGGCAAACCCCCAACAACCCCGAGTAGCTACAGGCCCATTGCATTAACAAGTTGCCTTACAAAAAACTTACGAAAGCATCATAAATATTAGACTTACTTTCACTCTGGAATCGGAGCACCTAATAGACGCACACCAGTGCGGATACAAAAAGGGCTGTTCCACCACTGATCACATTGTTAGGGTGGAACTAGAAATAAGACAAGCATTTCTACACAAACAGTTCTGTCTCTCGGTCTTCTTTGACTTAGAGAAAGCATATGACACAACTTGGAGATACGGAATTCTCAGAGATCTAGCTAACTTTGGGATTCGCGGAAGAATGCTGAACTGCTTACACGATTTTTTATCGAATAGAACTTTTCAAGTACGTTTGGGTATGGTACTATCACGAATATTTGTCCAAGAAAATGGTGTACCAGAGGGCTGCGTTTTGAGCACCACCCTGCTTATAGTGAAAATGAACTCCATCAACAGAGCTATACCCCGTATGGTCATGCACTCCATCTATGTTAACGATCTCCAAATTGCATGCCGAGCCTCCAGCCTATCATCCTGCGAAAGGCAACTCCAAATTGCAATAAATCAGCTTATGAAATGGGCCGACCAAAATGGTTTCCGCTTTTCAGCCCAAAAAACCACGGCTGTTCTCTTTACGGAAAAAAGAGGATTGTTTCCTGAACCCGCGCTCAAACTATACAACATCAACATGCCGGTAAAACAAGAACACAAATTTCTAGGAATAACATTCGACCGAAAACTAAACTTTCTGCCACGCATAAACACACTGAAAACTAAGGCAAACAGAGCACTCAACGTGCTCAAAGTACTCTCCCATAAGCACTGGGGTTCCGATTGACTCTGCCTTATACGTATTTACCGATCTCTTGTACGCAGCATTTTAGACTACGGATGCGTAGTCGACTCGGCGCGAAACTCGTACGTCTGCTGTCTTGACCCTATACACAACCTCGGTCTCCGTCTGTCCAGTGGTGCTTACAGAACATCACCTGTGCAAAGTCTATACGTAGAATGCAATGAGCCCCCACTATGTGATCGAAGAGCATTACTAACCTTGTCATATGTTTACAGAATAAGGTCGTCACCTGAACATATCTGCTACGAAATTGCCGCAAAATGTGACTCACGCTTACACTACCTCAACAAACCAAACCTAATGAAACCGCTTGTCCTACGTTTCGAGGAATACTGCCGCTTTTATACTATCCCTGATGGATCACTGGATGTCGCTATTAAACCACCAAGACTGCCGCCATGGTTCAACCTGTCACAGCTATGCGAATTTTCACTAAGCCATTTTAACAAAAAAAAGCACCCCACCAGAACACATAATCCAAAAATTTTATACACTTCAGCACAAATATAGAGATTACGATGAATTTTACACAGATGGCTCAAAAACGGAAAAGCACGTGGGTATTGGGATTGCGCCGACGAAAAGCGCAATTTCTGTGAAACTACCTCGTAGTTTTTCCATTTTTTTCAGCTGAAACTTATGCCTTGAGTGAAGCAGTTCGAAAATCATCGCTGAAAAATACAAGAAAGCAATCATATACACCGACTCACTAAGCACACTAAAAGCAGTACATGTAAAATCCGTATGTGAGCCAATAGTGGGCGACATTTTAAACATGGTATACTTAAACAGCCATGCAGCCTCCATCCGTTTCTGCTGGATCCCAAGTCATGTTGGGATACCCAGAAACGAAAAAGCAGATAAGTATGCTTCCCAGGCATCCCATAAAACAGTAACAAAAGTGAAAATTCCCCTTAAAGATATCCAGAGAACAATTCGCCGGGCTCTATTAGCAAAATGGCAAAAGCAATGGGACACCTGCACGAACAATAAGCTCCACCTGGTGAAACCCACACTCGGGGAACGGAAGACCTGCCGTCACCAGCAACGGTTTATTGAAGTTGTATTATGCAGACTTCGCATTGGACACACACACTTGACACACAACTTCTTACTGGCAAAGGAAAAACAACCAACGTTTGAAAAATGCCAAGAAGCGTTAACACTTATGCACATTCTAATCACATGCCCTACCATTGAAACAGAGACAAAAACATTTCAGCAAGCTATACAAACAACACGTGCCTTTAAACCCTGCTTTGTTCCTAGGAGATGACCCTCTAGTACCTCTGCTTGACTTGCTAAACTTTCTGAAAGAATGTAATCTGTTAAATAAGCTTTAAAATCTCATTTTTTTCAGTGTCCATTCCTGAAAGTCTCGTCTGGTGCAGCATAGCTTTAGCTGCTTTTGCGCCATAAAAACCAAATTAACCTAACTGCTTCAGATTGCTGCACTTCGGCGGGCAGTGAAGCATTTAGGCAGCCTCAACAAAGCGAAATGGTCTTTGAGCCAGCACAGGCTTCTATTATAAAGTACGGTTTCTTCACAGTCCAAGAACTTGGGAACAAAGGGGGGTAAGCATTTAATGAGTGCATTCAATTTTTGCGATACTGTGAAGATGCATATTGTACTGTGCCACAATGTAGTGTGTGTGATGTCTAGCAGGTGCTGCTGAAGTAGCTGGAGAAGTTCAAGTGGTCAGGAGACGAGCACCGTACCGTGCCAATGGTCGTAATGGCCGTGTGAGTGAAGGCAGCCTTGGTGGTCGTTTTAAGCGACGCAAGCCCAGAAAGGAGGGGGAAAGCCACAGCCAGAGCGAGCCTGAGGGCACTGATCAGGAAGGAAGGACTCCATCACGAGGTGGGAGCCGGTCCTATCAGCGACGAACTCCTAGGGACCGTTCAGACACACGGCCACGTGTTGATGTTGATGGTATGTCTTACGTGGTCTCCCTGCTTGTATGTTGCAGTCTAGTAGGTTTGCATGCTGCTGTACTAGTGCAGAAGCTTACGAGCCGACAGCACTGTGCAATCTCTTGTACTTCTAGTGTTGCGGTACACAGGAGTACTACCTGGCATAGAAAGCATGAAAATGTACTGTTTCTGTCATCGGTAGTGGTTATTTTTGCTTTTTAAGCTTGTAGTAAAAGTGTTGAACTTACCATTCAGCAATATAAATTGAATTTGGGTTTGAGCCCTCTGATGCTTCGGTTATTTCATTGCGAATACTGGCTATGCCATGTACGATATTGTCTTCATGTCTATTTCACTGTTCTTTATATATTTCAAACTCGCTTTTGTTTTCCCCGATATTAGAAAGCATCCCAGAGTCGCATCGTTACAATTGGGGTAAGAACTTTTTTATTGCAAAATGTCAACTCTGCTTTGTCTACGAATTTGTTTTGTCAGCTTCCTTCTCCTCCTCTGTAGCAGATGATATGGGCAAGCGTTCATTGTACATTGGAAACATGTCAAGCCAAGTGACCAAGGAGGACGTTCGTGCCTTGTCGGATGCCATCTGCGGTGTCCGCTTTGTGACCAGGTATGCTTCTACTTCTTGCTTCAAGTGCTCAGCAGAATAGGATGTACAGATTCGTCCACTGTTGAAGGGAACACGCATAGTGGCTTTGATTTGCATAAGCATAAAACTGCTATGGTTGAGAGTTCAGACACTTTTTGACAGATTAGTGACATTCACGAAAGTTGTTTTCTTAGTCACTTGCTGTTAGAAGGCGGCAATATTGGTGTTCATCAGAGTTCCCTTTAACAGAGAACCATACTGTACATGGTACAGTAGAGCACAGTACCTTGTCTTGTATAAAACAAGGAAAGCTTTTGTTGATATGTCTGCTTCCTTAACTTTGAACAAAAGACTTTGTGTTCCATTAGTACCGAAGGAGGAAAGTTCAGGAGCGGCCCCAGTCAAACCAGACCGCATAAGGAAAAATGGGGTAAAATCCTCGCAAGGGATTGCGCGGATTGCTCAGCCATACATTTGTTTCTAGCTAAAGACTCGCTCATGGTCCAGAAAAAATCAGAAATGGCTTTTTGCCCAAGATTTTCTAGCAGCAGATTCTGTTAACTCAACAATTTGTGTTTGGGGAGTAGTGTGTGAGCTTGCAAATCTTGGAGCTGCGAGTGTGGGTGCCATTGGGCAACGTTATGCACTCTGGGTATTTGTTGATCACATACGTATTTTGTTGCTTTTATGATACACTGATACATTTGCAGGGACGAGTCTGCTTTATCAAAACTTATCGAAGTTTAATAGGACCCATCCTGCCTTATGGCAGCAGCACAATCAGTGGATTTTCGCTGTGAAAATTTGAAGCTTTTGCCTATCTGCTATGGATGAGCCTATAGAAGCAAAGGGATATGCCCTCAAACCTCGGTGTAGTGTGGATATGAATTGGTTATAACGGAGTAAGTGAATAGTTTCATTATGCAGTGCGATGAGTATGTTTATAGTGAATTTTTTGATATAACGAAGTATTTCTGTAGCAGGTGTGACTGGAAGATGGCTGCTCTTCCAGTTTCAAGGAAACATTGTTTTGACTTCCCTTACTGCTTCTTTCCCCCCATGTTCAATAGACCTCACTACAGTGAAGTTTTCCGGGAGCTATTGTTTCTTAGTTGATTTGGTAAAATAGGCTTGATAGAGAAATCTAGGTGTAAAATGTGGGATTCAATAGAATACTAATCTGAACTTTTTTTGGTGCCTCGGTAGTTAAGTGCAATTGATGATGTACTTTTCTCTTGTCAGTTGTGCATGGTCACTGGTGAGTTCATGGGAAATTTTCTTTGCTAGTCTTTCAAGTTCAGTTCCGCTTGTATTTTTGCACACTAGTAGCCTTGTAATAGCTAAAGCACTTGCAAAGTCC
The DNA here is from genome assembly GCA_013436015.1 of Rhipicephalus annulatus. Lineage (NCBI taxonomy): Eukaryota > Metazoa > Arthropoda > Arachnida > Ixodida > Ixodidae > Rhipicephalus > Rhipicephalus annulatus. The sequence goes on from WOVY01002929.1 coordinate 104,275, forward strand.
TTATATTCCGTTTATTTTTTGGGGTCTTGCTGTTACCTTGTAGAATTCAACTTACACTTGAAAAAGAATTGACATTTGGGAAAGTTGGAATTCATTATGTAGCTTGAAATAGGCAGCGCAACAAAACAAGGACAACAGACTGAAGGAACACACACACCACGCAGGCACTGTGGCTTGTATTCCACCTATCTTGCAACCTCATTTTCCACGGTGCTGTCATTTCAAGTTACACTTGCAGTACTAAAATGAAATACATGTGGTGTTTTTAGTTGTCTAAACTTTTCAATTAGCATAGTTAAATCGTATTGATACTCTGTCTATTATCGTTTAGTGACCAGGTCGGTGGTCTTTCTCTATATGGCAAGCAATTTATAGTGGTGTATTTATGACATTTCAACAAGCTTATTGATCTTCCACTGCTCAAACAGCCAAAAGTGACAATATTCAACCAGATTACATTTGTCCAGAAGCTGTTCAATTATTTTACTGAAAGGAGCAGTGAACCGGGCAGTAGGCTTTAATATTCATTTCACTCAGATTATGGACTGTAAGTAAATGCGTGTCTAAACTTTTTCACATTCTGTTACTGCCCTGAAGTATAGTTCAGGAGGTAGGATAATATCTTGTACATCTTCTGGTCACCACCCATAATACTGAATTGTACATGCCCTTTAAACCGGCAATTCTGCGACTTATCATAGCATGCACATGAGCACACATTAAATGAATACTTATCAGTAAATGAATACTTATCAGAAAAGCTGGATGACAAAGCTTTTCCAGCATGATGAGAAGCAGCACATTGCACTGGTGTGATATGGACCCATAGTGAACATGTAAGAGGCAGTTTGTCTGCAGCTTTATCTTTTTAAAAATATTCTTTATGTAATGCTGCCTAAGCAAGGCACCTTTAAAAGGACCCTGCAACATTTTCGAGGTGATTGTTCAGTGGCTTTGTTAAGAGACCTTATTGCCACACTAAGACTGTCACTGCCACACTAAGACTCACAGAAGTTTCTAATCTGTCAAGTACAAGTGCAGTTACAGCGATTTGCCACACTTAAATTCACCTTTTCTATTTTCATGTGCTGCCACCTCCCGCACACCGTTTTCAACATTCTAATAGGGGAAAGGGATGGCCAGTTTCGCACCATTTGCATTGTAGATGTGGCCGACTGCTACCGCTGCATATACGATAGTTCGGTGCTGGCGCATTTGCTGTTTCAATGAGCTCTCGCGGCCAAGATATGATTTCGGGGGGTTACCTGGCTCTCATGCAGAACGGAGTGAAAAATATTCGTGGCGCTGCGCTGACAAAACGGCAAGTACATCTCTATCTGCAGTCGACGGCAATGAAGCACCACAGGGGCCACAACTGTCAAGACTGGGGCTGGGGTTGTCAGTTAATGTTGCTATTTTAAAAGTTTCCTATATCTTGCATGCGTGCCACTTATATAGAGGAGAGTTGACATCAGGATTCGAGGAGCATATGGACACTGATCTCCAAAATGACTAAATCTGGATTCTAAAATAGCTTTTTGTTCCGCGGTTGTATTGCAAAACATGACTGTTTAGGGTGCCTCAAGAAAAAAAAAAAAGAAAAAATGCTTGACACTAGTTATGTCTTTGCAACTCATGGACATGCTTATTAGAAAAACAAATAAATGTGAGACATGGGCAGTCGTGTGGTCTGGGCTACTAGCAAAATGTCGGTCCTAGGACGGTGTGTTTGAGACCCTTGCTTTAATATTTCTTTGAGAAATTCTCTATATTGTGCAATTTCACTATTGTTACATTGGCAACAATAGGCTTGCTTATTAGAAAGTTCATGTGTTTCTTTTGTTTGCAACGAAGTGCTATCATTTGTTTACTTCACTGCCTTTTAGTTCAGTTCGTGTGCAAACAACTCACTAGGGTTGCTTGTTCTAGAGTAGCTGTTGAGTCTGCGGAGATCCAGCACATGTTGCTGAAAAGTGAGTTTATTAAAATCGCTTCGCAGCTTTTGGCATATCGTGGTCCGGTGTCTCAAAGAACTTATATTCCTTCGCATCATGCGTTCTGCCCAGCCAGGGCTAGAATGGAGATTCCCCACGGCGTGGGGAATCTCCGTTCTCTTCGTGATCTCGATCGCCTTCATCTGAAGGGCATCGGCAGTGACAGTAAAGCCCGTTTCTTTTGCTGCGTACAAACTCGCAGACTTCCTCTTTGAGTTCGGCGTGTTGGCCCTTTCACAGCCCTGTAAATTTCTTGCGAGTCACGGCGCCCTTGAAAATCTGGTCCTGCTGCTTCCTCCACCTTATGATACAGGCTCGGTCCACGCCGAATTCCGCAGCAGCGCTATGGTTGCCATTGTCCTCAGCAAACGCAATCGCAGCTCGTTTTAAACTTCAAGTTGTAGGATGCCCTCTTTGCACTCATTCTGACTGATGTCAAGGCTATCGAAAAGCTGACGAAAAAAATGTGCGCATGCTAACAGTCAGCGCAACCTGTCCGGATTTGTGAATTGGTCTGGCCGCCGACTTTTGTGCCGCCCTCTCTTGTGTAAACCTGGCAACATACGACATAGCGGCTTCCTAAACTAGCAACGAGAGGGCGCGCTTGGCGACCCTGACTGTGCCATGTTCGCAGAAAGAAAAAAAAAAAGAGGGATGCTTAGATTCGCAAACTTTTTCCAAAATATTTATGGTGAGAACAAGGGGGGTGCTTAGAATCGGGGGGTGCTCATAATCGCAAAAATACGGTATATGCATTGTATGAAGGCTCCCGTCAAGCAGCAGAAATTAGTTTATTTGGCCTCTTCTTGTTCAAACAACTTTAAAACGAGAGCTTGAATGCGAGTCTACTGTACTTCGAAGTACAAGTAGGTGATTTTTTTTCCAGATCGCACGTTCTTGTGCAATATTTCAGAAAAACAATTAATCATTATAACTTTTATTAAAAGGAAATTCTTTAAGTACACAGATGTTATAGTAAATATTAATTTAGGAATATTGAAATTTGGTGCTCATTAATACAACTTATAAAAAAGCATTTTAAATGTCATTCGAGTAATGAAAAAATATCAAGGACGCAATCCACATAGACGAAAAAAAAGAAAAACAGGATAGGGTGCTTTTTTTATCTGTCGATTGCGTCCTTAATATTTTTTCAGTAGGAACAGAGTAGCGCAACACCCATGTTTTAGTAAGTCATTCGAGTGCTCATGGAAAAGCACTAGGTCTGTAATGTAGGAAGTGTGTACTGAAGTGCACCAATGAACTGAAACAAGTGGTTCTGGCATTGTTTTAATTAAACCGTGCAGGAAGAAATTCAAACGTGAAAGCCATAATAAACTCAGCTGTGCACAGTTTCAAATAGAAAAATCCTTCTGGAGGGCTTCTAGTCTTTCTCAAAAACTAGGCAGTTGTCAATTGTATGTGGAAGTCTGTATGTGTATGTGGAAGTAAAATGTGGAAGTCTCTCGGCAATGGACAGCTAAAGTCAAAAACCTCCATTCATTGCTTTGTATCGGCAGCGGTGCGGTTGAGCAAGGCTAGGCAAGGCCTACAGTACAGTGTACTAGCAACGCCGTTTCGCTTCGGTTATCTTTGTCAATCTGCTGTGTTTTTTTTTTCTGTTTCGTTCAGAAATGAGTGGTAGTCGACAACAGCTTAAAATAGGCTTTAAGAAAAAAAGTTAGAGTAAGCGGAAGCGCACTGTGATTCGGCGGCACAACGAGAATTCTGTGCATCGGAGAAAAGTGTTCAATGCTGGAGAAGCCCAAAGCAGTAAAGCAGTGCATCACATCTTGCAGTAACAAAATAGAACTTCATTTCGTGGACGGGCTGCTGTGCACCCCGAACTGGCTACTCGCCGAATTGGTCTGGGAGCTGCGTGCAAGATCGCTACCCGGGACAGCGGAGTGCATCCACCTGAAACCTATAGAGATAGCGCGAGACTCTGGGCTCTCAAGAGCTCGCCATCGTGGGTGTGCCGATTTATGAAGCGGAAGGGCTTTGTGCAAAGGCGGCGTACTTCTGTGTGCCAAAATCTGCCGGAAGATTTCTATAACAAGCTGGTCGAGTATCAGCGCTGGCCAAGTATCGTCAACAGCATTGCTGCATGATGGGACACATAGGCAACACTGACAAAATGTCAATCTGGTTTTATATGCCCTCGAACCGGACTGTGACTGCTAAAGGATCTAAGCAAGTGAAGCTCTTGACAATAGACAATGAGCATTCGCGATTTACAGTGATGCTCCCGTGCACAGCCGATGGAAAGAAGTTGCCCCCTCGTATCATTTTTATGAGAAAAGGGCTCCCAAAAGACTTTCCCCAGGATGTTATCGCGAATGCGAATGGAAAAGGGTTGATGAGTCCCTCATGTTTGAGTGGATCCGGCTTGTGTGATCGGCGACCTGGTGCGCTTTTTCAGCACCCGAGCATGTTGGTGCTAGACTCCTTTCAAGGCCATCTCACGGCCTATGTAAAGGTAGCTCTGTCCGATGGCAAGATGGTCCTTGTCGTGATCCTTGGGGGACTAACATCAATCCTCCAGCCATTGGACATGGTGCTCAATAAACCCTTCGAAGATCACATGCACGAGCTTTACAATGAGTGGATGCTGGGCGACAATTCAAGAGACCCGCTGATTGCCTACGACGTCCACTGCTCGCAAACGTTTGTGGCTCGGTGTCATCAGCTTGGAAATCTGTCCTGGGAGTCTTTCTGCAAATGCTGCATCAGCAGTGCATTGGATAGAACAGAGGACGATGCACTCTGGGACGTGACTAGTGAGAAACGGGCGTTGTCGGACTCAAGTGAGTCTGAGTGACAGCACTTTGTGGCATTCTGGCATTTAAGGGGATATGGTAGGGTAAACCTCCCAAAAAATCGAATTTGCAATTGACACCAAAAATTCACTGTACTATGAGCAACAAACCCGTGGAAGCCAGGCGTCGAGCGGCCACTTCATGTGGTTTAATGTCCGCGCCAAAGTGCTGCGCCGCCCTCTGGCGTAAGCAGTATGCGCCCGTGAAACTTAGTTTTTCTCAAATTGAGTTTTCTGTAAATTTTTTAACTTCAATGTACCTTTTCTCTAAAGTATTGCATTGATTTTGATTAAACTTTGCATGCGTGAGCTATAAGTTAGAGACAATCTGAACTAAAGATTGCTGATTTCGTAAAAAGTGAAGCTGTGAAAAAATTGCAGAATACGCACCCTCCGTGGCATTGTGCAAGCATTATTTATTTTTTTTAGAAAAGCTTCATTAAAATGTACTTTTTAGTTCAGATGTAACCTGAGAGTCTACAACAACACGGCTGAATATGGTTACATTCATTAGAATAGTTTCAGAGAAAACGTACCTTGAATAAGTGAACCCCCTTTCAAATTTTGGACTTGGCCAATGAAGCATAAGCAACCTAGGCATACAAAGTGTCACTTGATACCAAATAGCATTTTTCGTGAGCACGTAAACTTTTATGGGAATACTTGCAGCTGTTTCTAAGGTAACTGACATATACCATTCACCCTACCGTACCCCCTTAACTACATAGGATTAGTGTCCAAGTAAAAAGAAACGTCGCCACAGTGCAGCTGGTTGTTGCGTATTCGAGGTTAAGGGTGTGCTGCGAGGCTTCGAATTTTCGAAAAAATTTCTTAATCGCAAAGTTTGGGGGTTGACCTATATTCCGGTCCAACCTACTTTGTTCCGGTTTTACGGTAGATATGAAAGTCAAAATGTAGGAACCTGGAATGGCTAATCATATGGATTTCTAGTTTCTTCAAAATGCTTTACATGACACATAGCCATGGAGAGGCTGTGGGTTTTTTTTATTACGATTTTTATTATCTCTTAACACAGGGTTCGTACAGGTTCTTGAAATCCTTGACTACCCTTGAATTTGAAACATGCATTTTCAAGGCCCTTGAAAGTCCTGGAATTTGTGCCATCCTTGAAAATCCTTGAATTTCCTGAGCAGTGCACACTCGTATCGGCATTGCGACCTCCTAAATGTTGTATGTTTGCGTGTCAACCTGTGAAACTCGCTATTTTCGAAGCAGTAATGCGGCGTGGGTTGTCATGATCCCATTTTACAAAAGTGCGTGGGAATAAGTTAATTTGTGGCGATGGTGAAGCAGTGAGTGTGATAGCAAGAAATGAGAATGTCACTTGAAGGGCGAGCGACCCCATAAATGTAAAGTGCCGCTCAAGCACGAAGCACGCACAACAAGAAAGTGCACAGGACGAGTGCTGATGAATGACTGTGACAGCTCAACACTGGAAGTGTGCTGCTTAAACAAACTAAGGGTGCTAGAAAAGAATACACATGTATCCACAGGATAAGTGTAAGTTAACCACTGTCACAGTTGTTACTTCTTGGTTGTTGAGCAACCTGCAGCGAGTGTCAAGTGTGCTCGAGCAGACACTTTTGATAAGGTGGTGCCATCAAGTTCCAAGGCTATAGCAAGCACCGTGTGGGTTTAAAGGGACACTAAAGGCCACTATTAAGTCCACGTTGGTTGTTGAAATGGCGGTCCAGAAACCTCGTAGTGTTACTTCTATGCCAAGGAAGGGCCTATTTTGAAATAAGATCACATTTTAGTGGTCCGCATCGGGTTAGCGCACTTCGAATTACCCCCCTCAAGAAGCGGACCGACCGGATCGACTCGCGTCACTGTTGCCACGCACAACATTGCCTGGCTTTACTACTCTAGTAGCAGACAACCCAAAGCAGCAGGAGCCACAGCAGAACAATGGCCATTGATGAACTTCCCGCCATCGGCTTCGAGATTATAGACGCTTTTATTTCAACTGCGCCCCACTAGATGGCACCACTTTTTCCGTGTAACCACGCGAAAATTGAATTTTTGAATCACTCGCGCCATTCCCCATAATAACGTCCGGCGGTTCTTTATTCCATGAATCAAACAGAAACGAACAAGCAGTATTTTATTGAGTCTCTTGATGCACGGAAGGTTCTTTATTTAGTTCAGTTAGATCGATTACTAGTGAACAATTGTAGGTGGTCCGTCTGATGCCATCGGTATTTTGAAAATTTCGTACTGTGGTGCTTGTGTTCTTGTGCATTTACCTTAATTTCTCGGTAAGTAGGGCACTGTTGTTTGTTTTAGATGTTGTTATACATTGAGGTTTCACTCTGACGTAAGTTCTTATTTGACTTCAGTGTCCCTTTAAGAATATACTTTGAGTCACTTCCCAAGTGTACCTAAATGCTCATTCTCCTAATCGAGGGCCATCGCAAGCACGTCCAAGACTGACGTAGCTCCATAGGAAGGGCAACAATAGTTCTAGATAAGTCACATCAGATCTGTAGTCAGGTGAGTGACCTTCTGACTTTCGCCCCGTACATACCCTTCAAAGCATTGCGTCTGCTGCAGGTAGCGGCGAGTTTGTTTTGTAGGTGCTTGTGTGGCACATGCGTGCGAGAGCTGACAATACTCAGCATGACGCGTGCAAAGCGTTGTGATCACGTGACTAAGTCGGCTACACTGCTACTTGCCTGCCCAACTTGGTCCCCACAAACGAACTGAAAATTGTCCGGATCAAGACGGCGACAAATTATATAGTGAGACTAAATGAATCTTGGTGTGTGTATCGTGCTTATTGGAGCAATAATTAAAGATTGCAGCAAGGGGCCCGCAAGCTACAAATATTGTGGCACGACCCCTTTAAGGCCAGACTACACATACGCGTTGTAGCCGATCAGCGCGTAACTTTCCAACATGGCATCGTGCCCTCTCCCAATGTAAAGGTTGGAAAAGTGTGCTAGAAGTTATTAAGACAATGCTCTTTTTTTATAATTGCAATAATCATGTATTTATTTTAAGTGCAATAATATTGGTCATTTTGAAAATTTTAAGAGTGAAAAATACCAACTTAGCATGCCGCTTTGAGTCCTTGAAAAGACTTGCAACAGGTCCTTGAATATTCTTGAATTTTCGCTTTGGAAACTTGTACGAGCCCTGTAACAAAAGCTTTAGGCTATATACATAGTGTAGTTTAGGAAAGTATACTTTTCGATATTTTTTTATGGGCGTGGACAAGCTATGATGCGGTTTCAGATGAGATCTGCCGTACAAATTAGAGGTGACAGCCGCACCCTACATGCTTGGTACAGAACACGATAGCATGCTGCGTAAATTTGTTCAACGGGGTCTTCACGTTGGCAGCCGGCAAACTGGCGATAAAGGTATCGTTCATAAAGCTTGTCACGGTAGCTCTTTAATCATAAAGTAAAAGCTGTGTCAGAAGTTGCTTTTGGGGCTGGAGGTATTTCATGACATTCACACTCGTGACTCATTACTTCACTGCAAAATTAAAATGAACATTTTGGTTGATGCTACATTACATGCAACAGTCGAGTGCGACTGCTTCGCCAGAGAAGCATTTCACCAAAGATTTAGGGGTAGATTGAATGCCCTGCAACCACCGTATTCAATCAGTAGCGAGCAGCACACACTTTTAAACAGTACAGACAGGAAAAGCAACGCACCTTGCAGTCTTCACTTCGCCAATCTCTTCAGCGCATGTTTGAAGCGTCGTAAACCTCGGGCTTGCCTGACCCGATTGCTGACATTCGAGAGTGTGAGCATGAAGTCCTGGTGTCTTGGTGAGAAGGACGTAGACCCTGCCATTAAAAAGGGTTATCGTGAAAGCTCAACGACCATAAGAAAGCATGTCTGTACCTGACATGAAGTGATTCCTGCATATTCTCGACAGGGTCGATGGCTCTCGCATGCAGCCATGTGTGTTTGACAGCCGTGTGCGTTTTGCAGCCCTTATTCAAGCTTCGCATCGATAGTGATCTCTTGCAAGGCTTGGAAAACATACATTTCCACATTCCTTTGCACAAGTAGAGTTGCATCTTTTCAGTGCACGCATTGTCGGCATTTCGCCTGCATCAAGCTTTTTCTTGAATCTTGAAACGTATCTGCTCACATGCGCTCTCAAAGGGATGCGTACGGTTGGTGTGGCCAATTCCCCTACAAAAACAGTTCGTGAGCTCCCCTGCCGAACCAGTGCATGCGCAGTGGCGCCATGAAAAATGCAGATTGCTTTGTCTTTCCTACTAGTGAGCGTGGCAAAAAACTACGGAGGGATGGGGAGGACTTAAGGGCAAAAAGATGAGCCCTTTGTCAGCATGTCATGACCTTGAGTACCTTCCATTTAAAGATGATAATCTTTCTTAGGGTACTTCGACTCACAAATTTTGGTCTGTCCATCTGTCTACTGTAAGGGATGGGAAGGAAGGTCGCTGATGGCATCCCACCGCTGCCACCAGTTGTTAGAGATGGGAAGGAAGAAGTTGCACGTGAAGGCATCCCACCGCTGCCACCAGTTGTTAGGGATGGGGGTCTACCCGGTCTCTTGTAAGCGTGGTGTAACCGGGTGGAGGAAACGAACGCTGACAAGAGGATACGGAAAACAAACAGGTTTATGTCACTATTTACACATATTTACAGAAAGGAAAAGGTTAGTGGTTTCACAAACCACGAGCGTGGTGGTTGAACGATATGTAGTTCAGAGCGACGTCCAGCACTCTGCCGCGTCGTTTTATGCCCTGTCGGGCTCCTCCTCTCCGAGTCGAACACCAATCACGCACACACAGGTGAGGGGGGGCGAGCATGCACGGTCCACGTGAACACTGCACTGTGGTGGCGCCAGCAGGGCTCTTCCTCATCGTGTGTGTGCCGCTACTCGAGAGTTCCCACGATCCTGGCAGCATACTTCAAAGGGTCCGCCGATTTTGTTCGCTCAATTAGCGGGGTGATTTGCGGTGGCCGTCGGTCTCCTCCAGGATGATGCCGTCTTTGTTGGCCTCTCTCGAATGGTTAATGGCGTCTTGGCGACACGTCTCGTCCTCCGGCTAACACGTACAATGCCTGACGAGCATAGGCAGTCGGCCGGTCGGCTTGATGATTGGGGATCAAAAAGGAGCGCCGCTCCTCTGTCAGCTCCGGCGCCGGCCACGCCAACCCTCCTGTCGCCCGACGAGTCGACGAGGCCATCAGTCACGCTGCTGCTCAAATCTTCGACAGCGTCTGGCAGACTGGGCGCCGAATCTCCAGGCCAAACCTAACAGCTCCTCCGCCGCCCGGAAAATCTCGGCTGGCCAGCGCTCCCAACCGCTGGGCACGAAGAGAATGGTTGGTGACGAGGACGATGGCCTGGCTTTTCTCTCTCCAGCTGCGAACTCGAAACCAACTCCCAAACCAGCTCACAATGATTGACAACAGCAAGGCGAACCACACAACACAATACCATGCTGCAGCCAAGTACATTGGACCCGCTTAAAACCCTCCAGGCTTCTCAACACAAAAAAGGAAAACCTGTAAGCTAAAATTTTGAGACAATTTGGTGCCGCCAAAGTTACAACAATCATGGATGTGGAGACTCTTACTAAAGATGGAACAAATTGCCGTGTGAGAAAAGCACACAAAGGCAAATACAATTTGGCCCCATTTATCCGTAATTCCATTTTTACAATACTGGCTTTCTCCTACCATCCGCACTACTATGTTGTAACTAATCTTTAACTTCATGACTAATTTCATGAAAGAACCAAATACAAAAGTTTAACACGAATGCTGCCTGCATCTACACAAAATAACTGTGCGCATTCTTCATTCTCTCGTGACATACTCTCAAGGCGTAGTCGAGAGTACCTACTTTTAGGACACCCTCACGCCAACAAAAACTCTCATAACAGATCAAACTGAGTTTTTACAAATCTGTGAAAGGTTTTTTCTAGTCTCATTGTTCGATAAAGCGCAACGCTTTTCTCAAAAGATCCCTTTGAACTCTGAGCACTCACGAAAATAACAAAGAGAATAGGCCTCGTATACGAAGACGCTCGTTAAATGAATGTAGCCTCATGCCAGCCCATGTTTTTAAAGAACGCACAGGACTATGCTGTGCGCCCTAGCACGACATCATACTCGCATTCAAAGAACGGTAGCCTACCTGTCGCACACCTAACCGTAGGCCATTTCCCAGTAACTCAACTAAAACGCTTACAATGCTTAAAAAAAAAAAAATCTTCAAGGGAAAACTGTATCCAAATAAACTAGCCTGGGAGAGGACAAAGGAGTATTACTTCAAAACCAAAAATAAGCAAAAGCCATGCTACTAAGAACACTCCTCTGTTCACTCACCAGCTTACAGTTGTCCCTCACTTCAATCGCACTCGTGGCGGTCGAGGACTTGGCGGATTTCGAGGGCGCCCGAGGCAATGTCGCGTAAGTGCTACAAGCTGGACAGCGCAGTCACGCATTATTCGCGATTTCTGCGGGCTTTTGTCAAACTGGCGGAGGGAAGCCGAGTAATGCAAGGGAAAGAGTGACGGTGTCCTCTTGGGTCTAGCAGAGCGGTGCTTAGCTATTGTGGCCTTTTTCCTTGGATCCCTTTGACACTCCTGTCCCCGCAAAGCTTTAAATCTCCGGCAGCATTCCGTCCTGCGAATGCGCGCTGTGGTCTACCCTTTTGCCGCTGGCGGGCCTTACTTCCTGCCACAAAGGCCTCTTCGCTGAACTGGCCGATGAGCCACCCTCTTTCCTTTTCCCCCGATGCTTGCTTCCTCCTTCGTGCCTTTGCTTTGTCGCGCGTGTACCCTTCACTTGTCTACGGCGACGTCTGCGACCGACTTTTTCTGCACCGTTAGGAAATTGGCCTCGGGTTGCGTGATCGGTAGTTTTACAACTCAAGGGTGCTTCTGCACCACCTGCCACAGTACTTCGGCACTTTGATTTCTTAGCTCTGTTGCCTTGTCGGGCCGGTTGACTTGCGCTAACCCTGTGCTCACGCACCCCACGAAACGGGCGCCTTCCACTTGATTGCATTTGTGAAGAACCCGCTGTTCTTTTACTTGTCCGGTGCCTCGGACTCATGCAGGGCAACTTTGACGGCGATGCGACACGGCTAATTTTGCCGGCTACGCTCAAATTTTGCGAGCTTTCTTCAACACGCGTAGTGCCTTTTTTCGCGCTCGCGGCTCTTTGACGTCTCTTGCGTCTGTGCCGCTTTTTGCGTCTCGTTTCCGATCCTCCCGATTGCATCTCAAGCTCGGAAACCCTCTCACAGCATTCCTCAGCTGTCGAACTCGTGCAGTCTAAATGATTTTCAACAAAATCATCTCTTTCACATTCCAGACTGGCGTACAGCGTAATACACTGAAGAAAAATGCCGCTGTTTCTCACCAAAAAATCTGGCTCGCCTTCATGGGAGCTGTCTACAACCGCATGGTTCTTATCATCTGCTTCCGCTGCTTCTCCTGAGCCTTTTCCGGTGTTCTTGACTTCTTCAACCTCATTTGCAAGACCCACCGTCGCGAGAAACACAGTTGAGGCCTGTGCCAGATTGTCTACAGCTATCCTAGCTGTTTCGCTAATATTAAACTGGCACAGCACCTCGTCGCATTCACTCTGGCCTTCGTCGGCCTCTCTACGCAGCGCCGCATCTTTAGCAGCACTCAAATTTGGTTCTTCATTGAACCTGCTGCTGTCATCACATGTGCTAGCCTTCTCTATAGCTCTGGACTGCACCTCACTCACTTGATTATTGCACTTCTCGTGCGCTATAGTTGCGGATGGCTGAATCTTCCGCCTCATTTCCTCGATTTTCTGTTCTAATTGTTCGAGCACCAAGGCGCGTGCTCGATCACGCTCTTTTCTATCCCTTATTTCTTTTTCTTCCCTTTCTTTTCTATCCCTTACCCATGCCTCTCTTTCGCGTTCCTCTCGTTTCCGTTCCTCCAACCCTTTTAAAGCTTTCAACGCGTAACCAATATCCTCCTCACTGGCGCTTTTCAAAATTAGCTCTAAAATTTCTGACCTGCCCATTCCTTCCTTAATCTTAATACCAAGATCTTCACAAATGTACAAAAGACCATCTTTTAGCAGTGTCCTCACCTCCATGATTGCCGTTGTACTTTGGTCCTGCATTTTACACATAATTAGGTGATCCCTACAACTCAGAACTCACAAACGGTAATCTCCCTAATCCACACACAATCCAGCTTCTAATAAACACACACTTGAAGCCTGGAAAGTCAAAGCAAAGACCAAGCACTCACCACAGCACAGCACCATGTCGCGAAGTCCATCCCACCGCTGCCACCAGTTGTAATGGCTCGGAAGGAGGAACCCAGGAGGATACGAAAAACAGAACAAGGTTTATGTCACTATTTACACATATTTACAGAAAGGAAAAGGTTAGTGGTTTCACAAACCACGAGCGTGGTGGTTGAACGATATGTAGTTCAGAGCGACGTCCAGCACTCTGCCGTGTCGTTTTATGCCCTGTCGGGCTCCTCCTCTCCGAGTCGAACACCAATCACGCACACACAGGTGAGGGGGGGGGGGGGGGGCGAGCATGCACGGTCCACGTGAACACTGCACTGTGGTGGCGCCAGCAGGGCTCTTCCTCATCGTGTGTGTGCCGCTACTCGAGAGTTCCCACGATCCTGGCAGCATACTTCAAAGGGTCCGCTGATTTTGTTCGCTCAATTAGCGGGGTGATTTGCGGTGGCCGTCGGTCTCCTCCAGGAAGATGCCGTCTTTGTTGGCCTCTCTCGAATGGTTAACGGCGTCTTGGCGACACGACGTCTCGTCCTCCGGCTAACACGTACAATGCCCGACGAGCATAGGCAGTCGGCCGGTCGGCTTGGTGATTGGGGATCAAAAAGGAGCGCCGCTCCTCTGTCAGCTCCAGCGCAGGCCACGCCAGCCCTCCTGTGGCCCGACGAGTCGACGAGGCCATCAGTCACGCTGCTGCTCAAATCTTCGACAGCGTCTGGCAGACTGGGCGCCGAAGGGATTGAGAGACGAATCTCCAGGCCAAACCTAACACTACACATTCGTCTGTTTGTCTACCGTAATACCTCAAACGGCAAACCCCATCTGCAGTACCCACCAATACTGCTCAAGTTTCAGTGTTTGTATTTGTGCGTCTGTCAATTAAAAAGCAGTTATTACGCATATCTGAGGCATCATAACACGTCAATATTTCGTATGTGTTTTTGTATTAGAGAAGACATAAATAATTCTAAGGACCCTAGCATTTATCACACTGCGCTGACAATGAAATGCGATGCTCAAAAAAGGCAAGTGTTTTCAACGCTTTGCTAAGATGACACGGGGGTGGAACCTTTGCATTCTACACCATATCGCCGCCAAGACAGGCGCACACGTCTTCCTTAGTTTTCGAAGATAACTGCCAGATAGCGCTCATGGCTAACGTGCCCCAATGCGCTCGTTCGCTTTCGCTGCACTGATCGAGACTCTTGCCTCCAGAATACAATTAATAGATTTTCTCGCGCAGAACATCAAATAAACGTTTCGTTCACTCTTTCCAGACGCAAAACCAGTCTTTCGACAGCATTTACAGTAAAACATGCCGACACGGGGCTAATTTTTTTTCTTTAGATGCATGGCTTACTTTCAGTTTGATTGCAGTGCACACAGGGGCACGTGGTGGCATCACACAGCGGCCACAGTAACTGCAGATCACAATGCTCAAATCGGCCAATGACTGTGGACTTACAGTATAGAGTATATGGCATTGTTTGTAAAAAGACGAGGAAGCAATTTCTAGCTGACTTGAAAATTAATGCATGCTGCGCTATAATGTTGGCTCGCACGTTCTCGAGAGCTGCAACTACTGATCACCAATGTTTTTTTTACCATGCTGAAAAAGTGTTGCAGGTTTCCCTTAGGGTGGCGATTCCTGCAAGGGGGAAGCCTGCTGGTCATAATGAACAACCTCCAAGACAGGGGCATCTTTATACCTTATGATGCCCCCCCCCCCCCCTTTTTAACTTTAGCAGGCAGTTTGTTTGGGTGTCCTCAGTGTGATTATGGCTACGGGTTTTGCTCGAATTGTGGCTACACATTTGTTCAGAGCGTGGCACATCGCCATCCACTAGCACGTTATAATTGCAGATTATGTGGTCTGTCGGGTATTGAGGGTCACTAGCTCGAGGTTTTGTTAGTACAAAGCTATGTAAGCTGGTGTGTTGAGGCTACAGCAGAGATGGGTATCTTTGTGGTGGTTTTCAAATGTGAAGCATTTTGTTGCAAACCAAAGGAACTTTGTTTCTATCAATCTAGTTGCTGACATTTTGGTGCTTTTAGGGTTGTCGCAATGATTTAGTATTTATGAGGAGTGTGCTAATATTCAAAATTTGAAATATTTTTTAAATATTGTTTGCCATTTGATTTGCTCCAGAATTTCACTATTCAAATTTCTCAGCAAAAAATACTTAATATCCAATTAGCAGTGGCCCCTTCAAGTTTTCAATATGCTTTACCCCAGTACTCTTTTTGCAGCAGAGCTGCCTCAAAGCAGCTTTGCTGCGTATGTATTGCAAATGTATTGACTCCAGAAGACGTGGTTCCAACATGGAGATGATGAATGTGGCAGAGGTGGGGATCACTTAAATAATATTTTGGGCCTGAAATATACAGTCTGGAAAATTGGACAACGAAGGTTTTAGCATATAGTATTTCAGATCCTATATATTGTCTTTGAGGCAAATTTGGATATTCGGGCTCGAAGGGAGCACACCCTTGTCTGCCACATCAGTTGGGCTTCCACAGAAGTTGGAGAGGAAATAGTCTTTGCCTTTTACATGTAAAGTGTTCTTGGCAACACTTATGTTGTACTAAATTTTGCATGTAAATACAATTCGGCCTCTGCATTTCCTTAATATCCGTATTCATTTTGCACAGCTCTAGTATTTACCAAATTGGTATTGTAGGGCATGAGTGTAGGACGAACATGATAACGAGTCATGACATGGACAACTTAACCCTCCAGTTGTGTAGGGCATAAATATTTTTTCTTCAGTTATGTGTCATACATACTGTGGTGGATCTCGGCCCTGTTCACCAGCTGTCGCTTCGAATCCCACCGCTGCCACCAGTTGCGGACCGGGGGTCTGCCCGGTCTTTTGTGGTAGCGTGGTGTAGCTCTGGGTTGAGGAACTGAACACTGACAAAATGGGGATACGAAAAACAGGTTTATGGCACAATTTACAATTATTTACAGCATGAGGTTAGGAGTTCACAAACCACGAGCGTGGTGGTTGAACCGTTACATTGTTGAGAGCGACGTCCTGCACTCTGCAGTGCCGTTTTAAACCCTGTCGGGCTCCTCCTCCTTGATTAAAACGTCAATCACACACACGACACCGCCCACAGGGCATAATTCAGTAACACATGGTCCGCCGAATAGTTATTGCCCTTCTTGACGCAATGCTCTGAGGATAGGGGAAATGGGGTTCTCTCCCGGAACAATTTGGCGGTTGGGTTGCTTTTTCGGTCTTTCCCTGGAAGGGCAGCCAAGGAGTAAACACTTCAATAGCGGAGACACGACCTGTGCGGCTGGTCTGCTTCGCCGTCTCGCTAGACACGCCGGCCCGGAGGAATCGCTTGTAGGGACATTGGCTCGCGGACCGTCTTCCAATCGCTTTGTCGCTCCCCGCCGCTGGGTCCGAGAAACTGGGGTTCCGGGCGTGGGAGCGCTGCCTGGCTACATTTCTCGGCGACAGCATGGCGTCTACTGACGACGGTCATAACAATACCTGCATACCACTGCCAGTGAAAAGATTAAGTTTTGGAAATAATTGCGTGGTAGTGTGAAAGGGGCCCTGCAACACAAGTAGCCATGAAAGGGATTCAGTAAAGAAGCTTATTGCCTCATGAATTCAGTCACAGAAATCAGAATACATTCATTCAGTATGAGCAGAGTTAGGAAGACTTGTCGGACTCTGCAGTAGGTGACGAGTAAAACAAGGGGTTTTGTGTTGCACCGTCTGCTGCCAACTTCCGGTTCGAGGAGAGTAGACAACGTTAAAGCGCTCCGCTGTAAGCCTCGGATTATTCGGGATTCGGGTGCACTGTATCCCGTTTATCTTCGTCCTGCTAAACCATAGTCGTTTGTTCAGCCGTGGCTGTTCCAACTCGTGCGTGAAAGGCAAACGCATGTATCGATTCCCATGGAATGAACAAAGATAAATTGGGTGGGCCACGGCTGTGGAGAGATCCACAGCGACAGGTAGCCTTTGAGTACGGAACGTTGAAGCCAGAGTGTGCGAAAACCATTTTATCGCAGGTATGTGTGTATTTCACATCAAAAAAGCTTATGCATGAATTTGCTGGGATTATATTGCGAAATAAATTGTCGCGCAGGTGCATCTAGCAAGGATATTATGGGAACACGCGGGGGAAATCTACCTGCCGTGTGAGATGAGCACAGGCCATCACACCGATATATATGACAAAAAATGCGAAAGCTTCACTCGATATATATGACAAAAAATGCGAAAGTTTCACTCTATATATATATGACAAAAAATGCGAAAGCTTCACTCAATAGTAACTTTAGGCGAAGCGCTGGACGAGTCCATTTGCATTTATCATGGTCAAACTGTGCGCCAGGACGGCACCCAAAGGAAAAAGTGCAGTTAAGCAAGCGCAGGGTTTAGACTTTTCGGTGCTGTCTGTCTGACTGTATTGTTTATGTGCCGTCGTGCCGCACAGTTTGACCAATATCAGCGTTCAAATAAGCATGTGGCTTCGGCTAAGAAATGCATCATATAGCGCACTGAAGGCTAGAAAAAGATATCTCAATAAGCTCAAAAAGTGCTGCGCTTCATGCCGATCGACAGACTATGTTGGACGAAGCAGGGATCCTAAAGAACTCTTAGCATACTGCTGCAGTCATCCCCATCCCCAGAGATCTTTAAAATAGTAATTTTTTTTATCTGCTAGCCAAACTGACAGTACCCCTGAGCAGCATAAAAGCATTGCAGATCATTTTGGTGCAATAAAAAGTTTTTTCTATTCATGGCTTTCGTAGGTTGTCATCGTTGCTGTCACGGTTAGCAAAAAAGAAAAAGCAACTTCTAAAGCACTGACATTGCACGGAGAGGTGCTCTTTGCAACGGAGCGGTACAAAAGTGTGCGCGTGCCACTGCTGGCCTGCGTGGTGCGTCGAACCCGAAGCCGTCGTATCCCGCAGTTGCTTGCGATTGCCCATATTACTGATCACCTATTGCATTCTCTCTTTATGACTTGGCAAGCTATAGTCAGGCTTTGGTAGACTGCTGTGGAGTATGCCATCTGTGCCATCACAGAAGTGCTAATTTTGTGATGAACCATAAGTTGCATGCCACTGTAGTGGGCGTGCATGGTAAGCCCACTGTATGAACACTACTTGAACTGCTAAACATGTCAATGCACCTTAGGCTTGGTTCAAAGCAAAAAATGGACACTTTTTCTAGACTGCTTTACATGAAATGGATTTTAAGTGCGTGAGATCGGCTGGAATTTTATTTGCCTTTTAGCAAATAAAATTCCACCCCATGTATATTGGTACTGTTTTCTATCTTTGAAAACTCTCAATTAAGAAGCGTCGAGTTGGTAGGCACCCTGGTATTAAGTGGTCTCGTGCTTTCCTTGGATTTTTTTTTTAACGGTTGGTTCAACAGGCGTAGTGCATTCCTGGACTTTGAGAGCCCAGAGGTAGCAACTGCACAGCTGGAGCTGCTGCGCAACATGCAGCTCAAGGGGCAGCCAGTGCAAGTGGAGCCAAGCAGACCTCGGAGCAATTCAACAATGAAGTCTGACCGTTTGTTGTATGTGCGAGGGTTCCCTGATGACAAAGGCATGGATGCTCTTGGACCACTCTTCCCTCAAGCCTTGCTCATTGACCGTCGTGAAGGGTATGTCACGCTACAGTAATATTAGCTTATACATTGCGAGCGATGTGTCTGCATTTTTGCATTTCTTGCAACCCATCTGTATTTACAATTTATTCTGCCTTGTTGAAAGTATTTTCTGTGTACATTTGTGTATACACAGGATAAAGATTTTGCTTCTTTCTGCACCACTGCAAACTGAAAAATCGGAAACTGTTCATAACTGCATATTATCGTATTAGTATTATAGCTGCGTCCAACAGCAAGTGGACGTGGCGAATTCGTAATGGCGAAACTAAAAGTGAAATGGACTTCATTCTGTGTGCACACCCAGGCATTGTACAGAATATAGCAGTTGGCAAGATGTCATATTCATCTAGATTTAAGAGCAAAGGCATAAGCTGATACGCAAAAGGTCAATTAATGAGCTAGCGGTGAGAAGAAAGTACAGGAATTCAGATATTCCCTTCAGAATAGATTCGAGGCATTAAACAGTGTCACCGATGCTGGTGTTGACACAATCAACGATAATCTTACTAGTATCATCAAAGAGTGTGCAATGGAAATCGGAGGTACTCACTAGACGGAACACTGGCAAACTATATTAGGAGACGAAACATCTCATTAAGAGACTAGCCATGAAAGCCTCAAATAACACTGGCAAAATAGAGCTAGTGGAGATTTCGAAGGTAGCCTACATCAGAAGGTTTGACATGCGGAGAATTGAGCAGGTTCTAAAAAGCGGCAGAAGCCTAACAGCTGCAAAGACAAACTTATGCATAGGCAAAAATCGGATGTATCCATCAAGGGACAAGGAAAGCAATGTCATAACCAATATGGATAGGATAAGATAGCCGAGGGGACAGAGGAGTTATACAGAGAGCTGTACAGAAGTCGAAGCAACCAGGATGATATCGTAAGAAGCAATAATAGCCCAGAGGAATTCGACATTCTACCAGTAACTACAGGTGAAGTAAGGAAAGCCTTAGAAAGAATGCAAAGAGGCAAAGCCGCTGGTGAGGGTAAGGTAACAACGGATCTGCTGAAAGATGGCGGAGAAATTGTGTTAGAAAAACTGGCCACCTTATATATGAAGACTCTTAACGGAAACTGTTCCAGAATCTTGAAAGAACGCGAACATCTTAATCCATAAGAAAGGAGGTGTCGAGGTAAAGTTACAGGCCGATCAGCTTACTGTCCGTTCTCTACAAATTGTTTACAAAAGTAATAGCTAATAATATAATTGAGGCGGCGTTTGATCTATCAAAACACTAAGCAGGATTTTCTACAGGCTACTCCACAATAGGCCATATTCATACAATCAATCAGGTAATATACAAATGCTCAGAATACAACCAACCCCTAAACATAGCTTTCATAGATTACGAGGAGGCGTTTGACTCAATTGGGACATCAGCAGTAGCGCAGGCACTACAAAATCGGGGCATTAATGAACCCTAAATAAGCATACTGGAAGAAATCTACTGTGGATTCACAGCCACCAAAGTTCTTCATAAAGCAACAGAATCCCAATAAGGAAGACACACACGATTTCTCCAATGCTATTCACTGCATGTTTGCAGGTTTTCAGGACCCTAGATTGGGAAGAGTTAGGGATAAGAGTTAATGGAGAGTATCTTAGCAACCTGCGATACGCTCATGACGTTGCCTTGATGAGTAACTAAGGGGACGAATTGCAGCTCATGATTACAGATCTGGACACGGAAAGCAGAAGAGTAGGTCTCAAAATTAATATGCACAAAACTAAAATAATGTGCAACAGTCTCGTCAGAAATCGGCACTTAGGTGGAGACACACTGGAAGTTATAAAGAAATGTCTACTTAAAGTGATGGGTAGTAGTAACCGTGGAGCCGAACCATGAGAGAAATTAATAACTAGAAGAACAAGAATGGGGTGGATCACATTCGACAAGCATTCTCAAATCCTTAATGGTAATCTGCCACTAATGCTTAAGAGGAAGGTACATAACAGCTCCATCTTGTGACTAATGCTTAAGAGGAAGGTACGTAACAGCTCCATCTTGCCAATACTTATCTATGGAGCAGAAACCTGGAGGCTTACAAAGAGGGTTCAGTTTAAATTGAGGACGACGCAGCGAGTGATGGAAAGGAAAATGATAGGTGTAACTTTAAGAGACAAGAAAAGAGCTCAGTGGGTCAGGGAACAAACCGGGGTTGAGGATATCAGTTGAAATTGAGAAGAAATGGATGTGGGCCGAGAACGTTGGCAGGATAACCGCTGGTCATCAAGGCTGACTGGATTTCCATAGAAGGCGAACTCATAAAGGGGGGACATAAAGTTAGGTCAGCCAATGAGATTAAAAAGTTTGCAGGCATAACGTGGCAGCAGAAAGCACAAGACCGGGTTGATTAGCAGATCATGGGAGAGGCCTTCGTCCTGCAGTGGGCATAGTCAAGCTGATGATCAGTATAGCCACCAGCTGACAAATCGGACGGCAACCAGCTATTCAGATTTAAAGACTATTCAGTCAGAAAATTTGTCTATTTATATTTTGCTGCCCTTGAGTCCAGAATAACTGGTCATTCGGTCAGTTATTATTGTTGTACTGAACTTCAGCATGCGAATTAAGCGGCACCGTGAGATAGCCATCAAGTCGGAAGCGTGGCTGAAACATCTTTTCTGTTTTATCAAGAGGTATAGTTGCATTTTCGTCAAGGTTGTGATTGCTCGAGCAGCAACTGTGATGTTTGATTCTAATGGTGCGATCATTGGCACGCATGCTATATAGAGAAGAATCGACGAGAATGGCTCGTGAACCCTTTGACGTGGTACGGTCGTATTCTTACACCAGCGTTTTGTAGTTATGAATGGGCAAAGCAATAAATGGGATAACAACGAATTGTAATGTTACACGAAGAGAGGCTGGTAGCTAACATTTTTCTCTCTTTTTTCATCTTATCTCACGTAACTATAAAACTCTAGTGTGCGCGTAGCTATAAAACTCTAGAGTGAGAAAGTACAGGCACTTCAGGAAGAGGAACACTTCACACAGTCTGTTAGTGATGAAAGTGCAGCACATAAAAGTGTGCGACCTGCAGTCTGACTTCCAAGGTATCGTACATGCCAGCGATCGCAATGGGCTCTTAGAAGCAGAGTTCACTTGCTTCTCGAGTGGTACCTCCTCGCCCTCTTGTCTTTTCATGCTTAATCAAGACGGGCAGTGTTTCCTCGCTGCTTAATTGCTAGTCACCAACATATAGGGTGATGTTATCGCATGTGCTTGCTGAGTGACTGAGATGGGCCAGCTTCTATAATCTCGGTCTGCTGCGTTTTGTGGCCCTCGCTCGCGCAATTTCACTCACATGTAGA
Source organism: Rhipicephalus annulatus (assembly GCA_013436015.1). Taxonomy (NCBI): domain Eukaryota; kingdom Metazoa; phylum Arthropoda; class Arachnida; order Ixodida; family Ixodidae; genus Rhipicephalus; species Rhipicephalus annulatus. Next base: position 126,334 of record WOVY01002929.1, read on the forward strand.
GCTTTAGCGTAGTGTTTGAAAAATGCAGCTTTGGACAAATGTCGCTTCTCAAGTGCTTTGTAATGGGGCTAAATATACTTCTAATGTTCTCTCTTAACTTCTCTAAACTTGCTAGAAAAGGCGTTTCTGGCTGCTAGGAACAAGTTCCAAAATGTCTTTCTTGATTTTAGTCGGAAGCAATGTAGAAAGGGTGGCGAGCTCGTGGTATGTTAACACTCTGGCTGCAGTATCGTTTCTGTAAAGTAGTGGTGTATAGCACATTAGTGGCTGCCAGTAGTGATATGAACTTGCGTAGTGTGCACAGCCACACTCAATGACCCGTCAGGCTATGTAGTTGCAGAGATATCGGTTGTTACTTAGGCTGCCATCATGCCATGCCTGTACTATATGTAGGTGGTGTTGGCTGCGCATTTTGATACACGTCCTTCACTTACTTTGTTTTCGTGCTTTTTCTTAGTTTTGGCATCTCTAGTGGCTGATTGCACGCAATCATCTGCCATTTGACTGCAACGCTAGCAGAGCGGGAGTTCCAACGGACAGAAAAAAGAGCTTCCCTCCTTTCCCATCCGGTTTCGACAGCTCCATCTACATATATCGCCTCCATTTTGAGGCAATTCGCGACGCGCTCACTTGTTCGAGCTCATGTTGCTCACAGTAATACATGCAGGGCTTCAGTGCCATGTGTGGTGCTAGCTGCAGAGGTGGAGTATGTGCCACGCCCTACTGGTAGGTACTATGTAGTACCCTCGTACTTAGCATAGTAGTTTCCTACATAGTTTCCTAAATACACTAGAGGGAACTCTGGCGCTAGTGTCTAGGGAGCTTCAGCGAGCACACGGATTTTTCTAATCTTCGTAGTTCGGGCTCCCCGTGTGTTTGTGTGGCTTGGAGCTGTTCTCGCGAAACAAGAATCGCCGAATGTGCAGCACTTGTGCTTTATGCTTTTAGGCTTACCATTTTAAATTGGGTCACGAAGTTCAGGAGTGTTCATTCTTTGTTTCGAAACAAAACCGAAACACAGCAATAAACGAAGCCACAAGTGCGATTCACAACCTGCAAGTGGTCGCTGAACAATCGCAGCGCCAGTCCCTTGTAATTACCATGTTTACTCGCTTAATGAATGATTTTTTTTTTCCTTTAAAAAAATTGAAGTGAAGTTGGGGGTGCGTTCATTATGCGGGGCAAATTTTATTAAAAATTTCTGGGGGTGAGCAAAAATGGGTAATGCAAAAATAAGTTGGGTCACTTAATCTTTCGCAATTGACATGCGTAGTGTTTGGTTGCAGGTTCTTTGTTGCACTTCACTCATCTTCGGTGGTTCATGGCACTGCCTTCTGCACGCTGTCCCCACGCTGCCCGCCCATGCCATATAAGCGTTTCGCGACTATCTTTTCTCGCAATCGTTTAACTGGTACAGCGGTATCTACTGTGATATCCGAGGGGCGCTACGACGCACTTGGCTAACTTCGCGGCAACCTTGCACGATGACCGTGACGACGCCGTTAATATTGTAGCAAGTAATCAGCATTACAGCAAGCTACCACCGAAGCATCAAAATAAACTGTCGATAACCAGATTAACGACAAAATACAGCTGCCGCCTCGCTGTCCACATGAGAAGTTACTGTGGAAAAACTAGACTGCCTTTCGTTCCCTGAACTATGCGCGGATAACACGCATGAAGATGGAATTGCAACCAGAGCGAGAATCGGGGATGCTACCCTTTTAGGTAATTTGTCACGATCCTTTCTGGGCGACAAGTGACTTTCTTCTGGTTTTTCAGAAACCTGCGATGCAATATGGCAACGAATGGCCGTTTGAGACATCCGTGGCGACACCAAATCCTGTCGTCGTCGCTCAAAAATAGTGTGCATGTGGTTGAGCCACAGAACACTAGGTTAGGCTTCAGTTTCGTATTTGCAGGAAGTGACCGTTGGTTTGCGCGGGCAGTTTTGTGACCTTCGCTCGCTGTGTGCTCATCAGCTGCGATGTCTCTACACTCGCACCGTTCGTTAACCCCACTGTGGTGCATAGATAATTAAAGACTGGGGACGTGCCGCGTATAAAAACAATACGACATGCGGCAGCGGGCGAAGGTGCGGAGGGAGTGAGCCGAGGAGGCCAAATAGGGTCGGCATAATAAAAACGGAAGAGATCCAGCGGGCAGGGAGGCGCCATGTGTTAATTAGCGGGACTGCAGCGGATGAGTTTAGGGGGTGCGTTGATTATGCGAGTGCGTTCATTACACGAGCAAAAACTGTAATTTGAGGAAACTATCATTTTCTATAGTGTGGTGCAGCAACAAACCTTGAGCTTAAAACTTCTTGGCATGGTTGGCACTGCTACACAGCATGCTCCATGAGCACAAAATGTGGCTGGATGTGGCGTACAACATGGCAGCATGCAGCAGCAGCAACAGTTGCAATCAGCAATGCCGGAGCTGAAATATTGGGGCAATATAAATGGCCTGGGAACCTGATTTCACCGCATTTAAGGAATGCACCATTTCTGAGGCCTTAACTTCACTAATCATTGACAGCAACACTAGTGTAGTTGGCAAGCACCACAGGTGTAGTCCTTAATGTTGAGGAAATGGAATCTAAAATATGGAATGGAGAGCCAGCCCTATATGTCTGAAGTTCCAATCGCATGGTGTCTAAGGAAATAACAATGGTGCCACAAAAAAAACAATAAAAAAACGAGCATATCCTATTTATTGGTCATTGGCTATCTGTGCCTATGAAAAAGAGAAATGTAGCACAAATCTATTCCTTTTTTTTTTTTTCAGGAAAATACTACTGAGATTCAAGGATCATGAAAGTGCCATAAGTGCTATCAAAGAAGTTATTGCTCACGATGGGACTGACTACAAGTTCAGCTTTGCCGCTGGTGAGTATCACACTTCTTCTCATGATACTATCTGCATTATTATCTATACAACGGACTAAATTTTCTAGAAACTAGAAAATTGGAACAGCTGAATTGGAGGTACTCGGCAAATCAACTGACATCATGGCTCCATTGTATTTTCATCATCAACTAAGTTTCTCAGGGCTTCAAGCACCATGCATAAAATTGCTGAACCCTGCATTTGTGTTTTGCCATGACCTTTCTACCGTGCTCTAGTTGATAGCCATAATAAACTAAGCAAAATTTTAATGCATTCGGAAAGTGCTAGGTGTTTCAAATTTATCATTGTGGTTGTCGTGATAGTTATGCTGGGAGTACAGCTTTGTGGATGGGATGTTGCACAAATTTTAGGATTAGGTGTTTTATCCATCATTTCTTCCTTTTTTTTTATCATGTGGGTAGTACTAGCTTTTCAAACAAAGTGGTTTATGAAGGGAATGTGGTCCTTAGTTGCACATTGCCGACAGAGTGTAATATGCGGTGTGCTTCGGAGCAAGGTATAGATGAGAAAATGGCATTCATGTATGCGTGTTAGACATGTAGTATACTGCTGGAATGAACCTTGCATGATTAAACCCCAAATTTTGATCACGACAATGAATTATTTTGTGTCCGTTCCGTAGTACACTTCTACTTTGGTTTTTGCCTCTCTTCTGGGAAGTTGGAAAGCTGTGCCTGTTTCCGTGTGATGTGCATTTTCATCAATTCTATTGCCGATTGCATTGCAGCTCGTCCTAGATGGAACCGCCGAGGCCCACCTCGAGCAATGTGGCGCAGATACCCGCAAGGCAAGTTCATCAAGCATGAGTCAAGGCAAGACTGAATTCTGCTCAGACAAGTGTCGCCCAGCCATTCTCCTTGTTCTGCAAAGTTGTGCAAAGGGAAGAATGGCACTGAAAAGGAAGAATGGCACTGAAAAGGAAGAATGGCACTGAAAAGGAAGAATGGCACTGAAAAGGAAGGCATGTGCAATGACGAAAATGCTGGGTGGTGTTACTGGATTGTCAGAGTCTAGATTGTTAAACATTAAGTTTTTGTTTTTCTTAAGTTATTTTATATTTTATTTTGTTTTTATAAGGACAACAAATAAAGAGTGCCTTAGCAGTACAAGGCTGTGTGGTGAACTGTCTGGCTTTGGATGCCAATTCTTGTGCAGAACATAATGCACTGTGCCCTGTTCTTGGGAGTCTGCAATATTGTTGCCCTGCACGTAGTGAGGGAGCTACAGGGATGAACTGACTTGTAGCTCATTGTGCTTGGTGCTGCATTTTACTGGCTTAATTTTAATATTCTATCTATAGTTTGACTTGACTGTATGCATATGCTGCATAGAAGTCTGGCTAGCTATGCTGATTCATCAAGCCAATCATCTGTGGAAGCAGCAGTATGATTAAGTATAGTGCATTTGCTGAGGCATTGGGTGCTTTTTCCTGGCTAATTTATGGCATGTCCTGCTTACGTTGCAAATGGGGAAGGAAAGGGGAGTCTTCTTTTTTTGCAATTACTTGTCATTGGAGTGAAACATGACTGGTTTTGGCAGCACGAATTGCCAATTCAGGACAGTATTTTCAAAACCTGCTGGTATTGACCAATTGTGTGAAGCTCTGTTGTTACTTAATTAGTAGTGTATTGTGTTGGCACACACAAATATTTCTTAAATAATAGTGTGAAGCGGGCCTCCAAGCTCTATGTGCTGGATTGGAATGAACTGGCAGCGTGGGTATTGGGGTGCGGTGCAAAGCACCTGAACTGTGCTCTTGTTGTTCAGAGACTGCAGACCCCTAGGTATCTTGGTATGCTGCGACACTGCAGCTTTGCAGGATGCATTTGACAGTTTTAGCAAAGTCTGGTGCACTCATCGTTATGCAATGACATCGCGTCCCATCCAAGTTCAAAATATTGCATTGAGTTCATGTTTTCATTAAGTGGGCCTTGCCAAAGAGTGTTCAAAATGACTGCAAAACGCCGGCAAAGCAAAGGAGATGAACCCTAATGCTGCTCTCAAGAACGCAGTGGTAGAGCAATGCGTACCCTGGTAGTTGAATTTTTCCTGGTTTCACTTTCATTTCACTCAAACTTTTTGCAATAACTTTTACATACAAAAATGAAAAAAGTATTAGTTCGAAATAAGTTCATATAACGTGTTGCACTCTACTAACGAGCGCCCCGAATCTCGTGAACGTAATCCATCGGAAGTCTGCATGTACTTCTCATCATTCCCATTTTGACACAAGCGCTGCTGAAGGAGCCCGCATACTCTCTAGTGCCAGATTCCCCTCTAGGTATTATAATATGAAACTCTGATGCTATCGGAGCTATTTGCGTGTGTGTTTCTTTATCGGCAAAGGGTGCTAGCTTTTTGAAATATGAATTGCAAAAACCAGCCTGTCATGGCCCAACCAATGTGCCTATGAGCTGCTGATTCGCCTCATTTTCCTCATTATAGATGCAGTGCTTAGTTTGCTTAGCACACAAAGAAGTCTGAGAGCTGATGGGAGTGCTGAAAATGCAAAGTTGCTCTTCACACGCCTGTGTGGTTCAAAGCTTTTCACATACTGTAATCGTACTAAAACAGACGATGCAGTAAATCATTGATTACATTTAAAACACTTGTTATGAGTCGGGAAGTTTTTGCAGATTTTATTTATATGCACAGACTATGGGCATAGCCAGGGGGGTGCTGGGGCTGGTTCTTCACCCCCTTCCCTCCCCAAATTTTCATTTTGCTTGTGTATTAGTACACGCACACTAAAAGCATATACACATGCATACATACAGTATGGTTGAATCCTCCACCCCCACCTCTGAAAAAATTTGTCTACGCCTCTGGCGCCGATCCATGCTGCCTACAGGCATGCAAATTTTCTCGCGGAATATTGGAGAACAGCCGTAGAACACAAAAGCCAATGGATAAACCCTTTGAGGGCTCGACGTTTTCCTCGTGGTAACAAATTATGCCTCTGGAATATTTAAACGCATTTAGAACTGTATGGGAAACAATTTTCAACAAAGTACGACCTTAGTTTGATAGAGGAAAGTGGGAAGTACGGGTCCCATCGACCCATGAAGAGTTTGACAAAGTGGAAATTGTCTTATGAGGGCACTAAGCTCAAATCTATATGCCAAATTTCTTGCAAGAAAAGGCCCAATTTCAATGGTACTTCAAAAACTGCGAAGAAAAATGTGGTAGACCTTATTTCCAGATGTTGTACACAATCTGCACTTCTGCCTGTTGTGTTAAACACAGCTCTGTTTGCGACGTGGGCTCATGTGATACCGAGAGTTGATGCTGAACAAGTGATGCACCTTGTGTGTTGCATTGCATACTGTGTAGCAATGGAGCATATTCTTGCATGAACTGGGAACTACGCAAAAAAGTGGCATCCCAATTCTGCCATAGGGGGAGGGGGGCAAGGGACCATGGTGGTCTTTTTCACCTGTCAGGTGGGGAGTACGTGCCACTTAATTCAGTTGCTTGAGAATAAGCACTTTTTTTTTTGATGGCTGCATTCACGCAGTCTGTTGCAGACATGTAGCAAAAGATCGGGGAAATGTCGCAGGTCAGTTGCGCTGAGCTTGTTAACGTGATCAGTTACATGCCTTTAGTGCTCAACTCTCTGCATTCAATTATAAACCAAGTAAACCAAGGCAGCAAAAAAAGAAACTCGCACTGGCGAAGCCCTGTGTTCTGTAGACTTTTTATTGCACAGATCAAAAAAACTTGCTTCATGTACAAATGGGTTTTTAACTAATCTTTTTCTTTTCTGCCTACTAAATGTACACACAACACCTTTACTAGAAGCCAGGGGACAGTAAAAGGTCCAAAAGAGCGGGCAAGTTTTTAACAATGTGAATAGGCATTGAATATGGCTTGAATAAGTTGCAGTGGCATATATTTGAATTAGCAAAATCACTGGTCAGAGGCAAAAAAAAAAAAAAAACTGGGCTCTATTTAAACAACATGCCCGACATGCCTCGTACAATATTACTATCGCGCTGTGCTACTTTTTATGCAACTTGCTGCATGTTAATGCATGTGAAAGCTATTTTTCAAAGAAAAGAATGAAGTCAACCACTTATTATTGCACACATTGAGAAAAAGCTATCGGCGTTTGTGGCACGCAAACGAGGGAGTGAACCATGTTTCTCGAGCACAAGCATGGCTGCGCTGTTCGACGTCTGCTCAATGCCACGGATGGATGGGTGCATCCGGCTGTGCCCTTTAGATGGGGCAGCGACTCATTCCACCTAGCCATAAATTTAAGTACCATCACTGTGTGTTGGAGGATTCAATTTCACTTGGGCCTTGATTGTAGCCACCAATCACTTAGCCTCGTCCTGGTTAATTCTACCCTTTTTAATTGTTGCCTTCTTTGTCCCTAAACCCCAATGCTTTGAAAAATTCAATGCCATTATCTTGGACTATAAGGTGGAGCCCTTTACAGAATATTATCGAATGTTCAGCCTGTTCCTCCTGCTTTCCACATGCGCTACATACCGTGTCTGTGCCTTTGTATTTTGCTCGGTACGTCTTGGCCCGCAATACTACTCCCGTTCTAGCCTCGAACAGCAGAGAACTACCCCGAGAATCATCCTTCCCTTGCAATTTCCTGCTTAAAAGTTTGGTAGGTCTCCAGTATCGATTTCGTAAGCATTCCCATTTTCCACATGTCCCTCTGTTTCCTTCACCTTCTTCTTAACCGATGTTTCCTTTAGGCGTGGTATTCTGCTGTTGTCTAAATACTTGCTTGACAATTTTAGAGTTTGCTTCTTTCATTTAGTATCGACATTCTACATGTACAAGTAGCTGAAAGCTTTCCTAGCCCAATGCTCCTCTCCCATTTTTCTCAATCGTTCTCCAAATTCTATCTTGCTGCTAGCTTCCCTGCACTCAAACGATGTCCATCCCATGTCACCCTGTACCCCCTGATTTGGGGTATTCCCGTGCGCTCCCAAAGCAAGTCTGCCTATGCCACGTTGTTTAATTTCCAATCTTGCTTGAGCCTTTGATGTAATGCTCAAGACTGCATTACCGAGCATCAAACCCGGGACCATGACGCCTTTCCAAATCTCTCTCGCGTACAGCGTCATATCTATTGTAGTTGCACAGTGACCTATTTTTCAATACCGCTGCATTCCTGTTACCCTAAGTCATTACCTATCTTTTGTGCTACCTTAGGGACTAAGCCCTGTTATTTATCCATATGCCCAAAATATTTGTATTTACCCACTATTTCTAGCGTGACTTCCTGTATTTTATGCTCACTGCCTTCGTTATCATTAAAGATCATGATGGAAGATTTTTCCCTACTGAACTTCAAATTTAACCTACCCCTCACATTACTGCAGATGTCTATCAATCCCTGCAGATCTTCCTTGTGGTCGGCTATTATTCTATATCATCTGCATACGTCAATACTGGTTGGTAATGACTGTTAGTCAATGACTGAACGTGTGTTCTTTGCTTGGCAAAAAAAATGTTGAAGCCAAGTCGACTCCCTTCTAATTTGGCTTTTAGCTCTTGTAGATACAGCATAAATAACAAAGGCGACAAGGGACATCCCTGTCGAAGCCCGTGTTGCATCTCTATAGGTTTGATAGCTGTTCTTCCCACTTTATAACTACTTTGTTAATTTTATAGATATCTTTTAGAGGATTAGTTATTTCATCTTTCACATTTACTGTGTCCAGTATTCTCCACAAGCCTTTTTGAATCACACTATCGTAAGCTCCCTTGATATCTAGAAATGCCAGCCACAGGGGCCTGCATTCTTTTTCTGCTGTTTCAATACACTTCATCAGTGAAAACAGATTGTCCTCCAACCTTCTTCGTTCACGGAACCCATTTTGTAGTTCCCCCAGCAACTCTTCATTCTTCACCCATGTCTGTAGCCTTTACTATCTGCATCACCAGCCTGTAAGCTACTGATGTCACTGTTATAGGACGGTAGTTTATATAAATTTTGTCCCCTTTTCCTTTATAGATCATGCTCATCCTGTTTAGTTTCCACCCATTGGGGGCTTATCATGCATTATTGCTTTGCTCTCTGTTTCTCTTAATGTTTGCTTAGAGTTTGGTCCTAGTTTCTTTTATTAGCATAATTGGGATGCCGTCGGAGCCTGTTGGTGTGCTATTAGGAACCCTCTTCTCAGCCCTTTCCCACTCTCACCCCAGTGGAGCCACGGTGCTAATTGATCAATCTTCATCCAGTATGGTGCATGCAGTGCTTTGGTGGTGTTTAAATTTTTCAGTCATCATTGTTCTTATATATTCCATTGCCTCATCCCCTTCTAGCCTAACCCCTTGAACTGTAGTTATAAACCTCTGTTGCATGCTTGTCTTATTACTCTGAAAATTGAGATGGTTCTAAAACTTTGATGCTGCCTTTCTATCCTTTTTGTTTACCTCCGCCATTCATTGAACCCCTTTTCTTCTAATCTTTTTACTGATCAGATTGGATGCTTCAAAATTTGTCATTTTTTCTTTTCACATCATCTTTTGGGTCACCCCTCTGTTTGGCATACCTGTGTTTCTTGGAGGCTTCCTGACATCTTACTATATATGGCTCTCTTCCTCATTCCACTAGCTTTTGGGTTTGTGTATCTTTTTCCTGTTGATTTGACTCTTACCTTAGCATGCTCTAACTCAACTCAAACAATAAAGTTAGATTTGTGTACATCCACTCTGTTTTAGTATCCCCGGTGATTATTTTCTCAACCTCATTAGTTGCTATTTCTTTTTGCTTTTATGAATAAATATTACCATATGGTTGCTCATAATGTCTCCTTCCCATTTTCATTTCTCTTGCAAAACTCTGCTTGATACGCTTGTGATCACTACCTAAGTTTCTGGACCCATATTCATCTATGTTCATCAGCCTTAGCTGATCATACGTCCTATGTGACATCATTGTGTAATTTTTCGTCAACTGCAGCCTTTCCATCTCCCATGTTATCTAACCTTCGTACTTCTGGGGACTATTGCAAATGATTAAATCATGCCTTTCACATACATCTATTAGTGTTTTGCAGCCTATTGGGTCAGTATATCCATCCATATCTTGAATGTGCACATTCATATCTCCAAATATATTACCTCGCACTCTTCTCCTAATTCATCAATGTTATTTTCTATGCACTGCATCATTTCTTGGTTTTCCTGTCTGGATTTTGCCCCTGTACACAAGTATACAAAATCTAAGAGCGTTATCTTCCCTGCCACTTTTCCTTTTAGCCATAAATGTTCCTTGCACTCCTGCTTGACCCTTTGCCAATCTGTACTTTTATGAATAAATGCCCCAATACCACCCCCCTTTCTGCTGCCTTCTGCTCTATTACAATATTCCCATGCATAGTCCGGATTGCTAGGTGGTTGTTCCATGTCCCTAAGATGTGTTTCGACAAACCCATATACCGTCAGCTTCTGCTCCCATAGCTGTTCTTCTATCTCTCCCCACTTCAACTTATTCCTGTCACCCTAAATGTTAATATACCGTACATCTGAATTTGCTCGACCCTTGCGCCTACATCGATTTCTCCACCGGACTCTACGTGTCTTATATATTGGTGCCACTTTGGAATCGTATCTGTCTACCACCTGTCAAAGAGTCCCCCTGGTTGTTTTCCTCGTTACTAGCTCTCCTGGACCCCTAAGGGCCCGCATGCCCCCCCAAAAAGCTACTGCGCGTCCAGCAAGTCGCCAACCCACCTCATGACCTAGCCTCCTATCGAAGTGAATTCTGTCTTGTTGAAAACCACCCCACTTATGCACCTCTCTGTTTATTTCGACTACCTCAAAACTTTTATCTCGACTCATGCGCCGTATCTCATTGTTGGCGTCGATAACCGCTCTTTGCAGGTTGCCGTCACGCACCGGTACCTCCGGTGTCGTGCATATCACTACCTGTACCTGAGGAGAAATGGCACACATGTCATTGACCCCTTTTGCCAATGTGGTCGCTAGTCCTGCCGATTCTTCATTCAAGACATCGTTTAGATCGCCTGCAAATATCAGTAGGCGTTATCGAGGATGCTAACGGCAAGCCATTTATATACACCATACACCATTTTGCGCTCTTCAGAGCTTCGAAACTTCAGCGTATTTATGTTAGCAGTAGCGAGATAGTGCGACAGGCTTGCGTTTGGTAAGACGTGAATCCAGGTAAGGCTAGTAAAAATACTGAAGATGACTAGATAAGACTTTTGGTTTACATTTCATGATCTTGCTGCTCTTGTTGTGGTTTCGTTCACTTGACATGTTGCAAAACTGGTATGGCATGACATGACTGCACGAAGAACACAAGTGGCAGACCCTAACATGGAAATCATGATTACACGTGTCATGTAACATGACTACACATGCCACGCTCATGATGTGCTCGCAGCTGTTTCGCTAGCTTCACATATACCAAATTTGGTATATTACGTGACGTGAATGGACAATGAAGGTAAATTACATGTCCAAACAAGATAATCATGTCATGTGTCTCATGTAAAACATGACTATGTATACTACGCTCATAGTGGGCTCGCGGCCGTTTTGCTAGCTCCACGTATACCAAATTTGGTATCATAATGTGAATAGACAACCAAGGTAAAGGACACATGCAAACATGGCAATCATGTTATATGGAAGTCATGTACGGCATAATTTACGTCCACCTCGTAATGTTGTGCTAATTTTAAAATGACATATCAACCTTCCTCATTTGTGTTTCGTTGCGTATCATCAATGCCCATTGTACGTGGGATCTGTCAATTTTTTGTATTTTACGAGAAAGAACGGGTGCGAGTGGTCTCATCGTGACGAGCTGATGCAGCGAGGAGCAAGGGATATGCTGCCCGCGTGTCACTATCTGCTGCAGTGAAACACGTCTTGTTTTGCGCAGGCGCGTATTTCAGTTGATCACGACCACGTTTTTATTTATTTGTTTTTTCGGTGGCAGCAGTGAGGCCCGCCATTCCTCTGTGATTGCGGCTAAATTAGATATGTGGGGTTTAACGTCCCCAAACCACCATATGATTATGAGAGACGCCGTAGTGGAGGGCTCCGGAAATTTAGACCACCTGGGGTTCTTTAACGTGCACCCAAATCTGAGCACACGGGCCTACAACATTTCCGCCTCCATCGGAAATGCAGCCGCCGCAGCCGGGATTCGAACCCGCGCCCTGCGGGTCAGCGGCCGAGTACCTTAGCCACTAGACCACCGCGGCGGGGCGTGCGACTAAATTAACATCAGGTATTGTGGGAAAACATAACTCTCGGAGTTATGTTTTCCTATAGCTGGCACAGCAAACGATCAGCCCTGAATACCTTGAATAATTTCAAGTTCGTTGCATCCCACATTTTGTATGTTCTGTTAATTCGAAAACCCGCTTAATTCAAATATTTCTTGCGGTCCCAGTGGCTCTGAATTAGCGAAGTTTTACTATATCACGCGTGCTGATCTCGGATCAGTGCTTGAGTGCCATCTTTTCAACGCCCAATCTTCATCTGCGCAAACTTCCCGCGACAAAATGCTGAACCATAGGCTAGGCCTAATCACTTTTGGTGCTTATCAGTGACGATCGCGGCGATCAAAGGTGCATTTTTTTTTTTGTACATAATCGACGTATAACTCTTTTCAGTGACTCTACTTGAAGGAAAGGGAGCTTGGGCAGCGCTTGCACTCGAATGGTGGTTCGCGATTAGATTGCGATATCTTGGATATGGAGTGCAAGCCCGTGAAACCGAATGGTCGGTGCCTTTCAGCACACAAAATTTCAGTCGTGATAAATGCGCATAATCTAGGTGGCCTGAAACATCGGCGAATTTCCGCGATGGTGTTTTCTTCGTGCAGTTTTTTTTTTTTCGCGTTCAATTCATTGGCAACGTGGTTATTTTGATATATTGACTTTCGGAAATCTGAAGGAAGACCGCATCGCATGCCTCGATGTTCGGACTCGCGAGACTGCATCCTCGACATGTTTTGCGCTTGTGTAGTCTATGATGAAGGTGTTGTTTCAGCTGTAGTGCAGATATGCGTGACTTCGGTGACGTATACGTTATGAACGGTATGTGTTGTAGTTAGAAATAATGTTTTCGGAAATTTTACTCGCGTAATAGGCACACCCCGAACTGGAGCCGGATTTCTTGAAAAAAAAAAAATATGCGCCCGTTATGCGAGTAAATATGGTAATTAAGAGTATCAGTACTAATGATTGCTGTTATCTAAAAACTTTTTCAACCGGACTCACTCGGACTCAAACTCGCAAATATAAGCTGGACTCACTTCAAACTCACGGCTGAATCAGAGCCTGAGTGAGTCGACTGAGCTTGCCGACATCTGCTCACACACATGACACAATTTGCCCTGAATTTATTTCGAAGGCGTCACACGTTTCACGTTTAATCTTATTTCTTCCTTTGCCAATGTCATTCACTGATTTCAAAGAAATTCCTTTGGCCCCGCCGCGTGGTCTAGTGGCTAAGGCAATCGGCTGCTGACCCGCAGGTCACGGTATCGAATCCCGGCTGTGACGGCTGCATTTACGATGGAGGCAGAAATGCTGTAGGCACCTGCTCAGATCTGGGTGCACGTTAAAGAACCCCAGGAGGTCAAAATTTCCGGAGCCCTCCACTACGGCGTCTCTCATAATCATTGGCGCAATTATATACAAGTTCCAAATCCGGACAAAGGCGGTCTGTTCCATTGAATCGCACGCGATTGGCCCATACAAGCTGTGACGAATGCTGTGACGTTATGAGTGACGTGGGCTGGGGTGTCACGTGACTGTTTTTTTTTACGGTTTTCGGAGAAAGGCGAAGGAACGGCTTTCTTCGCCGGATGATGGATTGAAATGGCTGCAAGATGGCCTGGATTGGATTGAAATAGAAAAGATGCGCGACTTTTCGGCACCGGGGCACTTAGACAACATGGCGTTTCCCACTGACATGGTACTTCGTCTTGCCTGTGCGGTAGCTTCAACCGAGCATATGGTGGTTTCGGTACGTTAAACACAACATATATCAATCAATCGTAAAATTTCTTTGTCATACGGTCGTGTCTACGGAGATCGGACGGGTCGAGGCACCCTTCAGACACGAAACTTTTCTGCGCTGGGTTTGGTGGTGGTTGTGATTAGAGGACAGAAAAGACGCCTAATTTCTGCAACCCGTTAGGGAGCACGGCGCAGCGTCAGACCCTGGCCAGTGGTGCGCAGCACGCCGCAGCACTGCGTCTGGTGGCAGTGGTTAAAGAAAAGGAGAATTTCTGCAGCCTGGTCGGGAGCAGTGGCTGCACTGGGTCTGTGCATCCCTGATATATCAGTCAGTGTCATAATGTGACAGGAGGAAAAAAGATGGAACGGGAATCTCTTAAAGTATTCATAATAAAAATAAAGAAAAAAACAGGGAAAGTGTCACGCATGTGTAAGTGATCCCCCAATTTTCCTTAGATCTACATAAAAAATTCGCATTGCTATTATAGATAGCGGGTGCACGTGGCGTTAATGGAAGTGTGCTGTTTGTACCACTTTGACACGCCCCTTGACTTTGTAGTGTTACGTGTGCAACTGTGGAACGCGCCAGATTGCCTATTTTTTTTATATGCATGCGCTGCTGCTTCAAGTGTGTGCGGGCTTTCTTCAATGAATATTTTGTTGGAAGTCTTGTCTGGTTGATATCTCATTAATTTTGTCTTCAAAATATTTAGAACCAACTCTCCCCGCAAGCTACGTTAGTAATGTCCTGTTTCAAACACCTCGCTGGCCGAACGTAGCGAACAAATATCGCTGCTCCCCAACGTTCACGGTTCTTGCACATATTTCTTGCACATTTCTCGAAATAGCCAGTTTATCCGTCTATAAGGCCACTTGGGAGACGTTGCAACCTTGGACGTTGTACAGATTGGCGACCATAGAGTTCCTTAAATATTAGGAAACTCTATGTTGGCGACAAGCTGCGGTTCGTCAAGCCACATTGAGTCTTCTCGCGAGAACCGGCAACCCGGCGAGACGACGACTTGACACAAAGTTTTGAACCGCGTGGTTAACGGTCGCTCCTGTGTTAAATTGTTGTAAAGGCTCATCATGAAGCTGAAGAAGGCTCAAGGGGCAACTGGGGAAAAGTCGCCGAAGGTATTCTGTTTGTCTCTGCAATCTCCGTGTGCCTAAAAGGAAAAAAAAGTTTATCTTTTTTTATTGTTTGCCGGTTTGAAGTTCTCGCACGTTTCTTAGTCTCTTTGGTTTGTTACGTTAAGATATTTTGTGCGTGTGGTCGTGTGAGGACGTAAAGTTGATACGCTTAAAACATAAATCATTACTAAACGCATAAGTTGAAATAGTTTGCCTCAACGAGCATCAGGCGGGCTTGGAAATGCACTTTTCCAAGGCCGCCATGCCCGAGGGGCAAAAAGTAGGCTTATAAAAAGAGCAGCGAAGTAGGCTTCCATGACGTCCATATTGAACAGAACTCTGTTTTTACATTTTAGAACGACAAGGAAAAGAAGTTGCACAAGGCAAATGACAACGATGAAGAAGTGGAGTCTGACACGGCAGACTATCTGAAAGGTGCGTTTCAAAACGAGCGACCAGCCGAAATTTGAAGGGGCTGTTTTGAATCACTGAAGCCATTGTTCGGATTTCCGTTAAATATGTTCGTTGTTTTGCTTACATCTCGATAATTTTGGCACGACCTCTTTCTGGACAACCGGCGACGTAATGAGACGCACCGGTGCGACAAAATTACATAATTTCATGGAATGCGTTGGCTTTGCATTTATTCACCATTTGTTGCAAGCACGTGCGTGCAATGTTTTACTTCTTTCGCAAACATTGTGTTGAGGCAAATATACGGCATCATAGATCCTTTGTGCATCGCGCGCGCACGCTTCTCTCAGTGAACCAATAAATTAGTGCGCCGGATCTGTAGCGCGCGTTCCGTCGCCATTTTAGGCGCGTCATTCGCAAGTGCAAAATGTAACCTAGTCGTAATGAGCGACAGTCTGTGAGTACGAGGCAGGCTTTGGGCAAGGTCTTCGTTCAATACGCTGCCTAGACATGTAATTTTGAATCCTTCCGTAGACGCAATTTTAATCTGTAGTGCAAGCAAGACAACGTGCGGTCAAGTAGGCGCGTGAAGAGACAGCAGATGGAATGCGTGCGGGCGCTATAACCTTTTATACTTTACAGTTTCATCAAGTAAGACCCAGGTGGGTGCTGAAGCAGAAAATAGAGATCATTAACTGAATTTTCATGTGCCAGGGTGCAGTAGGCGATAACGGGAAGCACCCATCAGTGCTGCATTAATTCAAGTGCAGTATCATATTCTCAGTTAATACCCGTGCCACACGGGCATCGAAAATGACATTCGGTGGCGAAAGCATTCAGTTCCCGAATGACATTTTTTTCGGCGGCGCTGCTACACGTCCAAAGTGAATGACATTTGACTTGATGATGTCGATCGCAGCACCTTTCAAGTGAGCATTGGGTGAATAGCAATAAAAAAATAAACAAGCGTTTACAAGCTTCATACACATCAGATAATCATTAAATGTAGAAATAAGCATATTACACTGCCCTAAGTTTTAGTTTCTTGCTTTGTTTTACGACGTTGCAGCCAAACGTAGCAACCTAAGCCAACACTAGTCAAATCCACAGTGTAAATAGGAAATGGCACCTGTCGCATCTCTCAGAAGAAGATGTTCGCAGATTTCATTTTTTCATGGCAGCACATGTGTGTTTCCATGCAAAGCATCGTGCTCAAGAGCGACTAATTCTGGAACAGAGACGAGTTATTATGCACCAACTTCGGGACATTGAACTTTAATTAATTTCAAACCATTTCAACCTGATCTTCGTATAACATTCAAAACACTTTTTTAAAAGTTTAGGGCAAATAAAAGGCGGGAAGTTTTATTTTTAGCTGAATATGATTTGTTTTATATACTTTAATGTAAATTGCACTTCGCGAGCTGTGTCGTCGAGAGTAGGCATTTCTTAGTAAACTGAGTTCTGGCGAAGGCATTTGGTGGCGAATGGCATTCGGACGAATGCCATTTGGTTCGCCCGTGTGGCACCGCGCGAATGGCAATAAATCTGAAGGCATTCGGGAATAAATGCCATTTTCTCTGCCCGTGTGGCACGGGTATTAGGCTATTATATATTGAAGGGACCAACAACTGGCCAGAATGTGTGATTAGATGCAGGTGGGAATGAGAAAACTGCAAGAGGTTCAAGCATCATTCTTGTGGTGTTAGTATGTTTTATATTCTTTAATTGCATTTAAAAGGAATGAAGAACTGGTACGTCACGCAGCCTAGCGGAAGAGCCTTGAAATTGGATTATAGTCATCACTTCGCTGTATGTAGTTTGATGCCAGGGTGTCTACCAAACTGGGAAACCTGGAAAAGTTGGCGAACTCCGACCCTCCTGGAAAAGTCGGAGAATTTTTGAAAAATGGGGGCGGCCAGGTCATGGAAACAGAAGTCTGGGCGACTACCGCAAAAATAAACATTACTATTGATCAAAGCCTAAAATGTCGCACTTTCGGCTGGCTACAGGGAACAGCTAGAAGAGGCACGAAAAAAAAAAAAAGAGGCAGTGCATAACTGTTGCTTCCTAGAGCAAACAAAAACGATACAGCGACCAAAGAATATAAAGTTTACTGACGTTTTGGCACCTGATGTGGGAGCCTCGTTCAAAATAAAAGCCATGAGCAAAGGCACAGCCTATTTGAAGGTACACTAAAAAGCAAAAAAGATTTTTCATGCAATTACCGTAATTACTCGAATCTAACGCGCACCTTTTTTCCAGTTAAGCGAGTTCATAAATCGCATGCGCGTTAGAATCGAGTACGAACAAAAAAATTACGGTCAATCTATTGCCATCGCAAATCCAAAATGGCCGCTCCCTACGTGCGTCGGCATGGTGCGTCGGCTATTTCTGCCTATGTGTTTACCATGTGCGGCACTTCGTACGTGTGCTGAGGAGTTCGTCATCTAGTAGTGCATTAGCATCGACGACGTGGAAGGGCCGACTCCAAAAACTCGAGTGCACCACGATGCCGCTTTTAAAAGAAAAGTCATCGCGTGTGCAGAAACGAACGGAAATCGGGCCGCATCGCGGTCCTTCTCGAAACGTGCGTGCGGGACCGGCGGAAACAAAAGCAGAAGATTGTCGACAGCAAAGCTTCACGCAAAGGCTTCAGTGAACCACAGCAGGGTCGGTTTCCGCAAATTGAAGAGCTGCTCCGCGAGTATGTGCTTGAGGAGCGAGTGGCACAGCGGCCCATGACGACAGAACTGCTCCAAGTGCGGGCTATGCAATTAGTCTTAGAAAAAAGTCTGATGCGGAGCCTGTTTAAAGCGAGCAGGTGCTGGCTAATTAACTATATGAAGAGGAAAGGCTCTTCCCTCCGAAGGGGAACATGCATATGCGAAAACTTTTGCGGAGAAGTACAATGAAAAGCTTTACAGTTTTCAGAGGTTCGTCCTAAACTTGCGGCGCAACAACGGCTACCTGCTTGGGCAAATCTGGAATGCCGATCAGACGCCTCTTTACTTCGACATGCCTGGCACCACAACTGTCGAGAAGAAGGGGGCGAAGCAAGTTCGCGTGCTGACATCGGTCCACGGTAAAACTACAGTGACGGCAATGCTCTGTTACACGTCAGATGGGCACAAGCTTCACCCGTACCTCATATTTAAATGGAAGACAATCCCGAAAGGAATCGTTTTTTCGAGTGGTGTGATCGTGCGGGCCAGCAAAAAAAAAAAAAAAAGGTGCGCGTTGCAATCGATGTCTTACGTTTTTTTTTTTTTTTCGCGGTGGAAATCGGGTGCGCGTTACAATCGAGGGCGCGGTAGAATCGAGTAAATACGGTAGTCTAGTACAATTTTGCAATTCTGAAAACATCACTCTTACCGCAGCATGACGTTTGGTAAGCGAGAAAGCATGGGAAAACAAAATGCGGGTGTAGACGTCGCCTTCAGTTTCCCCAAATGCCACGATGTCATAATTTTTGAAGGCATTTACTGGGTCCTACGTTGCTTCTAATTGGCGAAAATGAAGTACATTGTCATCTGCAGGTGCCATAGAACTGGCATAAGAAGCATCGGAAAATTTTCTTGAGCCAATGTCGTCAAAACACAAGAAATGCATTTTGAAATTTCTGACGTTACCCGTGGAGATTTCAGTGCAGAATTTAAAAATGAAAGTTCAACCATTATTTTTTTCTTATGGCAGTGAAACATAAGGCATTAGTGTTCTCAGAGTGCAGTTTGTCAATCTTATCCAAGTCATTGGTTCTCTTTAGTGTCCCTTTAAGTACACTAAGTACGTGGCATGAGCACCGAGTGTACATTTTCAGAAGCGTCCCGTCACTCCTGTTCAGTGTATGTGCAGGGATTTCACGTGCAGGCATGATGCTAGCTTTTTTTTTAGGCCAATGCATGGGCACTTGACCAGTAAATTTGATGGCCTGTAGATTCCATGTGTTCAGCAAGGGCATTCGAGGCCACGCATCGTTTCATGACATCATGTGCATGTTGTTTAACTCCTTTTTTGAAATCACCGGTTGCATCTTACTGGTTGTCACTATCGTGGCAGCCTATGACAAAAAGAAGCTAGCATCATGCCTGCACGAATCCCTGTACATACACTGAACAGGAGTGATAGGACGCATCTGACAATGTACACTCGGTGCTCATGCCACGTACTTGGGTGTACTTAAAGGGACACTAAAGAGAAACAATTACTTGGATAAGATTGACAAACTTCTGCCCGACAACTTATCCTTCACGTTGACTAAAGCATTCCTTATTGGTACATGAACTACTTTGGTGTCTGTTGCTTTCACATATCGCACAGCATATCTGACTTTCGAACCACATTATACCACTGTCACATTGGAGGTGTTTGCCATTAGGTTCAAATGTCATTGGGAGCAACGAATGCGATTCGATCCGTGGTGGTGCTATACAAGAAAAACTAATGTTATTCGGTCATAATGTTAATGTTGATAATTCAGATGAAAATATTGCAGGAAAAGTTGAAGGGAAACGTAGAGTGATAAAAAAGAGAAGTACAGTATAACCTCGCTACAACCAACGCCGCTTCAATGAAATTTCCGCTACAGCGAAGAATTCTCGGTTCCCCTTCAGTAGCCTAATGGAGGTCATGCATAAATTTTCTTGCCACAACGGACACATTTTGTTCTGCCGTTTCGCTTCAACGAAATTTTTGTTTGCCCATGTTTCATCTACTGAGCGTTAATATTTTAATGCTGTAGTACTTGAAAAAAAAAAAAAAACCTAGCAGATATTTATTTGTTCTCATTTCACTGGAGCAGCTGCCATAAATTGTTTTTGTAATAGTACCTTATTAGTTATGTATGCATTTTGTAACTTGAGAAGTAGCCTCTTAGTTATCGAAGGGCCAATGAGGCATCTGTAGGCATTTTCAGGTGCTTCTACCTATGATAGGTATTACTAATGCCCTAATTGCATGCAGGTTTTTCTGGTTGAAAAGGGAAGGTCGCCAAATGGTGGAAGAACCACGCGAGTACCACGAAATCCACCTTTTTGCATTTTGCAGTCGCTGACTTTGGGACCCTCGTCTTCATATTTTTGTACCAATCATTATGAGTTGAATTGTAATAAACTGAAACTGCAAGTGCCCTCTTCCCCTTTCCAGGAGATTTGAAGTATCTGTCAAAGACAAAGCTAGTGCCCCCTCCCCCCTTTCATTTATTTTCAACCTGTTCCCAACTACAGAATCCTGCAGCAGCGGTTGCCAGGAACCAAAGTTGGGAGAACCTTTAGATATGAGCACAGTTTCTTAGTACCTCACAGTGTGGTGGCTTCTGGTTGCGTTCTGAGTTGTCAGAAATAATCTGGACGTTTGAAGAATGTTTTTCCCGGGAACCCTCTTTGATAGCAGATGAAATTTTACCCGCGGATTCCCCATGATTTACTAAAACCAGCAAATGCACACAATCAGTAAGACTTTTATTAGAAGCACTAATTAGCAGTTCCTCCATTGCTATTTTTAATTTTGCTCCATAACTGAGCAATCTTGTGTGATCAACTATATTGGTGCATGTCACTAGCATCTGCCTATACTGGGTCTCTACTTATTGTGGTTCATCTATTTTGCTAGTTTCCACTTCTCCAAACAAGAAACCGAAGGTCCCAGCGCCTGAGGCAGACTCTGAAGAGGATGACCTTGAAGTAGATGATGAAGATGATGAGGATGATGATGAGTTGGATGAAGAAAGCCCTGAGGATGAGGAGCTAGATGACAGCGAGGGCTTTAGTGATGAAGATGATCATGAAGGTAGGTTTTTTTTTTTTGTTCTGGAGCTTGAGGAGAACTCATTGTGGAATTTAAGTGCGTTGCGTAGGGAATTTTTGTGTGAGCTTGGGTGCACGAGTGTGGAAACAAAGCTAAAAAAGTTGGGTATTTGGCCTCTGATGCTGAAACCAGAGAGATTTTGATAGGCCAGACAGCAGTCAACGAATTTTCGTAGTCATCCGATTCACTTAAGATAGATCAGAGGAGTACCTTGAAGTGACAAGTCCTTCCACTACAGTACACAACTGAGTCAGAATTGTGTAGGCAAGCTCACTATGGCAATCAGCCAGCCACCACTGGCAGTTTGTCAAATGTTTGCATATGGATTATTGAATAACTTTAATTTTACAGCAAAAGCTGTTATGAGATCACAACCGTTGCATGCACTGTACTTTTCTGCCGTCGCCGGTGTCTGTAACCAGTATCGCACAAAATAAAAAAAGGTAAATAAAAATTAACGATTCAATGGGATTCGGACCAGTGTCCCCTGCGTGCCAGCCCAGTATTCTGCCACAGAGCCATGCCAGGGATTGGAACCTTGCTGCTAACTGACCCTAGGCAGGCTTCATGTGAGGAAAGGAGTCTCATTAATGTAATTGTTTTACAACAGCAAAGGAACAACCAGGCATCACACAATGCGAGTTGCGTAACGAGTAGGTCATCGGAATTTTCCAACCCATCACAAAACCTTCTGGCATATTCATTGCCGTTAGTCACAGCATCAAAGAACTGCACAAAATTCCTTTCAAGTGTGTAGCAGGTACCTCACTTCTCTGAAGAATGATGAACGATGGCATTGGGATTGCCTCCCTATTACGCAAAAATTATTATAATTAATGGCATGGTGGGTACCCTGCAAGTGTGCTTGTAGCAGTTACCGAAAGAGTGCTTAAAAAAGGTTCTGAAAGCCCGCTCTTCAAGCTTTCGCTGTAACTGTGCTGCGTGCTCCGTGCAATCCTGGCATTTTTTTTTACTCCTTGTCTGAATGAATTGGTTGGCAACTGTGAATATGTTAGCTTTTGCACTAAAGTAAATCAAGTATATATATATATAATATTATATATATCACTGAAAGGGACATGAAATGAGACGGCCAGTTTTTGTTGGACACAAGTGTATGACGGCTCTGAAATTTTACGTGACGTTATATTGCAGTACCCCAATTGGTGGCAGCTGGAAAGGCGAAGGCTAAAAAGAAGCCAGCACCTAAAAAAGCTGCTTTAGAAGAAGGGAGTGAGGACGAAGAGGACGATGAAGAGGATGATAGTGACTCAGATGATGGTGAGAATTGCTTTTTATTTTTTTCTCTTGTTATTAAGGTGTAAGGTTGAGTGGGCTGAAGGGATAAAAAATAATGTAGAAAGTATTCTTGAAATCGCAAAAAGAAAGTGTAATTGTAATATTAATTTTAAGGTACTTCTGCCTTGCGGGGCCAATTGAAATGAATAAACAGATTAATTTCAAAACGAAGAGTAAGAAAAGCTTCATAGCTTTAAGGGGGGACGTGCCTTTCGGAACGAACTTTCTTGTTTCTGGTTAGATCTTGATGAAAATTGGCACAGAGACGAAAAATGACCTCATAATGCTTCCATAAAAATTTCAAGATGATATCATGAAAACTTTCTGAGAAACAAATAATTTCATTATTGGGCCTCGTGGAGCGGACTGGAGAGTTTAAAAAATGACATAGAAAGTTGGTAAACGCTGTGTGCAGAGGTGAATGTATGCTCTAGGGGGCTGCGTTTTCAAAATAATTTTTTTGCAACACTAAAATTTGTAGTTCATGTTTTCTCCACTGATACTTCAATGAGCACATTTGCACTACAAACAAGAAACCCTACCAAAAATTTTTAAAAGGCTAAATTTTAAATATAAAAACGCAGCCCCCTGAAGCACAGTTCAAGGAGCATTACAAAAAAAAAACAGAATCAAAATCTGTCAAGTAGTTGCGAAGATATCTGCTCCACGAGCTGAGCAACATGTAAAAAAACAGTATTGAGAAAACGAGGTTCAAAGTCTTGAGTCACGGTTTACATGCCTAATAGGCACCAGGGTTGTAGTCCTTAGTGTCTTTTGCAGTGCTGTCCTTAGTGTCCGAATCGTGCTACTGGTGGTGCTGGTAGACTGCCTCGCATCCTCGCGCGAAGTACTTGGCTGAGCATCCGCGATGTCTACATCCTCGCGCGAAGTGCTAGGCTTAGCATCTGCGATGTCTGCAGCCTGCGCGGAACGACGAACGGATGTTTTCTCAGACAGCACAAAGCACTGCTCCACAGGCATATGAACAGTTTCGTCGATGCTCGCGGACGATGCTCCGTGCGTGCTTGTGCTCGGCTGCGAGTCCTCGTCGTGCCGCACGCCGTCGTCGCTGCTTGCAGAAGTTGCCGGACTGAATTTCTTTTTGACGGTCGGCGGCTTCGGCTTACGAGCACCAAATTGCTGCGCAGTCTTGCGTTTCTTCTTGAACGATCGCCGGTCCATGATCGCATGTGGGAACTGATCTCAAAACTGCAATGCGCCAAACTGGATAACGTTTTTCTCCTTTCACGAGCGCCGGTCTTATCGCAGCACGATGCGATCTCGAAACCACGCCGCGACGAGTTGAAACCAAATGCAGTAAGCGGCCCGTCAGCGCGTAGAGCAGACGACCTTTGCGCCGATTGCTACAAGCGCCCGCACGAAACCACGCCGCGACGAGTTGAAAACAAATGCAGTAAGCGGCCCGTCAGCGCGTAGGGCAGACGACATTTGCGCCGATTGCTACAAGCGACCGCACGGGCGACCAATGCGGGGCCGCCGTACAGTCACGTGACGCGCGTCGCCAATCGGAAACTGTTGTGATACCTTTACACTTTGGCTTGCTGTGGGCTTGCTCTTGCCTGGTTCAGCCGGCCGAGGCGGCAAATTTGAAACGGAAGAATCGCGCTATCCATAGAGACAAAGATGGCGGCGCTAGGTTACGTGGTTGCGGAGATATCGCGGTTCGAAAAATGCCGTTTTTTCGCAATTTCCGTGAAATTCATCGCCACCCTAGCTTCGATAAAAATTTTTTACATCATTTCTATGCTGTTTTCAGGGACGAAACTTCGAAATTAGATAGAAAAGGGGTCACAGAATGTGAAAATGAGATTTTCAGAAAATCGATTTTTTGGCCAAATTTCGCGATGCCAAATCCGCGTCCCCCCTTAACAACTTTTCTTCTTTCCTGTTTGTGTGTAAGTCTAGGTTGCATAGTTATTCTTTTTATGCAGGAATGTGTTACGCTGTGTATTCCCCCCCTGCAATAATGCATTCGGGTGCTGCAGGTGCTTTGAAGATTTGAAATGAATAAATAAACAATTTTGCACAACTTGTGTGAAGACGTGCTGTTGAGCTTCAGTGTTCAGAACCAAGGAAGGAATTATAGTATCCATGTAGAAATGGAAAACGCAAGAAAGGATTAATAATAGAAATGTCCCACAAAACGATTCATAGTCAATAGTGTTAATATTTCAATTAGTCAACTGCATCAATTAAATATTGTAATAATTGATTTATCACAAAAAGTAACGTGAAAATTCTGAAGTGGTTCTAGAATGCTAGGCAAGAGCAGCAAATGTGATTCTGCGGTGTGTAGACAGTGAATTGCTTTTTTAAGTCGCATGTCAGTCTAACACTTTTGCCCTCTTCCCTGGCACTGCTTATGCATTCCATCACGCAGGCAGCACTGGGAAGCAAAACTCTCAATGAAGACATCTTCATTGTATTTCCCCTCTTTGAATTGGCCTAAACTATGTGAAAAAATGTTTGGTATGGTTTAGTTTTCATTTCACATGCATTTGTTCAGCTGCCTGCTGAGTGGCAGTGCTAAATGCCATTGCATGCCCACTTGTGTACTAGGCCGAAGCTCTTGGGCTTCAGTTGTGCTGCACAGCGTTTTCTTCCAAGGTTCCTTCGGTGTTATAATAGACCCTTGGTATAATGGACTAAGAGTAAAGTTGCAGGAGATAGGGGAATCATTTTAATTGGTTTTGGTTTCCAGCTCGTCTGGCTACGCCTACTCAGAGGAGTAGCTGTACAGTTATATTTTGACTAGGTTTACTTTGGCAACATAACGCAATGTCGGCAATTTTGTCATAAGCACGGAGCTAACGACCGGGCAACGCTTCCTTCACATGTTAGTCGTGTCAGTTGCTCGTAGGCTGCACATTGAGGAAGTGCTACCACAACCGTATCACTCAAACAGCCAATGTGTTTTTTGTTAGTGCAGAGGACCAATCAACAAGGTCAGTGCTATGATAAGTTGTTCATGGGCAACATTGGGTCACTTTTTGGGAGATAATAACTGTACGTGGAAAATATTTCTTTGAAGCGAGAATTTCATTGTAGGGAAATCGAAAAAATATAGCTGATCTGAGCTACCTAAACAAAGGAACGTTTGTTCTTAAAATTAAAAAAAGTGTCCGCTGCTTTCTATTTTTTTCCAGCAGCATCACGACGCGATTCACAGTCATGCATAGCAAGGCCATGGTGAAAACCGCTGAAATAACACCTACAATCGCAAACGTACCAAACAGTTGCACCATGTTAACACCAGCAGCCATCCGCTGTTGAAGTGTATCCGACAACGCCGAGATAGAGGCATGATATCGTGGAGCGGTGACTTTTGCTTATTCTATGCCATTCTTATCATCCAAATCTCGTGGCTGGCTGATTTGGTTGATAATGCACAGCCGCTCTGATTAGGTACCCCACTGGCCAAGCGCGAATAAAATAAGCATTGGAATCTGAAAAGGCATCACTCCGCGGTTGCACGCAGCAGCTGCGTGAAGGAAACCATGAACCGAGCGACTGAGCTTCAGCTTCGGATCGTTTGCGGCTCGAAAGCAAGCCAGTGGCAAAAGCAGGGCCATCCTCCACGAGCAGGGCAGTCTCATTGTCATCGCTATCGACCAATGGTGGGGCCAACGCGTGTTTTAAACTTTGTCGACGTATTTTCATGTTCTCAAGATGCATCAAAGTGTTACAGGTTGGGTTTCCTGTATAGCAATAAATATCTGAGCCTAGAATTGCATTGTGAAATTTCGTTGAAGCGGGACGGGCAGAAGAAAAAGTGTTCATTGTGGTGACAATACCGTATTTACTCGATTCTACCGCGCCCTCGATTGTAACGCGCACCTGATTTCCACCGCGAAAAAAAAAAAAAAACAACGTAAGACATCGATTGCAACGCGCATCCATTTTTTTCGCTGGCCCGCACGATCACACCACTCGAAAAAACGACTCCTTTCGGGAGCGTCTTCCATTTAAATATGAGGTACGGGCGAAGCTTGTGCCCATCTGACGTGTAACACAGCATTGCCGTGTAGTTTTACCGTGGACCGATGTCGGCACGCGAACTTGCTTCGCCCCTTTCTTCTCGACGGTTGTGGTGCCAGGCATGTCGAAGTAAAGAGGCGTCTGATCGGCATTCCCGATTTGCCCAAGCAGGTAGCCGTTGTTGCGCCGCAAGTTTAGGTCGAACCTCTGAAAACTGTGAAGCTTTTCATCGTACTCCTCCGCAAAGCTTTTCACATATGCATGTTCCCCTTCGGAGGGAAAAGCCTTTCCTCTTCATAAAGTTAGTTAGCCAGCACCTGCTCGCTTTAAACTGGCTCCGCATTAGACCTTTTTCTAAGACTAATTGCATAGCCCGCACTTGGAGCAGTTCTGTCGTCACGGGCCGCTGTGCCGCTCACTGCTCAAGCTCATACTCGCCGAGCAGCTCTTTAATTTGCGGAAACAGACCCTGCTGTGGTCCTCTGAAACCTTTGTGTGAAGCTTTGCGGTCGACAATCTTCTGCTTTTGTTTCCGTCGGTCCCGCATGCACGTTTCGGGAACTCCGAACGACCGCGATGCGGCCCGATTTCCGTCCGTTTCTGCACACGCGATGACTTGTCTTTTAAAAGCGGCATCGTGGTGCGCTCGAGTTTTTGGAGTCGGCCTTTCCACATCGTCGATGCTAATGCACTACTAGATGACGAACTCCTCGGCTCATGTACGTAGTGCCGCACATGGGAAACACATAGGCAGAAATTGCCTACGCGCCATGCCGACGCACGTAGGGGGCGGCCGTTTTGGAAATGCCGATGGCGATAGATTGATCGTAATTTTTTTTTTCGTACTCGATGCTAACGTGCATGCGATTTATGAACTCGCTTAACCGGAAAAAAGGTGCGAGTTAGATTCGAGTAATTACAATATTTAGGCATTGACTCCTATGGCCTGCTGATGGGGAACCGTGAATTTTTCGTTGTAGCGGAAATTTCGTTGGTAGCGGGGTTCGACTGTGACTGTATCTGCAGGATGTGATCGCCACAGCCTTTTGAATGATGGAGCTTGCTTGGGAGAGATGGAAAAAATGAATATTTGAGGCCTGTTTGCTGGTTACGTACTGGCCTGTTACTGGTTGCACGTGTCTACACAATGTATACCATATCTACTCGCATAATAGGCACACCCCAAGTTTTATCCAGAGAAATCAGATTTTTTGACTTCCGCGCCTAATAGGCGCTTCCGGAACTTGATTGTGAGGAGTAGCACGGAAGTGTATTTGCACGATTGCAATTGACGCCCCCTTACCTTAACTTAAGCGAGGAAAAAGAAAAAAATAACGTGGCAGCTCTGCGGGTTCGCCGGTAGAAAAAGTGGGGAGGTTCCTAAGGTGTCTAAGTAACCTTTGCACTGGTGTGGCGCTGCCCACAAGCCAGCCGCGTGCTCTCAGCATGGAACGTGCGATCTTCACCTCGTCAAGTGCGCATTGAGTTTCCTGTCGGGAAAAGCGTCGTCGTTATCGCGTTTGCTACCTCGTACGCAAATTTAAAAGCTTTTCAGCTTTGCGATGTGAGCTTTTGCCTTTGCTGCTACTACATAGATTTGAACAAGCTCAACAGACTTTTGTCGCCGTTGATTTCTTGGCCACGAACCTAAACATAGTACAGTAAAACGTCATTAACTCGAACTTGGTTATTTTGAAGTCCCGCTTAATTTACAATACTTCTGCGGTTCCGTATTTTGCAGTATAAGTCTGAGCGGATAATTTGAAGCGGCGGTCAGCACCAGTTCAGTTAATTAAAAAACTTTGGGTGCCATGTGACAATTCCCGATCCAGACTTTGCCGCAAATCCCTTGAAACGGCGGCCCTTAAGAGCCACAAGGAAATGTGACATAGTGATACTTAATGGCAGTTGAAGCACTCCAGCTCCGCTACTTCCAGTGCAAAAAAAAGAGAGAGAAAGGAACCGATCTCGAGGTCACCCAAAACGTATGCCTGCGGAAAGCAAGACATACTTCACTGCAACACAGCAGTGATGCGCGGGCAGCATAATGCATGTTACTCACTCCGTGCGCATCATGATGTACCCCCTCCCCCCCCCCCCCCCTTTTTTTTGTAAAGAAACTTGGACAGTTTGGCGAAATTCGCAATATATGCGATCTTCCAATTGCCAGTTGCTTTAGCGGTTTGCGCACTTATACTGCTGGCTGAGTTCTTGTCTGCAACGCCTACTTCGAAAAATGAGTTCGAAGGCTTCAAACACCATGTTTTCCAGCCAAAACATATCGTGAATTTCGACACAGTGGCCATTATTAAATTACTAAATGCGAAGCATTTCTCAGCGAACTCCGCTGACTTTGAGCGTATCTATCTATCTACAGTTGACTCTCGTTAATTCAAACTCGGAGGGACCTCTGAATTTCATTTGAATTATCAAAAAGTTTGAATTATCAGAAGTTCTCAGATATATGACTCTGGGTGAGGTGACACCACATATTATTGATTTTATCACATTTAAAAATTTTTGAAGTATTTTTAAGCCCTAACAGCACACAGTGAACAAAACAGAGGTGTAAAGTCTACAAGTTTATTGGCCATTTACTGCTGATCAGACCTTTTAAAGAAATCGTGAATTGCCAACTGCATCATTGCTATCGGTATGCGCCTTCCGTACAAGCTCTCTATAGCAGTTGAGAAGCGTCATGATTTACCATGCACGCGCTTCGTTTCAAACATTTGTTTACTTGCAAAGCCTTTTTTCTTGACCTGAGGTGCTTATTTTTAATTTTTTTTACTGGTAATAGGGGATGGCCCATTCGTTACACTATTGGCATTGTGCGACGACTCGTTCCTTCGCTGATTTAGAACGCTTTTGAAGTCCTATTGAGGCGATTGCTTTCGCGACATCAAGCCTGCCTAAGGCAAGTTCGCCAGCAAGTAACAAGCAGTGGCGTAACTCAGTGGTAGAATACTGGGCTGGCACCCAGTGCACCCAAGCTTGAGCCCCACTGTGTCATTGGTGAGAGTTTTTTTTTCTTTCTGATTTCGCGCAACGTGGTTACGGACACTGGCGGTGGTGGCGGATAACTGCGCGTGGCTAGAGTTGTGATCTCATAACCGCTTTCGCTGTAATACTGAGAGTATAGAGAAGGATGAACGGGGAGTACGCGTACCTGAGGGCAGACAAACTGCTTCTTTCTGCTCCTGACATGACCTGATGCTTACTGTGACGTCTCGACCAATACTGGGGTTCCCAGAAGGCCCAAAGAGGCGCAAGAGATCGCTTATCTTTTGGTGCGCCCGCAGCACATAGCACTGTTGCGTATGGCATTGTTGATCGTGGCGGCGCGCTGAACTCGATGCATGTGTATACCAGAAATGTTAAATATTAAAGGTGGTCTGTAGGTGTCCTTTGAATTAACATGTTCACGCGCCCATTTTCTGTTTTCAGACACTTTTGTTGTTTCCTCCCATCACATTGTTAGAGATTAAATTTTTAATTTTGAAGTACTTCAGCTTCTCTGGGCCTATGAAAATGAATTGATGACCATATTAATATAAAAATGAAAAGAAAGGCTTCATAGCTTCAACAGTGGTCCATTCTTTATTGCAGATATTCAAATGCACAGAAGAGCTTTTTTTTTTGTCCAAATTTTTAGTGTGTTCTTATCTCTTATTGGAATTGTTTGTGTGTGTGTGCCTGTACACATGAAATTCTCATTATTGTAAAAATAACGAAAATGCTGTGGCATTGCTCTACAGAGGAGGAGGATGACGACGATGACGATGATGGAGATGAAGATGACGATGAGGAGGAAGACATGGTCAAGATGAAAAAAGTAGTCAAAGCGGAGCAGGCCAAGCGTAAAGCGACAGATGATGGGCCGACCGAACAGACAAGCAAGAAAGCCAAGCAAGGAGGTGCACGGTCCAGTCGGCCATAATATTATCACTAACATGAGACATGGGGCCCACATGAGTGAAGCTCTTCTCTTGAAGTCATACAACTTTCACAAACACACACATTTTGCACCCACATTTTTCTATCATTGTGATCATAGCAATGATTGCATTACCAGTTCCCTCTTCATTGATTTTCTATTCATTGATGTCACAGTTTTTTAAATAAAATAACTATGTTATGTGATTTATTATGCTTATTTTCTCATTAGCTTGCATCTTGCATGGCTGATGGAGAGGAGGCTGTGAAATCGGCCATGTTACAGCACTTGTTAGAAGTCCTCTCCATTTGTTTACTGAGAACTTGACCTTGTGATTATAAACTGCCATTTTAATTCTCCTCTACAGTCTTTTGCCATTTTGGTAAAAAGGAATGGAGCTGTGTGAGTGATCCAGGACAATGAGGATCGCTTGAATGAGTCTCCTAGGTTTAAAGGCATGCAGAGTACCCACCAGTGTTTCCTGACTTTCCCTCTTGGGAAGAGCACATGTGCTTTGCCCCTTTTAAAATGGCAGATTGTAATTGTGGAAACGTAGTTTGACTGAGATGAGAATCGTGTAGAATGCTATGGTTGGGTACAACATAAGAAGGCAGCGGCGTTTTCCCCTCAAAGGCGGATGTACACGAGCCTCCACCAATAGACGCCGCACTTCAGGTGACGTCATGCGCCGAACTACACTCTAGCCGCGGACCCAGCCGACGGAGGACATGTCCAACATGGCCGCCCTCGCTTCGAACGGGGCAGAGTCCCGTTGGCTTTGTACGTTTCCCTTCGTCAGAGTGAATTTGAAATATTCGGGGTGGTCTGCCATGCTGGAAATATTATTGTGAGCTTATAATATACAATTTGTGCCGCGTGTGTTTGTTCTGAACCTTGAGCCGGCGAAGAGAGATTGCAGCGAACATCGGTGACAAACATAATGCGTGTTTGTTTTATGGTGTTTTATTTGCGCCTAAGTGAAGTTACAACGAGGAGAGTTCGCCAAAGCCTGGTATCTACTGTGAACTTACACGGAACAGAGTTATTCAATCATAATGAAATAATTGAAAGTGCAAACCAACGGGACACAAGAGAAGAGGCAAACAAGCGCAGACAAACTGTTTATTCAGAGAAAAAATTATATAGCAGAAAGAAGAGAAAGGGAAATAAAAACTGGGGAGAAGGTTCCACCATGATCAGGTGTCGTCCAGAAACGAGATTTCACAATCTAACAGTGATATAGACTGTGAACTAACACAACCATCAGTATTCTTTTTAATAAAAAAGGCTTTTTTGTGTTATGATGGCTGTATAAGACAAATGTGCGCGAAAATTCAGGTACGCAGCCACACTTTTTGTAATGGGCGGACAAATGTAAACCCGGCCTATTGATAGTTGTGTTAGTTCACCGTTTATATCACTGTTAGGTTGTGAAATCTCTTTTCTGGACGACACCTGATCATGGTGGAACCTTCTCCCCAGTTTTTATTTCCCTTTCTCTTCTTTCTGGTATATAATTTCTTCTCTGAATAAACTGAGTTTTAGTCTGCGCTTGTTTGTCTCTTCTCTTGTGTCCCATTGGTTTGCGCTTTCAATTATTTCATTATGAATTTGTACCAACTAGCCTACCTGTCAACCCTTCTGTTATTCAATCATATCAGTTGCGAAAATCCCCATAGGCTCCATGTATCGAAATCAGAACACGTCATTGGCCCCCTTGTCGGGAGTGAGCAGATTGTCGCGCCACCTGTTGATTTGCACACCCACTATTAAAAGTATTGTGTTTTGTGTTGTTGCTCCCAGGTGGCGCGAACGTCGGCTAACTTCCCAAAAATTGGGCTAACTGTGTGTCCGGATTTTGGAACGCAGTTTCGCTACTTGTATAATTAACTCTGGTACGGAATGTCGTGTGCCAACTTGCACGAACCCACGATATTGCAGGTTTGCAACTGACAAAAAAAAAAAAAAAAACCTGACACATTGAAAAAAAAAAAAAACAAAAAAAACTTGTGCAAACACACAAAAAGTACATGCAAATCTTATGCTATGAAACCAGCGACAGCTTTACAATTACATGCCCGGTGCCGTTGATCTTGCTCCGTAGCAGACAACGCACAGTGTTGTAAAAGGCACGGAGTTACTTTTCTCTTGAGATCTGGCATGTGCTTTAGCATTTCCATCATTACAGTCTTACCAAAGCACTCGTCATGATACACAAATTGTATTTATATCGACAAATACGCATTTTAGAAGCAGTTACAATATTTTGAGCGGTACTGTTTTTTTAGTTGAGCAAATTGGCTGCTGCGCTTCGGTCATCTGGGTGGGGCCTCTCCTGCCTTCTTAAGTTGTACCCGACTAAAGTAATGTGCTAGCATACTGCTGGTGCAGTACATCACTTTAGTAGCATATTCAAAGCCTTGAGCTTTGATGTTGAGGAAGTACTTTTTGTTGTAAAGTGGGGCACAGCAGGCAGCACGGGGATGGCCACTCCTGAATCATTTATGTATAATGAGTTCAATATTGGTGCATTTAAGTGCACGCTAAGTTCATTTAGTGTAGTTTCAGGAGCAAATTTGGTAATGGCTGATGTGAGCTTCCTCTTGTGCTTTATCCAGATGGCATTCCAGGGTCACTCCTCATGGATGTAGGTAAGGACATTGTTAGTTTGCACGTGGCTTCTCGAGAACAAAACTGAATAAGCAGCAGTCACATTTTCTTTTAGCAATAAGTCTGTACAGGTGGCCACTTTCCATCTTGTTTGCAGATGAATACGACAAGTTGTTCCTGTATGTGGGCAATCTCCCAAAAGGCTGCACTGTTGAGGAAGTGAAGGACCTGTCCCCTGACATTGTCAGTGTGCGAACGAATGTCAAATTGGGCGAAAAGTTGTAAGCTCCTTGGACAATTTTTTAAATTACATTCTTGTAGCTTTTCATTTCAAAATGTTAACAGCGCATAGAAAATGGTTAGGTAAGGACGAGAGAGAACACAGGCAAAGAGTGCCGACATCCAGTTAGTTTTATTTTGATAAAGCGGGCCTATATACAAGGCAAAGTAGACGGTGCAAGACAAAAGAAAAAAGGAAGGATGTACAGGAAATAAAACTAGTTCGAAGTCAGTGCTCTTTGCCTCTGTTGTCTCGTTCTTTCCCAATTGTGCTATGTGCTGTTAACATTTTGAAATGAATCTCCACCAAATTGCCCAAGCGTCAACCCTTTCAAACTTCATTTGTAGCTTTTGTCCAGCTCTAGGCCTTAAAATAACTTGCGTGAACAAGGTGGAAAGTTGAAAGTTGGAGTTAGCATGTGCAGACGTATTGCTGCTACTTTGTTATTACATGTTATTTGTGGTGCAAAACTTGGAACATGATTGAACAGAAAGAAAGCCAGATGCGTGTCAACTTCGTTGGTTGGCACTCATCTATCTTGCTTTCCACTCTTCGTGTTCCAAGCTTTGCACCACAAATAACATGTTAACAAAACTTGCCCACCAACTGTCCCAGGAAAAAGTTATTCTAGAATGCTGCTGCTTATTTTAAGCTCTGCAAGCGAATGGGTTGCAAGTCTGCAATAGAGAGAGACGTAAATCTGCATACCCATCAAAGGTAGAACTTTATGGATTTATGGTGAGAATTCACGCCAAGAAGGGAATGTTTGGGGAGAACATTTTTTTATTCTCGGCCGTGAAAGTGTACTTAAGTAATAGGTTGCCTCGTGGCCTGATTCTGCCTAGTTGAGTAAACAAATTTGTTAAATGGAGCTGCTGCTTAAATGGAACAACTGCATTTGGTATGGTTGGTTTCAGGCTTGTATTCTGCACCCGTATTCATTGCTCAGCAAATGGAATTTCCCGGTTTTTTCAGGTTCTGTTTAATGAATCTACTATTTGATAAACTGCTAGTCTGCAGACCTTCCATGTTTAGCTTAACTCAGTTCAAGACCGTCTGAGTTTTTTTTACTTCATGACCCGTATTTATCAGTACAATTGCAATTCGCTGACTAACTTGCAATCAATGTTTGCCTCTTTGCATTTTTCATACTGCCTGCAACTAATAGTGGCAACAAAACACTGCACGTTTTTAAAGGGCTAGTAAACATACTTAAGGAGTGTGTATGATGTTAACATGCTGCTGTAAGAATTTTGCGAATGCTGTAACCAAATTGCAGAGGTTATAGGACAAACGTTTAATTGCTGCTTTGGCTGGTTTCAGTTTCTCACTCCGCTTTCCTGTCCTCCATGTTGAGAGGGCGTAACCTCTCCTAACTATGCCCACTTTGTCAAAGTAACATGTCAACAGTATATGTCATAAACACGCTGTCCAAGACTGAGCAAGGCTGTCTCCAAACGTTCATTCAGTAACCTATAGTGTGGGGAGGTGAGAAAGTAGTGTGAGGCTTTGATGCAATCAACAAATACACAACACACATTGTGTGGTGAGAACTGCATCACCAAAGGGCATAGGTGCAATAACATTTTTTTATATGTAGACGACTTTCTAGTCTCCGTTGCAAACGAACTCTGCACCGAAGTGGGAAAACTTAGGCCGCTCCTAAATCTGCACTGAAATGAGCAATTAATAAAAACTAACCCTAAAACATTCAGTGCTCCCACTTTTTGTGCCAACTGTGCCAAATCAGATTTACTGCGCCATCCTGATATCAACGGAAATCGCGTTAAACTGCGCCAAAGTCTGATTTTGGATGGTCTATCACCAGCAATAGTCACGCCGGTGCATCGATACATGCGCACTTTGTTCTCGAGGTCACCAAAGTCAAAATCATGTACCTATTTTATTACGCTCAATAAACAGCGGTCCCGCGTGCATCCTAAAATCCATAATGTTATGTTTGGTGCTGACGCAACTCTGTTGTGCAAGTCCGTTTAAAGGGCCACTCACCAGGCTCCCAAAATAAAAAAAAAAAAAATAGTGCAATATTCTTTTCCGATATTTCTCGTCCTTCTTGGCACACTACTGTGACGTAGACAGTATAGTTTCCATGACGTCTACAGCGTACATGCTCCCGATTCGTTGATATATGCACAATGTCACATGTGATTTGTCTCCTGCACTGCTTTACCACGCAGCCGCCCATCCGTTCTTCTTTGTCTCGCATGAATATCGTGCACAATCAACCGATCAAAGTTTATTCTTTGTGTTTACAACTGCGCAAGCTGCGATAACAGCGTGCAGCCGAGAAGCGTGAAATCCTGATAGGTTCTACTGCTTAGTGCTGATATTGTTCACATGCATTCAACAACTAAGGGGCGAGGAGGACGCATCATGTGTATGACGGAGAGGAGAAATACACCCCCTTGTCTTTAAACGCGGGGTGGTGAGTGGCCCTTTAACAGCGAAACGCGCTTTCGCCGGGGCTCCTGATGTCTAGTTCAATCGGTAGCATGAAACTGTGGTGGCGATTCATCGGCAGGCGTCGTTCGTTCTAGGAATGTTGGTGATAGCTCGTTTGAAAAGTTGCACGGTGTTGCGACTCCGGGTCCCGCGGGTCTCAGTTTGGTAGCGGGCCCCCGTGTTAGGACCCATCGTCGAACAAGTCAGATGAGGCGCTCGTAAAAACGACAACAATTTATTTACATGGTTAGTAACTGAGAGTTAGAAAAGAGGTGATCAAGTGATCAAGTAGAAGTCAAGAACTGTATATGAGAACTGTTGAACGGTAGAACTTCAAATACATGAAAGTCTTCGGCTTATATAGGGCCTCGTTGCCAACCCTGGGCACATTGTCCGCGGCTCCCGCCAATAGGGCGCTCCATGGTCTAGGTGCTCTATCAATGAAGGAGAGGAAAGACACCACACAATGCATGCGGAGAGGGCACAGTTCACACGATGCCCAAATATGGTCACCAAAGCACTGCACCGATGTTTTCGCACAGGTCACCATGTTTCGCGCACGTCCAATGATTTTGGTTTTCAAGATTCTTCTGGCAGTTGGGTGAGGTTCGAAAAACCAGCTGCCAGTACACGTGTCAAACTTGCCTGACTGTTTGGGTAGGACAATGTAGTGGTGGGCCAGCATATCGTCAAAATATGCCACCCAATTCAGCCGATCCTATGGAGAAAGGGGAGGAAGGAGGAGTAGTCAACTAATCCCTCGTCGCCGAGGCGGGCTCCGGCAAGGGCTGCAGCAGATAGTGCATTATCCTTTTCTTCACCCCCACATTCCATTCCTGGTTGTTTGCTAGAAGCTGTGGCTTAGCTGCACATATTCCGGGGCTCCGCTTCTCCTCACAAGATGCAGCCACAACCAGTTTGGCTTTAGCTTTCTGCCTGAACTGCAAATACCATGCTGGTTCCGAGATTTCCAGATCCTCGGTGACCTCGAAAATAGCCCAACTGCCTCCTTGTCTGCCTCGAAAGCCTTGCTCACAGCAAACACAATAGCCTTTCTTGAGTCGAGCTCACAATGGCCCCTCTTGGCTCGTGCATTTTCTCTGCGCAAACCAGTCCCGAACCCCTCGTTCAGGTTTTGCCGAGAAGAAATTAATCCGTCTTGACGGCACACCTTTGCTTGGAATGCGTCGAAATATTTTCGTCCCGTTCACAAAGGCCAAAAAACTTCAATAATGATGACGGTCGTAACAGTCTCTCGCGCGGTGGCGTGAAGGTCTCGATGGGCTGAGGTTTGCAGCCACAGTTTGGAGAGATCAGCGTTGATGTCTGGTCTGGTGAAGACTGTCCTTGATGAAGTAGTGACCACCTGCTTCATTTTGGCTCAACAGACATCATATACGCATATGAAACACAACCACCCACCTAGTGAGCGCCAGACCATTCCGTCAAACCCCACTAGGCATATTTACCCTTTTACAACTAATTAAAAGAAGTACACTAGTTATTCTAAATTCCTCTTCTACGTTTGAGTGAAACAGAATAACAATACTGGAAGCACACCCAACCTGAAACCTTGAATAGTGGTGTCTTCAATGTACTCACCATGACTTCAACGAACTCTTAAACGCAACAAAACAACAAAACCTAATCAATGGTCCTCGTCTAGGTCAGGAAAAAAAATATTTCAGAACTCTCGAGAATGCCGTTCGCGTCAGGGACAGCGGCTTAAACACTCAGTATTGCCATGGGGTATCCTTCTTTTTGAAACGTATGTCTAACGTATACTGTTGCAAAACGAGGCTTTAACGCAGCAGGCAGCCATTCTTAGAGAACAAAGGCAGTAGCCCCGAGAGAGGACAATGCTCCACCTCGATAAAACTTACTTGGTAATCTAGTAAGCTAGTTTTCAGAGCTGCCTTCACTAGGCTTTTCCATCCCTAAACAGGACACTTGCAAAACTTCGAAAGGCTCAAAACGAAGAATTCTCGCATTCGTTCCATTTACTCACAACAAAAACCTTAAGTCTTCGCGCGAGCTCTTTGCGGACGCTATAACCCAAGCTCAAACGTTACCGTTTCTTCGCATTTCTAGTAGGACACACCTTGACAGACTCAAATCTTTCACACTAGATTCGGCTGCATCTTACAATTGTCCGAAATGTCGCTCCAACCTCGACTTCCGCTAACGCGTAACGTTCCGCCTAAACTATCGCACGATACCCAAGTATTCCATCAAAACTAAAGTGACGGAACTAAACTTTGCGTAATAGTCTGGTTTGGTTAATGTTACCTAA
Source organism: Rhipicephalus annulatus (assembly GCA_013436015.1). NCBI lineage: Eukaryota > Metazoa > Arthropoda > Arachnida > Ixodida > Ixodidae > Rhipicephalus > Rhipicephalus annulatus. The sequence continues at coordinate 164,457 of WOVY01002929.1, forward strand.
TCATGCCAGCCTCTTGTATAAAGAACGCGCTGGGTTCCTTCAGGTGCGTTATCTCTATTCGCACTTATAGGGTGCTGTAACATTTCAGGACCAAACGTACGCTTCCGTGCCATCTAAAAATATTCTAACTGCGCGTTTGTTTGTAAATGTTTACAAAAACTGCAACATACAGCGTTTGGCATGAACCCTTTAAAACTAGTCCTTTTTTTTTTAAACCTTACCAACAAAAGAAAACTTTACTTTAAAGGAATAAAACTGGAAGAGTATTCAAATGATTTCCTTCCAGAAACTCTGGGTCGCATTCTGCGAAAAGCTTGCAGCTGACCTTCACGTTTTCAGCCTTGCACGTGGCGGTCATGTTCTCTGTCGCTTTCGCGATCGCCAGAGGCCACAATGAGCGCGAGCTCCTATTCCAACTTTGCTATCTCGCCTCACTCGTGATTTTGGCTTGCTTTCTTCGTAACACCGAAGATTCCAGAGGTGCGGGGGAAAGAATCACCATTGTCCTTTTGTGTTTGGTTCTACCCTGAATTTAGGACTAGCAGCCTTTCTTTTAGGAACTTGTCGACATCGTTGTCGACGCAAATCTGTTCTTTTCAACCGCGCCTTCCTTCTTAGGGCCGCGCGTCTCTTTCCGCTACTTCTCTCTCGCCAATTTCGCCTGACGCTATGCGTCAAAGGACTTTTTATTGAATTGCCCGATGGTCAACCTTTCCGTTTTCGCTGCGGTGTGGCCTCTGCCTCCACCTTTTGTGGTGCCGCACGTCCCCGCTTCCTTCTTTTGCGGTGACGCTTACGTACAACTTTTCGTTGGTTGTTACAAACTTCCCTGGTTGCGTCATCGGCAATCTTACAGTTCAGGTGTGCCTGTGCATCACCCTTTCTGCAACCTTAGCCCTTCGATTTCTCCGCTCCATTGCTTTGTCGGGCTAACTTATCTGTGCTACTCCTCGCAAAACCAGACTCCGGGCACTCCACAGATCTGAACTCTTGGAAATTAGCGTCCTGCTCGATTTCCGGGTAGTTTTTAGCGTCCGGCTGATCGTTTACGTGCCGCTGCACGAGGCCTGTCTCTAACAACACACAATCTCTGTTCATGCTGCTGGGATTAGATTTTTCCTCGAAACGATCCTCCACCGAACTTGTGCCTGTTTGTACACCTACGACAGCCTCGCAATGTACCTTCTCACCCTCTGAAACATTTCCCACGCTATCTGTAGGAAATAATTTCAATAGTAGCTCGCCCTCGCTGGCAGTACTGTCGGGTTTCAGTAGCGTTATGTCTTCGCTACATTTAGGACTACCTTCCTTGTCCTCTTTTTCAATATCCGAAAGGTCATTTCCTTGCTGAGGCTCGAGCGTGGTCCCCAGCTCATCAGTCTGCTCAATGATGCCACCAGGGCGACTGGAACCAGCCTCAGTCTCACATGGAACACCTTTTGGACTTGCTACAGTTTGCATACCAGCCACCATCCCGCTCTCTATATGCACTACCTTCGCATCATCGGAGAGTCGCGTACTTTACCTAGGCACAATTTTACTAACGACGACCTGTTTCTCTTTTCTCTCTGCCGAAGGATCACTTCGCATGTCGCACTGATAGAGACGCGTACCTTTCTCGGGTGGTACCTCGCAAACAGCGGCTTTCTCGGTGACTTCACACTGCACCGTACTCGCCACTTCACCGCACCTTTCGGGCTCTACACATACTGAACATATAGTACACGACCAAAGACGCTTCCGATGCTGTGCCCTAGTTATACGAATCATCCTTGCAATGTTTTCGTCTAATGCTCACATTTTAGCCTCGTGTATACATATACTTTCGGCCTTTTCTGTCTCTTCTCTCTGGGCTTCTGCCTGTTTTCTCTGTTGAATGCTCTCGACATACTCTGAGAGTCCTCATCGCTTGCCCCTGTCCCGACGATCCGCTTCATCAGTTCTGCTCAGTTTGGGGAGTCCGACACATCGAGTTTCAACTCCTCTGCGATCCCTAGCAATACGGGTTTTCGCAGGGCTTTCAGATTCATGACTGCTTCCGATACCGTTCTCTGTTCCACAAATTATTCCTGTCTTGCAACTATTTAACCCTGACAACAACGACAGCCCTAGTTTTCTGCCTTGCCTCAAGTTACCTGTTAACTTAGTCTGCAAAAGCTTCCTTAAGCTCTTACACGGAATCCTGTTTTGTCTCTGTTAACCTTGCCGTCACCCACAGATTATAGCTTAAACAAGCTATCTCACAATTATCTGCCCTACACAAGTTATCTGATAACCTGATGACTAAAATAGCTCTGTCACTGTTAACCTTGCCGTCACCCACAGACTCTAGCTTAATCAAACTATCTCACAATCTGCCTGACACCAGTTACACAATGACCGATAAAGCCATTCTTCCTACCAGCGTTTAATCGCACATTAGTAAATGCCTGGTAAAGTTTAACAGAGAAAGTCGGCACTCACCCTGCTCGCAGTCATGCCTCCAGCGTCGTGCATCTCAGCAGTGCCTTCCGGTTGCCTCTCGCAGTCGACCTCGTGTCATCCCAGAAGTGCCGTTCGGCTGCCTCTCAAGTCGATGAGCTCGGAGCATCCAACCGTTGTCGTCCAATCGCCTCTCGAAGTCGATGGGGTTGTAGCATCTGACTGCTGTCCTCAAGTCGTTGCTACCTGGGTTGACACCATCTCTCCGCTGAATCCAGTTGTTGCGACTCCGGGTCCCGCGGCTCTCAGTTTGGTAGCGGGCCCCCGTCTTAGGACCCATCGTCGAACAAGTCAGATGAGGCGCTCGTAAAAACGACAATTTATTTACATGGTTAGTAACTGAGAGTTAGAAAAGAGGTGATCAAGTGATCAAGTAGAAGTCAAGAACTGTACATGAGAACTGTTGAACGGTAGAACTTCAAATACACGAAAGTCTTCGGCTTATATAGGGCCTCGTTGCCAAACCTGGGCACATTGTCCGCGGCTTCTGCCAATAGGGCGCTCCATGGTCTAGGTGCTCCACCCACGAAGGAGAGGAAAGACACCACACAATGCATGCGGAGAGGGCACAGTCCACACGATGCCCAAATATGGTCACCAAAGCACTGCACCGATGTTTTCGCAAACGTTACCAAGTTTCGCGCACGTCCGATGATTTTGGTTTCCAAGATTCTTCTGGCAGTTGGGTGAGGTTCGAAAAATCGGCTGCCAGTACACATGTCCAACTTGCCTGACTGTTTGGGTAGGACAATGTAGTGGTTGGCCAGCATATCGTCAAAATATGCCACCCCATTCAGCCGATCCTATGGAGAAGGGGGGGGGGGGGGAGGAGTAGTCATCTAATCCCTCGTCGCCGAGGCGGGCTCCGGCAAGGGCTGCAGCAGATAGTGCATTATCCTTTTCTTCACCCCCACATTTAATTCCTGGTTGTTTGCTAGAAGCTGTGGCTTAGCTGCACATATCCCGGGGCTCCGCTTCTCCTCACAAGATGCAGCCACAACCAGTTTGGCTTTAGCTTTCTGCCTGAACTGTAAATACCATGCTTGTTCTGAGATTTCCAGATTCTCGGTGACCTCGAAAATAGCCCAGCTGCCTCCTTGTCTGCCTCGAAAGCCTTGCTCGCAGTAAACACAATAGCCTTTCTTGAGTCGAGCTCACAATGGCCTCTCTTGGCTCATGCATTTTCTCTGCGCGAACCAGTCCCGGAACCCCTCGTTCAAGTTTTGCCGAGAGGAAATTAATCCGTCTTGACGGCACACCTTTGCTTGGAATGCGTCGAAATATTTTCGTCCCGTTCACAAAGGCCGAAAACTTCAATAATGATGACGGTCGTAACAACGGCATGTAATAAAGCAATTTTCACTAATAACTGCACGCATGCCGCCAGAATGTCTGTCACGTCTATGTCTAGACATCGTGATCTAATTTTCTGTGCTTCGCGTCCGCAGAACACGTGAATGGTGGGAACACGCTGATACTTTCTCTTTGATATACTTTATCTATGGATCATCATACAGAAGAGCTGTTTAGTAATTCCTTCCTCCAGCTCGTGCACCTGGGTTTATAATCGCTGCGCTGGTAAAAGCCCCTAAAAAAAAAAAGACCCTGCCCTTTTGAACTCAAGCTTGCTAGGGTCTGAATTGAACTCTCTTGTGCTTTTTTTTAAATATCTCATTTAGAAAAGCATGCCACCTGGTCGGAGCAGCAGCAATTCAGTTTTAATATGCCCAGCTATATATTGAGGCCATCGTTGCGACTCTAGTGCCGGAAGGCCTGTGAAGCGGCTACGCCTTGTTACACACCTGCCTCTCGCTTTCTAATGTTAATAGCTGATGGTTAGAAAAAAAAAATTTAACGTCACAGCATTGCATTTATTGCTTCGTTGTGAAAGGAGTTGTGGGGGGAGGCAGCTGCGTTGATTGAAGTAGCTGGTGCGCGCTATCTCGAGGCATATTGAGACTGTTCGTGAACTTTCTGTGCTACTAACCTCTGCTTCGCGTTAAGGTAACTGACAGCACGAAAGCCTCGGCAACTAAAGTGATCGTTGTCCCTTTAGCCTGCGTTCTTTTGAGGTACGCGATATCAGCAATATCGAATCTACCAGATACAAATTGTTAGTTTCACTTACGCTTTTAGCAATGAATGCAAAACTGATGAATTGTATTGTTATACCAAACAATAAGGCTTGACGTCATCCGCGAGAAGCACTAATGGCGGCGTTGCAATTTCCAAGTAAAAACTCGCTGCTTGCGCAGTGTTCGATATCCGCGACTTGGGTGACCAGAGCCCCGCTGCGGTGGTCTAGCGGCTAAGGTACTCGGTTGCTGGACCTGCAGGTCGCGGGATCGAATCCCGGCTGCGGCGGCTGCATTTCTGATGGAGGCGAAAATGTAGGTCCGTGTGCTGAGATTTGAGTGCCAGTTAAGAACCCCAGGTAGTCGAAATTTCTCGAGCCCTCCATTACAGCGTCTCTCATCATCATCATCATCATCATCATCAGCCTGACTACGTCCACTGCAGGACAAAGGCCTCTCCCATGTTCCGCCAGTTAACCCGGTCCTGTGCTTGCTGCTGCCAATTTATACCCGTAAACTTCTTAATCTCATCTGCCCACCTAACCTTCTGCCTCCCCCTAACCCGCTTCCCTTCTCTGGGAATCCAGTCAGTTACCCTTAATGACCAGCGGTTATCCTGTCTACGCGCTACATGCCCTGCCCATGTCCATTTTTTCTTTTTGATTTCAGCTATGATATCCTTAACCCCCGTTTGTTCCCTAATCCACTCTGCTCTCTTCTTGTCTCTTAAGGTTACACCTACCATTTTTCCTTCCATTGCTCGCTGCGTCGTCCTCAATTTAAGCTGAACCCTCTTTGTAAGTCTCCAGGTTTCTGCTCCGTAGCTAAGTACCGGCAAGATACAGCTGTTATATACCTTCTTCTTGAGGGATAGTGGCAATCTACCTGTCATAATTTGAGAGTGCTTGCCGAATGTGCTCCACCCCATTCTTATTCTTCTAGTTACTTCAATCTCGTGGTTCGGCTCTGCGGTTATTACCTGCCCTAAGTAGACATAGTCTTTTACAACTTCAAGTGCACTATTACCTATCTCAAAGCGCTGCTCCTTGCCGAGGTTGTTGTACATTACTTTCGTTTTCTGCAGATTAATTTTAAGACCCACCTTTCTGCTCTCCTTGTCTAACTCCGTAATCATGAGTTGCAATTCGTCCCCCGAGTTACTCAGCAATGCAATGTCATCGGCGAAGCGCAGGTTACTAAGGTATTCTCCATTGACTCTTATCCCTAACTGTTCCCATTCTAGGCTTCTGAAAACCTCCTGTAAGCACGCGGTAAATAGCATTGAGGAAATTGTTTCCCCCTGCCTTACACCCTTCTTGATTGGTATTCTGTTGCTTTCTTTATGAAGCATTATGGTAGCAGTTGATCCCCTGTAGATTTCTTCCAGAATGTTTATATATACTTCATCTACGCCCTGATTCCGCAGTGTTTGCATGACGGCTGATATTTCTACTGAATCAAACGCCTTCTCGTAATCTATGAAGGCTATGTATAGTGGTTGGTTATACTCTGAGCATTTCTCTATTACCTGATTGATAGTATGAATGTGGTCAATTGTTGAGTAGCCTGTTCGAAATCCTGCTTGTTCCTTTGGTTGATTGAATTCTAATGTTTTCTTTACTCTGTTAGCAATTACCTTTGTAAATAGCTTGTATACTACAGAGAGCAAGCTGATCGGCCTGTAATTCTTCAAGTCCTTGTCATCTCCTTTCTTATGTATTAAGATGATGTTAGCGTTCTTCCAAGACTCTGGTACTCTTCCCGTCAGGAGACACCTCGTAAAAAGGGTGGCTAGTTTTTCTAACACAATCTGTCCTCCATCTTTCAGCAGATCTGATGTTACCTGATCCTCACCAGCAGCTTTGCCCCTTTGCATGCTCTCCAAAGCTTTTCTGACTTCTTCTATCATTACTGGTGGGGTGTAATCTGGGTTACTGCTAGTTCTTATAGTATTAAGGTCGTGGTTGTCTCGGCTACTGTACAGATCTCTGTAAAACTCCTCCGCTATTGTAACTATCCTATCCATATTGGTAGTTATTTTGCCTTCTTTGTCCCTTAGTGCATGCATCCGACTTTAGCCTATTCCAAGCTTCCTCTTCAATGCTTTGACACTTCCTCCGTTTTTCAGAGCGTGTTCGATTCTCTCCATGTTATACCTTCTTACATCGCATACCTTACGTCTATTAATCAACTTCGAAAGCTCTGCCAGTTCTATTTTGTCTGTTGTACTTGACACTTTCATGATTTGGCACTTCTTAATTAGGTTCTTCGTTTCTAGGGAAAGCTTGCCAGTGTCCTGTCTAACTACCCTGCCTCCAACTTCCACTGCACACTTCGTAATGATACTCGTCAGATTATCATTCATTGTATCTACGCTAAGGTTGGTTTCCTCACTAAGAGCCGAGTACCTGTTCTGCAGCGACACTCTGAATTCCTGTACTTTCCCTCTCAGTGCTAGCTGATTGATTGGCTTCTTGCGTATCAGTTTCTGTCGTTCCTTCTTCAAGTCTAGGTGAATTCGAGACCGTACCATTCTATGGTCACTGCATCGTACCTTCCCAATCACTTCCACATCCTGCACGATTCCAGGGTGTGCACTCATTATTAAAGTCTATTTCGTTCTTATTTTCGCCATTAGGGCTCCTCCATGTCCACTTGCGGTTTTCTCGTTTTCGGTAGAAGGTATTCAAAATCCGTAAATTATTGCGTTCTGCGAATTTTACTAGTAGCTCTCCTCTGGCGTTTCTAGTACCGATGCCATAATCTCCTACTGCCTGGTCTCCAGCCTGCTTCTTCCCTACCTTTGCATTAAAGTTGCCCATCACTATAGTATACTGTGTTTTTACCTTACTCATTGCCGATTCCACGTTTTCATAGAAGCTTTCAACTGAAGCTTCATCATGGCTGGATGTAGGCGCGTAAGCCTGTACTACCTTCATCTTGTATCTTTTATTCAGTTTAATTATGATACCTGAATAAAAGATACAAGATGAAGGTAGTACAGGCTTACGCGCCTACATCCAGCCGGCGCTCTCATAATCATATGATGGTTTTGGGATGTTAAACCCCACATATCATCATTTGGGTGACCAGAGACCCCCGAAACATATCTTGCACGCCGATGCACGTCCAGATGGAATCAAACTTGTCTAGAACGCCCAGCTGGCCACTCCAGCGAGCGTTTTCTCCAGAAATATGTAAAGAGAGACGCTGTGATGCTTCCAAACGTGGTCGTACTGCGTGTTAGACCCGTGTGCTGTAATGTAAGCATTAACGGTAGCTTGTAGCTAATGTGAGATGGAAGCCGTGGCCAACAACAGTGTCGACGGGCCTGCGCTCCACTGCTCTAGACCAGTGTGATTCTATTTGTACAGTACGAATGGACCTCCGAAATAATTCGACGATGTTGTGGCCGTCTTGCGATTAAGGCTCAGTGCCGCTCTAGAAAGCAAATCACTTTTTGCACAATCTGTTCGCATTGAGAGTACAAGGTAGAAGGGTATACCAGCTGTAAATAGCGTGTGCACGGGCGATCACACCCTTATAGTCAAAGTTCATAACAACGCTCTCCGCCCCCCTCCTTCCCCTCGCGTTTCTAGCCCCTTCTTGTTCCTCCGACACGGGTGGCGTCTTCCTCTATGTGTATACTCAAGGGAAGAAAAATCACCTTCTCGAGCTGCTCCATTACGTGGACACCAGGCCATGAAACTGTGAAAGGGAACCAGCGTGCCGAGGCCATTGCCCAGGCATACGCCAACCTGGGGGCGCACAATGACGAGGAAGCAGCCGCAGTTACTAAACACTATGGAGCAATTTTAGAACGCCAGAGAGCCCTGAGGAGGATATACCCCCTCCCCACAAAGACCTCAGAAGAGAGCAGTCGGTTGCCAGGAGACAGCTGCAGACTAATACGTACCCCAATCTCAGTCTTCCGAGTAGAATCTATTCGGGAATATACGCCAACCAATGCCCGCTATTCAGAGAACACCCCACACTTTGCCACGTGACACGGGCTTGCCAACACACTTAGGTAGTGCTAAGAAACTGTACACCAAACTGGAGCAGTGGGAGGCTTCGCTGTCCTACTCTAAGCCTTGTTAAGGGTAGGAAGGCCGATGGTAAGTACGGCGGGTTTTCTTTGACACAATTTTGACACATTTTCGTGCTGTCAAAGTTACAATAATCATGGATGTGGAGATGTTTACTAAAGTTGGAACAGTTTGCCGTGCAAGAAGAGCACACAATGGCCCCAGACAACAATAAACAACCTCTTTCAAAGCTAGCCTCCTACCATCCGCACTACTATGTTGCAACTAACATCTGCTAACTTCTAATTAACTTAATGAAACACAACTACTTGATTTTCACAGAAATGCAGCCTGAACCTACAAAAGCTATCTGGGTGCATTCTTTATTCTCTCAAACATACTCAAAACGTAGTCGTGAGTGCCTACTTGTAGGACACCCTGATGCTAACGAAAACGCTCTCACAACACATTGAACTGTGTCTTAATACTCCTTGAAATGTACCCATAACTTCAATGTTCGGTAAAGTGCAATGTTCAGCTCAAGAGATCACATGATCCCCAAGCACGCACTAAAATAACAAAATGAAGGGAATAAACCTTTTGTACTACACGCTCATTTGCTGAATGTAGCTTCATGTCAGCCCATGTTTTTAAAGAACGCACAGGACTTTGTATGCGCCTTAGCAAGACATCATACTCTCATCCAAAGAGCGCTTACTATAATAACATTCAACTAACCATAGGTCATATCCATATAACGTAGGCACCACTAAACATGCATGTGAACGTAGTTTACAAAGAACGTCACGCAAAGGAAATAGCACTAGATGCCGTACACTTCAGGAGCACCTAACAAAACTTGCGTAAGTTTTGTGCCAAAAACCCTGTACTAAATGTTTTTGAAACATGAGCATTTCGAAAATTGCTTTTTGTTTTATTGTAAAACATTCCTTGAAATGCTCATTTACTCATTCAAGATGGTATACAACTTTGCGCTACACAAAAAAATGACACGAAGCTTATAAACTTCGGCTCCGCTCGACAAACGTTACCACGTTTTCAAGTTTAGTGGGCATACAAATCTTTCTTCATGACTAACGTGCTCTTAGCTGAAATAAAAACTCATTGCACGCAGTCGGCTGACTGATGCAGACCACTGCTTCCGTGTAACGCCTAATAACTTAAATCAAAACCCTTATAATGCTTACAAAAAAAAACCCAGAAGGGAAAAAACTATAACTAAACAAAGTAGCCGTGGAGATGACATAGGAATATTACTTTAAAGCCAAAAATACACAAACATACATGCTTCCAAGTGAATTCCCGCGCCCCGCTCTCCAGCCTACAGCTGTCCCTCGTTTTTTAATCGTACACACGGCGGTCGCGGACTTGGCGGATTTGGAGAGCGCCCGAGACCACAACATGTGCGTGCTAAAAACCGAACTGTGCCGAGGCTCATTTGCGATTTCGACCTGGTTCTGTCAGTTTGGCAGAGGGGATCTGAGTAACGCGTGGGAAAGAGTCACAATGTCCTTTTTCTTGCACCGGTGCGGTGCTTAGTTACTGGGCTTTTCCTCTAGAACCTCTTTGACACTCCTGTCCCCGCAAAGCTTTAAATCTCCAGCGTGTATTCCGTCACGAGGATGCGCACTGTGGCCTACACTTTTGCCACTGGCGTCTTACTTCACGCCACAAAGGCCTCTTCGTTGAACTGGCAGGAGAGCTACCCTGTTTTCTTTCTCCCCAATGCGTGGTTCCTCCTTCTTGCCTTCGTTTTGTCGCGCGCGTATGCTGCACTCTTTTACGGCGACGTTTGCGACCGACCTTTCTTTCACTGCTTTGAAATTCTTGGATTGTGTCATCGGGGGTTTTACAGCTCAATGGCATCCCATGGAACTTTCTGTGGATGGAATGGGAAGAGTGGCGCTTTCTACACGATTCTATTTGGGAAGAACCTGCTGTTCTTTTTCTTTTCGTGCAGTGGCTCGGACGCATGCAGAGCAACTTTGACGCCGATGCGAAACGCCTCGTTTTACCTGCTACGCTCAAATGTTGCGAGCTTTCTTCAACACGCATAGCGCCCTTTGTCTCGCTCGCGGGTCTCCGACATCTCTTGCGTCTGCGCCGCTTCTTGTGGATCGTTTCTGAGCCTCCTGATTGCATCTCAAGCTCGTGAACCCTCTCACAGCTTTCGTCAGCTGTCTCACCCGCGCAGCCTCGACCAAATCATCTTTCTTCTCACACTCTGCTCTGGCGGACAGGTTAACACATTGAAGAACAATGCAGCTCTTTGAACAATCTTGCTGGTAATCCTGGGAGCTATCTGTAACTGCGGTGTTGTCCTTGCTCTCTACTTCGGCTGCTTCTCCTGAGCTATCTCCGGTGTTCTTGATGACTTCGACCTCATTTGCAAGATCCACCGTCGCGATAACTACAGTTCAAGTTTGTACCAGCTTTTCTACAGCTATCCTGGCTGTTCCGCTAGCATTTAACTGGCACAGCACCTCGTCGCATTCGCTCTAACCTTTAGTGGCCTCTCTCATTAGAGCAGCATCTTTTGCAGCTCTCGCATTCGGTTCATCTTTAAACCTGCTGCTGTTCTCACACGTGCTAGCCTTCTCTACGGCTGTCAATTGCACCTCACTCATTTCATCATCGCACTTCTCGTGTGCTACAGTTGCGGATGGCTGAAGCTTCTGCCGCATTGCCTCGACTTTCTGTTCCAATAGTTCAATCTTTAAGTCGAGTGCTCGATCACGCTCTTCTCTATCTCGCTCCATCTCCTTCTTTCTTTCTCTCTCCTTTTTTCGTTCCTCCAATCTTTTGAAAGCTTGTAACGCGTATTTAATATCCACGTCACTGGCATTTTGCAAAATCAGCTTTAAAGTTTGTGACCTGTCCTTTTTTTCCTCAACCTTAATACCTAGGTCTTCGCAAATATACAAAAGACCATCCTTTAGCATTGTCTTCACCTCCATGATTACCGTTTCACTTTGGCCTGCATCTCACACATAATTAGGTGATCCTTCTAACTCACAAATAGGTGATCCCCTAACTCACACACAATCCAGCTTCTATCAACTCACACTCACAAAATGAAGCCTAGAAAGTCAAAGCAAGGACCAAGCACTCACCACAAAGCAGCACCATGTCGTGAGGTCTCTCTCACTGCTGCCAACCAGTTGTAAAGGCTATGAGGTTAATGATGGCATCTCACCGCTGCCACCAGTTGTTAAGGGCTTCAAGGTTTGATGGCAGGTACGGCGGGTTTTCTTTAGGGTAGCTGGCTCCCCGTCGTCGTCCGCGTAGCCGATATTCGCCAGTGAGGGGACGCGTTAAGAGGGATAGAACGAAGGTTTATTTACATGATAGTTGAAAGATGGAACTGTACAGAGGTTCAGCGATATACAAAGATTCAGCTCATGATTCAGCTATTATTTACAAAATGCTTCGGCTTTTATAGCCGGCCTTCTCCTTACACGGAGGTCTGAAGAAGGCGGTGACCACTCTTGCCACAAATCAAGTAACGCAGTCTCAGTGGTCCATCCACCAGAAAGGGTGCAGAAATGGGGCCGCTCATGAAAGAAAGAACGTGGGTGAAAATGTCCAATAGTCATCATGACTGCACCACACAATGACGCATTCGGCCCACGCCTTGAAAGCACCGCAGAGCGAGGAGATAGAGTCCGGCGAGGGAAAGTTGAGCTCCTCCGGGGAGTTGGCCGCTGAGCCGAACGTCATCAGCGGTCCATGGCTGCTTTCAGCTACAGGCTTCCAGAACTCATCGTGAACTTACTTACAGCGCAACACCAGAAAAAAATACAGGACAGCGAAGGAGTAGAACACAAAGAAAAGACGGCGCTCTCTCTCTCGAACATGGCAGTCCAAACGCTCGATCCCTGAGAACGGCTTCTTCGATGCGTTCCTACGCTTCTCGGCTGTCGGTGCTTTTGTGGCAATTTCACGTCGGCGACGACAGCCGAGTCAAGAGGTTGACTCCAAAATAACCGCCACACGTTGGCGCCGTCCTACGCTGTTTGAGCCCATTCAACAAAAGGCTTTCGTTGAGACCCGAGTGCTACCTGGAACATCTTGCAGACTGGGCGCCGATGGGGTTGAAAACATCCTAGCAGACCGGCTTACGCACAATGGCGTCTGCCCAGACGAATTGCCGGGCCAAACGTAACAGCCTGAAGAACAGCTCAAGCTGATCGACAGAGCTTGCAAGGTGGCAAAGGCCACAGGGGCCCTGGACTGAGAGCTCCACCTTTACCGGAAAAAATATTTGTAACAAAGTTTTCATTCATTCTATGTGTATAATAATCGATAGAGGCCTGGCTCGTGGGGTGACGTTATCGCATCAGCCCTCAGTGCAGAGGAGATAGGTCGTTGCTTCTTATCTCTACTTTAGCAGTTTGTCACCCTCACATACGCGCTTTTGCCCAAGTGTAAAATATGATGCGCTGGGGGATGTTATCCATTGGGACATTACACAAAAAATGACCGCCAGTGGTAGGGGGGGGGCACATCGGCAACGTGCCTCCCCTCCCCCCACCTTCGAGTTTTTTTTCTCCATGGCATATACAGGGAGTCCCACATAACTTGAGCCAACAATTTGCAAGTGAAAGGCACTTAGGAGGTGAATTGAACCAAATGCATACTACTCGCACTAGCCTGTAGGTACTTAGGCTATTTTTTATTTCTCCCATACTAAATAATTATTAATTCTTAATCACCAATTTTTTTAATTATGGACAGGAAACTCAAAATATGAACACTGAAATGTAGAGCACTTTCAGAAACCAGCGACCAAATTGTTTCCAGTACGATACGTCTCGCGCTGTTATTTTTTTCATGTTGTAAAGAAAGCCTGCGAAATGTAAAATGAAGCCGTGTGATAGACCGCGAGGGCACTGCTATAGTGCTGCTATAGTCTTTCTTTAAAGACGTCTCGGGCTATTATTTTTTCCACGTTGTTAAGAAAGCCCGCGAAATGGGAAAAGAAGCCGTGTGACGGACTACGAGCACACTGCTATAGTGCTGCTATAGGCTTTCTTCACAACGCGGAAAAAATAACAGCGCTAGGCGTATCGTACAGGAAACAATTTTGTCGGTGGTTTCTGAAAGTGCTCTACATCTCAGTGTTTATATTTTGTGTCTCGAGCCCATAATTAAATATAGGTAGTTAAAATAATTAATTATTTAGTATGGGGAGAAGTAAAAAATAGCCTGAGTACCTACAGGCTAGTGCGAGTAGTACGCATTTGGTTCAATTCGCCACTGAAGTGTCTTTCATTTTCAAATTCTTGGCTCAAGTTATGTGGGACATCTTGTATAGTGCAAAATTACCTCTCTTCAGACAGCCCCCCCCCCCCCCCCCCTTTCAGATCAAAGTGCACCCCCCTCCAATTTTTATTTTTGGGTACACCCTTGGCGACGGCAAAAACCAGTCGAAAATGTCCGTATAATTGTTATGCTATTCAAGACAAAATGAATCTTGCCTTCGGTGTTGTCTTAGGCATATGCATAAGGTATCCTGCGAGATTTTTTTTTATGCACTGCTTTCTAGAGGACAAGGTAGGGGGTTTTTTGGAGTATAGACAGAATGCCCTAGCCGCATGAAATATTGCTGCAAAATGAAAATGAAGTTTGTTAAATTGTGTAGTTTCAGCACAGAAATGTGTGCCGGGGGTTGTTGGCTAGCTGAATCACGTCTTATTACACCGAACAGTCTAAGTTGTGAAGAAAAAGAACCTTTTTTTATTCTTGAAGTCATCTTAGGGATATACACTTGGCCCTGTGTGAGTCTCCAGCGTTGTACATCACAGCATTTGTCTACCCTATCTACTGATAGCCACATAGGTGTATTTCATGAAGTACTATTTTATCCAACAAGTATTCTCTTTATTTGCTGTGGAAATAATCGCTGAACAAGTTTCTCTAGAATGCTCAACAGCTTGACGTCATTATTTTTGCATCATCAACTGAAATAGGGAGTGCTTCTAAAACGATTGGCTGCATGAAGTGTACAATGAATCTAATTATTTCTAGCTCTTCACAAGAATTGAACGTAAATGCAACTTGCGTCTCCTCCAGGATTTGCAGTTAGCTGCTCCACATTGCTCCAAAACTGAAAATATTGCTGCTCCAAAGTGCTTCAAAATAGAAAACTTTACTGCTCCAGAGTGCTCGAAATGAAAAATTTAGCTGCTCCAAATCGGAAGACCTTGGTGGCATCACTGAACACTAACTTGAAGGCAGTTGTTTATGTTCAAAATTTGTAGGATGTAACAAATGTAGGTAGAATATGACAGATGCTCGTTGGAGAGGGACACTGGAATATTTTCAAAATGGGGTGTCTGTGTCATGCTGCGATAGTCGCAGATTACCGCAGGGTTCTGTACAAGCGAGCAGACCTATTTAAGAGGTGCAAAAAATAAGGCTACTTTTACGTCTGTAAAGTCTGAGAAAACAATAGTGCTGTAGCAAGCATCACCGCCTGGCATATGCTGGTTGACTAACACACATTCTTTGGTTAGTTGGTACATGGTCTGACAAAATCTCCAGGCCTGCACTGAGGACGCAGCACTGTCACAGTGAAAGCTAGAAGATCGGCATTTCAGAGCCTTTTCTAAACACTCATGGGTTATCTGCTGCAAGCACACTTGCTGGGTACCCACTATGACATTAATAATAATTGCTGGGTAGTAGACCAGCATTCCCTATGCTCTTTTTCGTAATTCTTCTGAGAAGCGTGGTGTCTGCTAAACTTTTGCAAGGAATTTTGTGCCAATTGTTCATGCAGTGGCTGACAACGATGAGGAATTATGCCTGAAGTGGGTATGTGCCACCATTAATAGCTTTACAAAAACAAGCTTTGTAATGGGTTGGAGCATTGGATGACCCACTCGTTACGCTATTTGCATTGGATGATGCCTCGTTGTTTTTTTGCTGTTCTAAAATGCTTTATTACTCATATTAACGCGATTTCTTTCCTGACAACAAGCCTGCCTATAGCAAGTTTGCGAACAATTCGCAAGCACTGGCATGGCTCAGTAGTAGAATACTGGGCTGGCACCCAGCGGACCCTGGTTCGAGCGTGACTGTGTCCTTCGTACTAGGTTTTTTTCCCCCTTATTTCGCGATAGTGGTTACGTACACCGGCGGCGGCGGACAACTACAGCGCCGTGCATGATTCGAGTTTCGATCTCATAACAGCTTTCGCTGTAAAAACTTGAAGGCACAAGGAACCAACATGATGGAACTGGTGCTGGTCGTGCAGGTAGTTATTTCTTTATCTTTGTTTTAACTCCTTATATATTGCCCTCTCCTTTCTTTCCATCTAACCCTACTCACCATTTTGGTCTAGTGGTTATGACGCTTGACTGCGGACTTGTAGGTTGCGGGATGGAACCTTCGCCACGGCAGCCATGTTCTCATTGGAGGTGGTAATGCTTGAAGCCCGTTTACTAGCATTTAGGTGCACATTTAAGAATCACTGGCAATGGAAATTTTCAGAGCCCTCCACTATGGTGTCTCTCACTCATGTTGCGGGGTGTTTAGACATTAAATTCCAAGAATTATCGTAATCTTCTCCTAACCCTTACTTCTTTCCCACCCCTAGCTATGCTATAGTGTAACAGGGGAGGTGGGGGGCAACGTTTCTAGAACTAGGTAAGTTGCAAAACTGAGCAATGTTGCACGGCGCCACCGCTGCCAGAGACAAATGTGGCGCCGCTGTCGCATCCGGATTCACTCACTGCATGCTCGCTTGTGTCACTCCCGTGACCTCTGTCGGCTGTGCATGTTGCAGTGCATCGCTATCTGTGGAGGCTTCGTTCTGGGTGAACAGTTTTATGTTTCAGCGGGCCCTGTTCTGCTTTTTATGTGTTGCATGTTTCATCATGCCCACATGTTGCGTTCCCGGCTGTACGAGTGGCTACAGGAAATAAGAGACACCACGACATTTCTTTTGTGCCCCGTGTCTACCTGAGCAGTGAGATGCATGGGACCTAGCTACTTCTCGTGCGGATAAGAAACTGCCCAGCACATCACGTGTGTGTGTGATATGCACGTTGACGAGGAGGACATCCTGAAGACTTTCACTCATGTCTTCGATAGTAAGAAGCTGCCCCGCCGTGGTGGTCTAGTGGCTAAGGTACTCGGCTGCTGACCCACAGGTCACGGGTTCAAATCCCGGCTGCGGCGGCTGCATTTCCGATGGAGGCGGAAATGTTGTAGGCCCGTGTGCTCAGATTTTGGTGAACGTTAAGGAACCCCAGGTGGTCGAAATTTCCGGAGCCCTCCACTACGGCGTCTCTCATAATCATATGGTGGTTTTGGGACGTTAAACCTCACAAATTAATCAATCAATCAATCGATAGTAAGAAGCTACAAATCACCAGAGGAAAGTGGAACCTCATCGAAAGATGCTTTGCACGGATATGCCAAATTTGCCCGCTTACCTTTCAAAACCCGCGAGAAAGCAGCGAAAGCTGCCCAATAGGAGTGGGGTATTTTCCAGAATATAGTCTGCGAAAAAGAATAGACTAGCACTGAGCTCGAAGACGGGGAAATAAGTTCTGACATGCCGTCAACGAGCGGCGTCATAATTTCGCTTCAAGGCATAGAAAACGTTTGTTTGCCTGCTCCATGTTGGCGGAAAGTTGTTGAGAATGGCGAGAGAAGGTGTCTTGTGGTGTTTATAGTCCTCAAAGAAGGAGAAAGAGCGCTATTTGTGGAGAAATGCGTAGTCGTCGCAGAAGACCTGACAGTCACCATTAGTAGCTGTCACTATTGCTTATCCGAGTCTCCTGGGAATGCAGATACCATCACCCCATTGGCTGTAATTCTGGAGGACATAGAAAAGCTGAAAGTGTGTTCATGGTGTCCCAATGCGTCAGCAGGAAGTCTCGTGAGTAATGAATACGAAGTGCTCACCGATACCACAAAGTGCGGTCCCTGCTCGAAGCTTTGGCTGTGTTAACAGGTTTCATTCGAGGAACTCAAGAAGAAGCAGAGGGAAGACATACTTAAGAAAAGCACCGCACGCGCAACTTTTCGACGGCCTAAGTTACTAAAGAACGTGATTGACACAACAACAACAACAAAAAAAGCCGACTACAAAACCAGACAAAAACCACGGGATTGCGTCGCATAGTTGCAATTTGTTTTAAAGCACGAAAAACACAGTCACAAGCGAGAAAACAAGACATTGTAATTGGATTTTTTTGTGCCTAAAAATCAATTGCAAACGTACACCAGGTAGAAACTAACGGACAGACTCGTACGTTATGCTATCAAGCGTCATTTATCGTGGGCAGTTCCGGAAGCCATAATCATGCTGTATTTGCCTTACACCACTAAAATATTACACAGTATCAAGTTTCTGCGGCAGCACAACAAGAAATCCCGATAATATACTGTTGGCAAAGTTCTTTCAGAACGGCCGCCATGGCGTCTTGCCATGACGCCTGCGTGTTTTCGTCTGCTAGCAAAAGCTTGTTGCACCGCCAGTAGCACCAAACCGGAAGTTGTCTTGGCGTCGTGTGACGGGTCGTCTGACGCTTGGAGTTTTGCAACTTACCTGGTTCTAGAAACGTTGTTGGGGGGCTATGGTTTATCATTGTCTCCTTTTCCTTCTGCTCACCTAGACCAGTCCTCCTCTCACTTCATTCCCATCATCATGCTAAAATACACTATACAAGGCTATGTCATGCTTTATTTGCTAACCTTCTCATTTCCTTCCTCTTCACCAACACTTCCCTTTTCTATCCCCTTGCTTACTAAGCATGGCTATACTATGCAAGGAGCTGCTTGTGACATACCTACTTTCTGTGGTGGCATACCCACCAAAAGCTGCTGAACAACAAGCGTTGCTTGAGAAGAATGTGTGAATGTGTTGAGGGTTATTTTATTTGGTCATGGTTGCACAAGTAGCAGTAACAGAAACAACAAATTGCATTCACAAGACACTTAGATGTATTTACAGGCAGGTCATGCTCATAGATACGATCATCGGTCTGTGGGACTAGCTCCTCTGTCAGTCATGGATTTTTCTCAGTCGCTGGTATGTTAGCTGCTTGAATATATGCGTTTAATGGGACACTGAAGCGGTTTTGTATTCGCAAAGTTATTGCGAATTCGGTATCTGTGACCTCTTACAACATGCCCACAGTAGGTTTTTTTTTTCCGATTTTTGATTGAACAACGGCGCTATAAGTGAGCAAACTTTGACCCCCCCCCCTCCCCAGCGTACGTCTAGCGTGGGAGAGATAAACATGTGGAGATGTGACGTCATCGAAAGAGCGAGCCGCCGGGCTGCTTGCGTCGCTCAGTCAGCTGAGCTTGTTTACTTCGGGATTGTGTCTTGTTTCTGGTGCGATCTGCTGCTTAGCGAATCATCAGTTCTGCCAGTTCGTAGGGATTTCTTGCCATTGCACCGCTCTCTTCTTCTGATTAGATTTTCGCCATCCGACATTCATTAGTTGTGTTTGTGCTGGGTCGAAATGGACTCGCTATGCCGAATTACGGTGCAGCATATTGCTACCACAGCAGTTTCGGTCGCGATCAGGTCGCGTTTCACAAGTTTTCTCAGATCAGCAGATGGTTGCAAAACAGGCCGCTGCAGTTAAAAGACTTCAAATGTGCGAGAAAATTGCTGGGATTGACGATCAAGTGTGTGCAACCAAACAGCGACACTGCTCCTTCTGTGTTTTCGCACCTGAGGGGGTCCTTCCCGCCACCACAAGTTACCTTTGTGAAAAGAAAAACTGAGGCAAAGCTGTAAGACAACTTATGTACCATAGCAGTGCATAGTTGGTCAGCACACGCTTACCGCAGCTAGGATCAGCTCACTCTGCTGCCTCGCTTCTGGGATGCTCACTTCGAATCTGGAGCACACGAATCGCGAGCCGTTATGCAGACACCGTTCATTGTAGTTTAGCTCGATCAGGGACTCAGTAGGCCACAATCTCCCTATTGGAGTGACAGCTCGTGATCGCGCCTTTAAAGAACATCAGAGTCACTCTTGATCACCAATAAAAGAGACTGTGTAACGCGGGCGCTTCATTTTGATTTTGGCTCGAGTAATATTTTTCGATTAAAATCTAAAATTATTTATGCAACAATTACTCATAGGATGATCCGGACAACATTTAATCGCCACCGTAACATTCGATCACTGCTGAATGCCACCACATGAAGCATAATTGTAGGTCAAGCTGTCCATGTAGCAGGGCTTGCGTATCTGTCCATGTATAGCAGCACGGTAGCACACTGACTAATAGCATGTTTCATGCCACCTGTGAAGGACGATACTGACTGTGTCAACAACACTGCACTCTGAGCATAGCTATCCACGAACAGCTGCTGTTTTCGCACGATGCGTGCGCATAGCACGGACTGTGCCAATACGCGGCTAAAAGAGAGTGCTGATACTGTTGTTCCTTATCAGATTTCATATCTACGATTTAATTTATTATTTGTATCAGTTTACTACAGTGAAATCAAGTTCTGACATGCATCTTATACACAGTGGTCTATTTTTCGATGCTGGTGAAGATGGTTGGTTGGGACTCGCTTTCCTGTGCTGCATCATTGGCACTGACATCGTCTTTGGTCGTTGCTCTTACATTGGCAACCGGCTCGAACATGTACAGATTTACAGCGAACTTGATACAACTTCCAGAGTTCGCAAAACTAACAACTACTCAATTTCAACAGGTAAACCCAGCATCGCCTGCTGGCGAGCGCAGTCCGCTGTCCTCACCTTCCTGACAATGATGTGATGGAGCTTAAACCAATCATAGTGGCGGCAGG
The DNA here is from genome assembly GCA_013436015.1 of Rhipicephalus annulatus. Taxonomy (NCBI): domain Eukaryota; kingdom Metazoa; phylum Arthropoda; class Arachnida; order Ixodida; family Ixodidae; genus Rhipicephalus; species Rhipicephalus annulatus. The sequence continues at coordinate 184,861 of WOVY01002929.1, forward strand.
AGTCGCGATGGCGGCCGCGGCACCTGTTGCTTGTTTTTGGCAAAATGACTTTAGAGTTCGCCGCACGAAATGAAGTGTCGTGACACCATAACCTCATTTTTTTTAAGTGTGTGTTCTGTTTGAAATACATAGTTGAACATTCTCCACTGGCAGATAACTACAGTAAACTCTGTGTTAACCCTTTGTTGCATGGCAAAAACTTAATGCATCTAAACAGCGCTTACTTTTTGCATTCAGAAAAAGTAGAGAGAAAAAATTTTTGTTCGAATTGAACCTTTATTTTACAAGATCCATAATTTCCCCTACAGTGGACAACATGCGCAAGAGCTTCAATTAGTGAAAGTCGCAAAAATATTTTGTTCAGCCGTCGAGCAGTTTCGCTCGCAGAAATGAAGACAAAAAATTTGCTTTACCACCGCGAAAGTAACGGGGAAACTTTTTTTTCGAGTGAAGGGTAGCAAAAGAAGGGGGGGGGGGGGGGGGCTGGGGGGCTCAACTTTGCTAAGCCGCAATATTTGCAGCCCATGGCTACTAGAGCTTCTTTTTGCGCATTCATTAAAACATACCAAATTACAGTTTCATCACTGTGATAAGAAAAAAAAAGTGAAGAACTTGAATTACTCGCCAAAGTAGGAGTCTACCTGCTTGAACAAGAGTGCAGGAGAAAGTGCGCGACCGTGGCGGAATCCGTGCAGCGAATGAGAACCCTCCTCTTTTTCCACTTTAGTTACCTATATGCCCTTGTGCGTATTTTAGGCACCACAGCTGCATTCCCACCTTGCATTGTCCATCATAGTGGACATATTGCAAAATTGGTTGTGAAAAATTACCTTCACTCACTGAGATGCAATATTCGCAGCTTGTGACTACAAATGCTTCTTCTATCGCATGGATTCAATAAAAAAAATACCAAAACTAGATTTCATTGGTTTTATTAAAAAAAAGTCTGGAAAAATTTGACTTATCCACCTAAGTACGAGTCTGCCATCTTGAAGAAGGAAAGCAAGAAAAAGCATGAGACCATGTGACGATCTAGTATGGCGACTGAAAACCTTTTTGTCCACTTTAATTACCAATATGCCCATGCACGTCTCGGAGGTAGCACAACTGCTCCGAAAATTCCAGAAATTTGTCCACTGTAGTAGAGACTGACAGCATGCAACAAAGGTTTAAGATGAATACTTGCTTGAGGTGAACAACACGGGAGTGTTTGTTTAGTTTTCTATAGACCCAATGCAAATAAAATCTGCTTAAGACGGACCGCATAACAGGCCTTTTCTGTTATTAAGATGAACTCTCTCAACGACGTGGATTATGCGCAATGAACATTATAGTCGTAACGGGGGCATTGAGAAATTTAAAAAAAAAATTGCCTAGTGCAAAGACTCGGAGCAAATCGAAAGTAAACTGCAACGTGGAGGGACAAACATGAGCTGAGTGAAAAAGAAAGGTCAGTGGATACAGCTGGTGGATACACCTCACCCCTAGCTTGTAGGTGGAGAAAGGGCCGCTTTACCAGCAAGAAAAACAACGAAAAGCTTTTGTCTTCTTGTATTCTCGCACTCTTCAATTCTCCAACAGGAGTACAGGGGAGAACAGAAGAACACAAGAGCTTGGCTAGAAGGAAAAATACAAGGGAAGGGGGCAAAAAAAAGCCATATGAAAGTGAAAACGGGAACAAAGATTGTATGCGCATTATAATCACATGAAACCAAAACCATATTTGCTCTACTAGCACTCCCATCAGAGGGGTCGGATACATTGTCATCGCCGTCGCACAATGACGCCCAAGCACATGTTGTGGTCAGTTTCTGTTGTTTTGCATGGGGCCTGTGCTTGTCTTATCTATTCCCAGTGAAATGCAGCAAATTGTGATGTGCCATTTTCATTTTTAAAGTGCATGACAAAGGAAGGTCATTTTTCACCCTTAAAATAGCTGCATCGTGTCTTTTTTTGTGGGCCCAAGGCTTGTATTGTGACCAGCGTAAATGGAGATCATCAGCTGCATGTCGTTCAGGAAAAGTTACTGCGGATTGAAAATAAGAAAATTTCCGTTTCTCCAAGAAAAGCTTGCAGACTTTCATAAGCAACTTGGCTTGTGTAAGTAACGGTATGCAATGAAGGTGTATCCAAAAGTGATAGCAAAGCCAGTGAAAGAACCTCTCAAAAGGTGAACAGCCAGAAGAATAGATTTTCCTTTCTTTGAAGAAAAATTGTACTTGTCTCTCTCCTTTTATCTTCTTTTATACATCAAAATAGGTTCGTGTTACAATTTTATATTAAAATGTGGTAGCAATTTATTCATGAGCCTACCTATTATGAACTGGCAAAATCGAGTACTCATTAGATTAGTCTAAGTACTCTTCTTCAAAGCATAGTTTTTATCAAGCTGGGCCAAATAAATGCTTTTGTTCCTTACCCTTTTATTATAAGTTTACTTTATTCAGTGTTTTCAAGCAACATATTTGGAATTGCTTGGCATGTTAGCATATAATTTTTCAGGGCAATTTTGATAAGACGAGCAAATGATCATGGTTCCTTCGAGTTCTTCTATAAAGGAGTCTACTGTAATAATTAAAAGGCTTACAACTGACTGGGGATGCCTATGCATGAAGTTCAAAAAGATGATCAAGCGTTTTAGCTTGGCTGTGAAAGCCTTCTGATTAGGCTTGTGCGAATATACAAATGCTTCGAATATTCGAACGAATAGTTGAGTATTCAAGTTCGCTTCGATTCGAATTTAAATTATCGAATATTTTCGAAGTATTCGCAATGAACGAATAGGTGTATATTAATCTGCAGGTCACCGCTTGTAGAGGTGGTTTCACTGCACTGTAGGAGTGTTAAACAGTGAAAACGCTTATTTGAAAAACATTTGTTTTGCCGTGAAGCCCCCCTTCAAATTTAAAGGGACGTTGCAACATTAACTGGACGTTGTCAGAAAACGCTGCCGATCGGTAGTCGAGGCTACCGAAAACACGCGAGGCAAATATTGTAGCGCAGTACGTGGCCTGTGATTCACAATAAATTTTCAAAGCTATAAACTGCTTTCTTTCCTCGGGAAGTGACACTACAGGCTCAAAAATCACTTGTCACAGCCAAGAAGAAATATACGGCTCTGGTCACAGCCATTGGCTGATTTGAGCATGGTGCGCTTGTTGTTACCGGGGCCGCCGCTTGTCCACGAGTATGTGTGCGATCGCACTGAAAAGCCGCGTATTCGAAGAAAAAAGAAGAGGTGCTCAAGGTCATGACCTGCGTGTGGAGTATTTTCTTTCGCCGTGCCATTCCTCCCTGCTTAGCTTCTAGCTATATAGAAGAGAGAAGAGGGAATTCCATTGCAACGTGCGCCAATTTTGGAACTCTGCTCATACTGGAGTGATTCTAGAAACTTTGCTGCAGTAAATTTGTGAGGCAATAAGCATGTTTACTGGCTCCATGGCTACTTCAAAAAGTGTTGCAGGGCCCCTTTAAAGGAACATGTAACCCTCAAATTAATTCTTCATTTTATTAAGCTTATTATGACAGCTTATATAATCCTAGTATAATAAATTTTAAAACATTAAGTATCTCACAGGTTATCACTCGCATCCTACCGAAACTACTACTCAAGGTTGTTTTGACTTCCTTTGAACGAAAAATAAATGACATTTGCATAGAGCCCCAGTTTCAATTTAAAAGAAATATTGTGCAGGTTAGTTTTGTCATGATAAATATTTCCTTTTTTTTATATGTTATACATACCATTCGAATTCGATTCGAAATTATTCGATTGAAATCACTATTCGCTTCGAATTCGCTTCGAACCAAAAATTCACTATTCGCACAAGCCTACTTCTGATGCCTTTGACTGCACCAATTTGTCAGCATTCTCGCTGGGGCATGCTTGTTTAAAGGGGCACTGTCAGGGTGTTCAGTATCTACTGTAGCAGGTTCTCAGTGGTGAGTAGTGGAGGAAGCAGATATTCTCAGTAACACACACACATGCACACCTTTCATAAATTCTCAAAACACTCGTGTTATACAAAATACAATGAGAAAGTATTATTTGAACACTTCCCAGTCCACGTAAAGAAGCAAAAGTCTGAAGGAATACATAACCCTGATTTCTCGCTGGTCATGAGGAGAATTCTGTATGGAATGCTCAGATATGTGGAGGCTTTGACTTTAGTGAGTCCAGTGGAGAGAATGCAAATGGCGAAAATGTGCCGTCAGCGCACCGTGAGATGACTGCAGTAGGAGGAGGGTTTGATTGCCAAAGGACATGTGCCAACCGTTTAGGGCCACACGCTCATTAGGCCTCGGCAGGAGCGAAGATTGCTCATCGGCATGGCTCCTTCCCGGCTTCTTCCGCCCTTCCTTTTCTTCTCCATCTACCTACTGCTCCTCCGCTTCTCTTTATTCTTTTTTCTGCACAATGCTTGTGCCTTGAGGGTTTTCCTCATCGCTCTTCATTTTTCCGTTGTCTGTCTTACGTGGCCTAACAAAGCTGTCAATAGCGTTCTCATTTTACGAGTGTTCTTACATGCCCCACATAACAGCTAGTGACACCATTTTTCGAAAGAGTTTTTACACTGCCACACAAATATCCTGTATACAGATGCAAGTGTGAGGCTCAGCAAATACTGGTAAAATATTTTATTTTGACCTTAAAGTCAATTTTATCATGGTGTACGTACTCACATTGACACTAGCAGGGGTGCAATAGCTGCACCAATTGTGCCAATTCGGTAACATTCGTCATTTTTGTGCCGAGCTGCGCCAGAACTATGAAATCTGCTGAAATTGTGTCATGCTGCGCCAAAATACCCATACGCTAATTACAGCAAGAAATGAAGGCTACATTAGCCACCTGTAGTTTGTGTCCTAAATCAATCCAGGTGCCCTAAACCGCAGCAGGATATTTGCGAAATACGATCGACCAGATAAAGTAACAACGCCGTGCGGCCGTTGGTCCACTGACCGCAGCGGATAAGCTGGAAGCGTATGCCATTGTTACTGCGCGTGAAAAAACTCAACGTGCTGTGAACAGAAAGAGTCTATTCGCACTTCAACAGCTCGGGTGCACGTGATCCAAAGTTAAACGTCAGAGGAAAAGGGATCAGCTTCAACTGGCTACGCCTTGTGAATCGACTTTGAGGTCAAATGACAAAAAAAAAGGAGTGGGAGACTTCTCTATGGGAGAGACGAAAGCTTAGCAGGTGGGGAAGGTGCGTTTTGTTGTCATCAATGTGCTTCCGCGCTGCGTGCCCTGTCGGATTAAAGAGCCCGGTAAACCAAGTCCGCTTAGCCGAAGTCACTCCTCTGTGGTGCTCATGAACGTGTCATGTGTGATTAGAGTAATCATGTATGAGAGGGGAGTGCCAAGTGTGTTGTGTATGAAGAGTCTACATGGACGGCCGGTCATGTAGGCGCCCTGTTGTGGGGCGGCAAACATACTTAGGTACATGTTTGCCGGCATTTGCTGATACGGCTGTTAGCGCCATACTTTTTACATCAAATGAATGTACTGAAGTCTACAGGTGTACAGCCCGGAGTCTTCCCGATTGGCATTCGGTTGCCTCGGGGCGTTACACAGTAGACGCTTTCAATTTTTGAAATAACCAGCGAGCAGTCGATGACTACAGGGGTCGAGAAACTTGTCTTGAATGCCATAATGGCACGCTCCAGCACCCTTTGGTGCCATGTATTCCGGTATCTAGTTGTTGACAGGCTACACTTAAGCATTTAATCTTGGCGGCTTTGCATATGTGAGAATTTTGGCTTTTTCAAAATAGTGGCAATCAGAAAACGTCGTCAGTGCAGTCTGGAGCGTGCCTTTTCGCTGTTTTAGATAAATGTACTGACCAGTGACTTCTACTGTACTACGTTACGCACGGCAACACACGATTCGCCAGTGAGACGAGCGCTCGCTCTGTTCCCTTGTCTAGGTGATTGATCTGAAGGTCGCGGGGCGAAATCCGTGGCGGTAGCATTTTCGATGGAGGCAAATATGTTTGAGACTCGCGTGCTCAGATTCAGGTGCACAGTAAAGAAATCCAGGTGGTCGAAATTACCGCAGCTCTCCACTACGACGTCCTTAATAATGTGATCTGCTTTTGGGATTTTAAACTCTGACAAATATTATTACTCTTCAGCCGATTTGCGATGCGGTGTGCATTGGTACAATGCGGAAGAAAACGGGGTTCCGTGGCGCATTGACGGAAACTATAAATCAAGCCGCCAAGTTAACGAACTACGCAGCCTGGATGACGACCACAGAAATGTAAGATAACGGGTCTTTTTTTTTTTTTTGACAAGTGACCTTGAATTCGTTTGACAAGACGTAGCCAGTTCAGTGACAGTTGAAGCCGATCGCTTTACCATTGATGTCATATGTGACGTTTACCTTGGGTCATGTCACCCCGAGTCGTTGAGGTGCAAATAGACTCTCCCCTGTGAAAGCCGGCGTTGCCGGCTACCATGTTTAGTTGTCATGGCAACGGCAAATACTATAGATAAGGGGTGCCGTCGCCTGGCCAATGGGTGTGTGCCGGTGCTACTTTATTTAGCCAAATGCACCTTGCAAGCATGTTCAACTAGATAACCTTAAAGTCGTGCCCTAAACTTAACTCCACCGTGAAAAAAAGGGGGGGGGGGGTTGCTGTAGGGGTTCGAAAATATCTTGACCTTGTCCTTAGCCGTGCAGAATGCTGCGTAGGCCATCTTTGCCGCAATACACTGGTTACTTGTGAAAAAGTGCTTGAAGATTTGAAAGGGGCTGTTAGCATTTGTCACGGGACACAGCCAACACAGCACACATTGTTCAATTACTCAATTACTCATATGTGTATATGTACCATAATTGTGAGTACTAGTATGATTGCTGATGTCTAAAAAGTTACTGGGAATCGCTTGGGATAGTGTATAACATTTGTGCAGCTGTAAAAAAATCTAACAAAACTGCGTGAGTTTTTATTTTTTTCCCCCATACCTAAGGTCGCCAGCTTGGCAGATCCAGATTTGAATCCTGAGTCTTTTCAAAGGAGTTGAACGGCGTAGCAAGTGCTAATGTGGACTAACTTTATCATTGTTTGCCGAGTGGGGTGGTTCAAAATACTTTTATTCAAATAGTGCTCATAATCCCTTTGCACGATTTAGGGGATGTTGAATGGTTTGTAAATATCTTTTTTTGTGGATGTAAGCCTTCTGTTTGATACTGCTCTAAATTTGGTTTTTCGTGATGAAAAATATGGTTTTCCCTATAACCTGCTCCGAATTTGGATTTCAGTGCTCCAAAGGTGATATTTTGCTGCTCCGAAAATTGCTACAAATTCTATTTCAGCTGTTGCACCCCTACACTTGCTTGACGTGAGGCTACAGTACAAATTATTGCGGCTTCATGCAGTAGTCTGCGTAGTTGTGAAGACGTCGGGCACCAAAACTTTCTAAATGGTCTTTTGTGTGCACCAACGAAGCCACGGTAGACTGTGCTGCAAGCAGTTGAGTGGATCGAACGAGGGGTTCAAAGTGAGGCATTGTACGTGTACAGAAAAGGGGGCTGTAATCGAGAGGGACAGGCTGGGTGCACGTACACTGCACCCAGTAATAGCTGCGCCATTGCGCGCCAAACTTGCTTACCTGCGCCATCCTGCGTCGAACCACCTCTGCTGCGCCAAACTCACTTATCAGCTCCGTACTATGTCACAGCACCTGAATTCAGCCACAAAGTGCGAAAGCCATCCAGCGCCGTACCCGGAAATGTGGCTGTACAACATGGTCACTTTCCTTTCGCATGCTCCACTTAAGGGGGGATGCTACACCTTCCAAAAACTCTTTTATTTTTGCGAGTACCTCAGTCAAATTTGGAGAGCCTATGTAGATTTTACTGCTGATTTCAAAAATCTAATTCTTTTTTTGCTGTGACAATTAGTTTTAAAGATATAATGAACTGCGACTTTTTCAATTAAGGCCTAATTAGCTAATTAACTGTAACTTGGATATTGATGTGCAACCTATAGAACCAATTCGGTATGTTCACAGTGTGCAATAAAGTATAAATAATTGTTCTGGGCTATTTCGAAGCAAAGTTGTGGGATGTTGAATATGACATGAAAAATTTCCCCATCTACACTTGAAACAAAAGATCCATTTAGAGAATTTTCTCCAAAAATTATTACAATAAAACTTACTTTACGACACATCCCCTGCATTTATCTTCGAAACAAAAAAGAAATCGTAATGATAACCCAGATAGAACAAAAGATATTGCTCCGGCATAATGGGAAGCACATGAAAATTGTCGTTTTGAGAAATCGAGAAAAAACGTGGGCACACATTTTTATTGCAGAAGATGCAACAAGACAACCTCAAAACGCACCAGAAGCATAGTCTGAATGCATTCTGTGCTCATGCCTCCTCTTCACTAGCTTCCGGAGTTCCAATGAGGCTGTTCTTTTCTTGTTGGAGACAATGCTGCGACGGTGGTCTTTTTCTCTCGCTCTCCTGGCACCAGTACTTGTCGCATTCATGTCCATTTCACCTAAGATTGCCGTTGCAGAATTCAAATTGCCCGTGTTGAAGCGCAGCACTGCTTCTGCAACAGCTGCTTCAACAGCGAACAGGGACGCATGGTGCTCCTTGGGGGCCAAACTCCAGATTACCGAATGTAGGCTCTCGTTGGAGTTCTGCGTTTTGCCGCGTTCGCACCTCTGAAGCAGGGCTCTTTCCGAAAGCCGGGTATAAACCGGTAGTAATGCCTCTGCCACGTCTTTCGGTAGATTGTAGGCATGCCTGGGGGTCGGGCTCACCCTTTGCTTTTGCGGCATTGTGCCGACACCATGAAGTTTCACCAGCTGGGCACAGACTGTGGTCCGAGCATTCATCAGTGGAGGTGACGTGGCGGTATGTGGCCATCACAGCCTTTTGCATCTCGCCCACGTCACCTTCATGCGATTTCAGAGCCCGGCCATAATATGTGCTCAGCCTGGTGATCAGCTCACCTGTGAGCCTGCCTTTCCCACCAAGGCGTCTTTTCCCATCGCACTTTTGTTTCTGCACCAGGTTTCTCAATGCGGTGCCCATTCGTTTCTGTACATGATTAATACAGTCTTCCTTCTGCACGTCAATGTAACCATACACCTTGGCGTCTTGTATGGCGCAAAATGTCCTAGAGTCTCCATCAGACAGCATAGTTGTGTAGCGCAGGCCATGGCGTTCAAGCGACCTCTGAAATAGAATTAGAGCCGCCTCCACTTCCATTTGCCCCGCTTTGCTGTTCGTATTTTTTGGCATTTGTGGTTAGCCTTCCATTCTTGATAGCCCTCACTACTAGGCTTTGGGCCCACCTCGCAGCCTAGGCAAAAGTTGGAAAGAACGACGTAGTCCAACACGTAGCCACTAAATAATTCGATAACTGTGCCCACGCCGATGTGGGAAGAATGGCCTCGCGTCTTCCACGTGCCGTCGTAGCTAACGGCAATATTGCCCCGGTGGCCGAAGCACAAGTCATCATAAATTGTTCTAACCTTTTCCGCACATTCGCTCATAGCGGACTCAGCCGCTCGCGTTGCAGCGGGTGCCAGCGTGTTCTTCAAATGCCGCTGAAACGTCTTGTGGTGCATACCGCGGTGTGAGATGCCCATTGTTGCGAAAATATCGTTCATTTTCGTTTGGCCGTTGCCGGTAGCCACCATCGCCCTCGAAGCGAGAAGATTTACTTCAAACGGATTGCACGTTTTCGTGCCGTTCGCGCGGGGCGAAGTCCATTCATTCGCGATCTTGCCGCACCTTTCACACTGCACTAGCACTTTCACGGCAAATCCGTAGTCCCGATCCCCTCTGACGATCGTAGCCGGTCCGTGGCAGGCTTTGCAACACAAGGCACCCATTATCGCGTTTAGGATATCTAGATGCATAAGCAGATAAGGAGCAGCGTGGTCCGAGTCCTGTGCGGTTGCCTCGCTACAACTCGCGGTGAAAAAGTCAATTTTCCGTGCAGTTGCTAGCGCCGATGAAAGCCGGTCGAGCGTCGCTTTCTCCCGGGCATGATTTTCTTCAACTTCGGCGTTTGTCACCACCTTGGCGTCGATTCATAGTCGTCCGGAGTTCGCTTCACCGTCATCATCGTCGGAGGCAACGCGCTCGGTCGCACCATCGCTGAACGGCCGCGGAGCGTCGACACATCGTTCGTCGGAGTCAACCAAGGGCTCTGATGACTTCGTAGACTTTCTCCCACGACCTTTGCGTTTCCTGCGACCAAATGCGTGCACGGTCCGATACTTTTTTGCGTTTCCAGGCATGGCGATACGATCAGAAGCTTCAGAGTGCTCTGCCGATTTCGAGGCGTCACAGCGGTAACCCTTTCAAAATGGCGTCGGGTCGCGTATGCAGGCGCAAGCCGCGAGCTTCCAGCCAACCGGAAAGCGCCATTTCAGTCACGTGCGCCGTTTAGCCAATGGCAGTGAGCGCGGCTCTTCGTCTTTGAGGCCCCGTTTTTCGAGCCGGGGAAACGCTCAATGTTGCTTACTGAATAAAAATAAAAAACAGCTGAAAACGCGTTCTTTCAAACAAGACCAAAATGGCGCCGATCGAGCGCGTAGTTCCCGCGTATCGTAGAGCCGAAACCTGCGCTATTTGCCCTCAATTTAAAGGGCAGGACGCCCGTTTTCGGTTTTTTAAAGTTGAATAACGATAAAAGTTGATGGTATTCGGCTATGAAATTTTGTAAATAGGTGCGCAATGATGTCGGGAACGCGAAAAGAAGGTCCGCGAAAACTCGATTTTTTGGCTGATTCTCGGTCCCGAAGTGCCGCGTCCCCCCTTAATCTCAATTCCCAAGGAATGTGGTATCTTCCGAATGTTTGTGTCGACAGTTTTTCAATTCACGTTGAAAAGCAATCCACTCGATTTGGGAAAATATCAGTTGTCAGTTCCACAACACAGTAATGACACCACGAGCAAGGGAATACAAAGTATGTGATATAGTGACAACCTAATGGTAGCACAACACTTTTTGGTATTTTTTTATTTGTAGAACACAGTGCTAAATGGTGACAATGCATCATTTTTTGTGCCATTTTGTGCCATTTTGCTACAGTTCCATATCCCTGTATCTTGCTGAGCACATTTGGGTACAGCTTGCACTAACTGCATCAAAGTTTAGTGATCTACCTGTTTACATGGCATCGAGCCGTTTGTAACCCGAAGATATTCTTGGTCTGGGAGCAAATACTGCTTCACTTTTTACATAATTATGTTGATGTTCTGCACTTGCTCCATCCCAGGGACACAGTTCTTGTCTTCATAAGTTCAGCTTAACCAAATTAAAGTCTGCACTGCCGCGTGTATCTCCATCTGAAGTTTAGCTTGCCATCAGTAGTCTTTCATATTTGTTAGGAAACTGGCATTATCACTTAGAAAAGTCTTTTTTTTATTCGTGAGTGAGCCCCTGTGTCATAATGTAGCCACCGCAACGAAGTGGCAACAGTTATGAGCAATGCGCGCTTGAATGATGTCTTGCTTCAAGGCTTGTCCAATATTTCCCAAGAAAAGAAAAAAAGCTGTTGCCTCAATCTATCTTAATATAGTAGATGTAAGAGCGTGGCTGTGCCTATCTGAGCCTAAATGCCCTTGTTGAGCACGTCTGGCACTATATGGGGCGACAGCTGTTCACGTGCATCTGAAAGCTCATTGCGTCTTGATTGTAAAACCGTAGTAATGTGGTGGCAAGCCAGTGCGTGTATAGAAACTGAATCACGCACTCATCCACAATTAAAGAATAATAAACACAGTCAGAACAATCAATGTTGTTGTCGATTTACAATAAAGTTCGAGCGGCTTGCTAATCTGCCCAACTGATTTTCTTCCGCTTGTTGAAAACTACGCTTTTAAGAGTGATTAGCACGCTCACTGTTTCATATATCGTCTGTTGACAAACATTGCGCCGCTGCGGTGGTCTAGTGGCTAAGGTACTCAGCTGCTAACCCGCAGGTCGGGGGATCGAATCCCGGCGGCGGCGGCTGCATTTTTGATGGAGGCGAAAATGCTGTAGGCCCATCTGCTCAGATTTGGGTGCAATTTAAAGAACCCCAGGTGGTCGAAATCTCCAGAACTCTCCACTTTGGAGTCTCTCATAATCATATGATGGTTTTTGGATGTTAAACCCCACATATCAATCAATCAATCATTTATTGACAAACATTGCACCCTGCTGTAACCAGGATTTCTTGCTGTTCACGGATCACCTAATACGCCATGTGGTGTCTTTAAGTTCGACGTGCAATGCAGAACTAACTAAATGGGAAGCAAACAGATGCTGTCACATTAGCCCTAAGCACTTGCTAAAGCCTAAAACGACCTTCCTGCCCCACCGCGGTGGTCTAGTGGCTAAGGTACTCGGCTGCTGACCCGCAGGGCGCGGGTTCGAATCCCGGCTGCGGCGGCTGCATTTCCGATGGAGGCGGAAATGTTGTAGGCCCGTGTGCTCAGATTTGGGTGCACGTTAAAGAACCCCAGGTGGTCTAAATTTCCGGAGTCCTCCACTACGGCGTCTCTCATAATCATATGGTGGTTTTGGGACGTTAAACCCCACAAAATCAATCAAAATGACCTTCCTGCACCCAGTCCTGGTACCCCTAAAGCAACTGCTCATCCAAGGGGCAGTGGATGTAGGGCAGGGGTGAGGGGAAAAGTCAGCTGTGCATCCTGCATCCCGTCCTCCCCCCCCCCCTCTTTCAAAAAATAAACCGATGCCTCACTTAACCAGTCGCTAGTCACAGGGTCTATTTGCGGGACGCCACATTTATGCCCCGACCATGTAAGTAGCGCGAAGACTCATACCTACCAATCGCACTTTGACAGCATTTGAGAGGAAGAATTTGTGGATGCAGGGTATGGCTAAAATCAATGTTTCGACAAGCAGACTTGTCTTCGTCAATGCTGCCTTGAAGAAGTGCATCCCTCCCCTTTATGCTTGGATTGATCACTGACCCTGTTTATTCCGTACCTGTTCATTTTGTATGAGTCTAACTTTTTCGGAAAGTTTTTCTGGATATTTAAAAAACTGGAAGTGCTCAAAAGTAAGTGCTTAAAAGTGAAAGGAAAATGTCGTTTGGAGCTCACGCCTCTAACTATTGAATATGCTGGAGCATCATTCATATTGAGTTACGGGTAATATTGAATGCACTATTTCTGCAGTCAGTTTTGAACAGTATATTCTGTTTTTCAAGGAGTTTTCACCATCTTTCTTGAATTATTGGACAGCTGGTTTCCTGGTTAGGATGTTTCTTTTGGAATGATCTGATACTTGCCATTTGCAGAAACCATATGTGCCATGCTTGCCTTGTCACAAATGCTTCACTTCAACTAACACCTTGTGCTTTGTAGGGAAGCCAGAATGTGACTTTCATGTTAAGAACTTAATGGCTGCTCTCCTGATCTTGGCCTTGTGTCCGTAGAAGGATGGCACTGTGGGCTAGTTCTCACAATAATAATGATCTTGTCTCCTTGTTAATAGTGAAGCAACATTTCCTGTATGCACACCAATCAGAATATTCAGACATGTTCTGCTCCTAGACATGTTCTGCTCCTACTGATTCAAAATTCTGCTTTGTCTGCTCTGCCCCTGCTCCGAAACAGATTTTTTCCTGCTTCAAAAATTGCTCCAAATTCTGAGCTGGCTGGACCATCACAGTTAAAACTAACTTGGTCAATCCTGTTGTTTTTTTTCCATGGCATACCATTGAAGACATCTATGTTAAATGGTTGTCTTTGTCGATACATATTTTTGTGACGGATGAACACCACTCATATGTGCACATGTTTGTTCATATCACAAACTAGCTTAGAAAATTCAGTGCATTTGATGTGGAGCATGCAGTGCTCAGCAATGAGAAAATTCAACACTCAGAAAAAGGAATTTGCTTAATATGCACAGTTAACTACAAATTTTGTTGCATGCTGATCGAAACATTACACATATTACTACTGGGAACAAAATGCATGACAGACACACAAGTATGATCTTTTTGCGCTATGATTTGACATTGCGTAGCGTACTTTTGAGTCATTCCACACGTCAGTTTTATGAACAGTACCGCACAGCAATGAAAGACCAGCGCTGGATAGGTGGCGCACCGAAAAAGAGCACCTGGCGGAGAGTCGCAACAGAACTCAGCCACTTTCACCCAGATGACCGGCTGCAGTGTACCGCAGGGAGAGCATGCGTGTGCGCCACTGCCGTGCTTCATTTTGGAACGAACGGCTCGAAAAGCCATGGTGCCAGTAATGTTGCACTGTTGTTTAGGAAAAAAAAAACTTTGTTCGAAGGCTACTGTCACATAAAAGCATTAGAAAACTGAGAGGAGGTCTGCAATATGGCATAGAAGGGACAGTGCTGTGCTGTGATGGCAACTCCCTGATCATAATTTTCTGGTTGTGTGCTGGGTTTTGTGTTAAGCTAGTGCAGGCAGACATGCCTCTATTGATAACTCTGTGCTGCTACGTTTACCACAATGCCCACATCTGTATTAAAACAAAACAAACAAAAACAAGGAAGTGGTAGCTGCATCAATTTTTTTTCTAGTGTGTTATGTACACTCTGTATGTGGTATGTATGCACGTGGACATCCATCAAGCGAACCACCGTGGCAGCACAGCACATGTGGTGTCTCGCTGCTGTGCTTGAGGGCGCAGGATATATTTTGGACCCTGGTGGCCGCATTTCGATGGGTGGGAAATTCAAAGAACACCAGGGAACCATGATATATGTGCACATTGAAGAACCCCAAGCAGTCACAATTAATCCCGATACCCCACCACAGTGTGCTTCAATATCGTATCTTGTTTAGCACATGAAAGCCTAGCAATTTTTGATGCTGAACAGACACCTTTATCTTAAGCAGGCACAGGCAAGTGGAAAAAATAGAAATTGTGTGTTAAGCGAACAAAACCATGAGTAGAAATCAAAGACATTTCATACTTCTCTAGCAAGGCATGAATTCTGATTTTATTTAGCCACGACAGCCAGTGGAAACAAAGCTTACTGCATCGGCTGACTTCAGAAAACTAAGGTTAGAGTAGTCCGCTGCTTTATGCGTAACAAGAACTCCGTCTTTGCCACAAATTAAGTTTGAGACATTTTAGGATCGTGTATTCATTGTGAGCGTATTTTTTATAACAATTCAGCAGGTGAGGCAAACGTGCCCCCACGCAAATCTTAGACAAAGCAGCTTTCCTTCTACATAATCGCTAGCAAATAATGTAGACTATTTACCTATCGCATCATTCACTTCATACGGGAGGATCAGATGGAATTTGGTGGTGGTGGTCAGACAAAAAAATTTCAAATTCGTCGTTTGCTGCACAATAGGCTCGTTTTATTTCTGGCAAAATTCCATTTAAATTCAGTTGTTTGGCCCTGGTTTCCACTGGGGCCCATCTTCACTATCGAATAAATCTAGCAGATACATGCGATTCCGTTCAGAAACCAGCCCGGCACCACCAGACAGGAGAGCAAGAGCAGAACATACTTTGTACACCTGGCCACTTTGATGCAACACTGCCTTCCTTCTTACCGATATGATTAAAAAAAAACGTAAAGGAATATGCCCTCTTTCATTTCTACATATTGCCGCATTCAACTTGCAGGGAAGAGCTCGCACAGCAAGAAAGAAAGACGAAGTTCTTGCCCGGTCCTCTTTACGAGTGCCTTGCATGTAATTAAAGTGAGCTCTTCTATATCCGACTTCTGCTGTGTGTGCATCATGACACTGGTGGAGGAGCTGGGTACATGTCCAGGACACCTTCCAACAGCCCGGTATCTAGTCCACAAAGACTTCCGCTCATCGAAACACCCGTTCACCGCACCAGCCGCCGCCTGTTAGGCCTGAGCCCAGAGTTTGGTCCTCGGCCGGAAAACATGACCGCGCCCGAAAGCAGTAGCCCCGCTATAACCAGCCCAAGCACGACATAGGTGACTGTTTTCACCCTTAAAATTCCTGTGGACTTATTTTCACGGCAACACATATGAGGACGCAGATGACTGGCTTGAGGAGTTCGAGTGCACAGCCAACGTTAACGGGTGGAACCCCGCACAAAAGTTGGGGCATGTGTATTTCCCTCTTCAGGACGGGCCTCGCACATGGTTCATGAATCGCATGTGGTCAATGTGGAACGAGTTCCGGCAGAAGTTTCGGGACACCTTTGCTAACACCAAGAAGTGGGAGCATGCACAACGACTCGTCAAATCACGCCCCGTCGTGGTGGTCTAGTGGCCAAGGTACTCGGCTGCTGACCCGCAGGTCACGGGATCGAGTCCCGGCTGTGGCGGCTGCATTTCCGATAAAGGCGGAAATGTTGTAGGCCCGTGTGCTCAGATTTGGGTGCACGTTAAAAGAACCCCAGGTGGTCGAAATTTCCGGAGCCCTCCACTACGGCGTCTCTCATAATCATGGTGGTTTTGGGACGTTAAACCCCACATATCAATCAATCAATCAATCAATCGACTCCTCGAATCACAAATTCAAAAGCCAAATAAATCTGTTACTGTGTTTGTTGAGGACATGGCTTGTCTCTTCCATCGAGCCGATCCCAATATGTCCGAGAGCAGAAAGATCAGCCACCTCACGTGCGGTGTTAAAGAGCAGCTCTTTGCTGGTCTCGTGCGGAACCCACCTTCAAGCGTCGACGAATTTCGAAGAAGGCGACCGCTATCGAACGCACACTACAGCTACGCTACCGCCAGTACGACCGCCGAAACAACAGCGGACAAATCAGCGCAACCGCTGTGACCACTCTGACACCTGACGAGCATTCTTTGCGTGACCTGATATGCGAAATCGTGCAAGAAGAGGTCAAGAAGCTCGCCGCCACAACGAATGGCTGCGCGATTGCGTTGGTCACAGAAGTTGTGCGCCAAGAGATAAGGCGAGCGCTTTCACTTCCGAACATCGACACGGTTAGGCCAACCTATGCAGATATTCTTCATCGACAGCCATCTGACGTGCCGCCACCTCAGCAATACCACCAGCAATAGCCGCAGACAGTGCCTTGGTACTACAGGAAAACGTCGTCCCCGATGCGACCTCCTCTCTGCGAAACCGACATCTGGCGTACCCCTGGCTACAGGCCCTTGTGCTTCCATTGTGGAGAAGCAGGCGACATCGTGCGGTATTGTCCTCATCGCGTCGCCAAGTACCAAGGATTTCCGTCTACTACCCCTCGGCCCTATTTCGACCGAAGACGCAATGTTGACATGAGCACGACGTTTCCGCGGGACGTTTCTTTTCGGTCCCGGACATGCTCGCCCTCTCCTGATCATTTTCCCCAATCTAATAGAAGTAGCACCACGGACATGGCGAGTCCACGCCGGGGAAACTAAAAGCAGCGACCTTAGGGGTTAAGGTTGCGAATTGCCGAAGAGTTGAAAATCCCCCATTACCGCCACACGAAGCGCTGCACATTTCGAATGAATCGACGTAAGGTGAGATTGTCACCGCTGACATTACACTTTCAATTGACGGTCACGACGTGACAGCACTGGTCGACACTGGTGCGGGCTTTTCAATAATGAGTGTGAATCTGGTTGACAAACTCAAGAAGGTGAAAATGGAATGGACGGGGTCGCAAATTAGAGGAGCTGAAGGCCAGCTGCTGACGCCTGCCGAAAAGTGCACTGCACGAATCAAGATCGGGGATTCATTATTCGTCGCAACCTTCGTTATTCTTTCTGAGTGTTGTAAACAGGCCACCTTGGGTATAGATTTCTTGCAGGAGTACGGTGCCATCATAAATATACCGGACGGTGTACTGACCTTCTCAGTGAACCATAGCGCAGCGCTGCAGCGCAAGTCCATGGGCGTCATTGACGACGTGACCATGCCACCGTTATCATGCCGCCTCGTCTCTGTCACGTGTAACATGCAGCATACTGGAGAAGGTGTCGCGGAACAAGTATCGACCCTTTTACTATCTCGAGGAATCGCAATTGCCAGAAGTCTCGTCAGTGTAGTGTCTGGGCAAGCAGAGGTCCTGTTGAGGAACTTCAGCAACGAGCGTCGATACATTACAGAGGGTACCATCATTGCATACTTCGAAGAAATTGTAGAATTCTGCGAGTGCTTCGCAGTGCAACAGGCAGAGATGCTGGCCACTTCAACCTGTCGACGTGAGCACAGATTTATCGCCAGCGCAGAGGGAGGGTCTTCTAGATGTTCTCGGCCAGTTCGAAAATAGTTTTTCATCGACATCGAGGGTAAATCAAACACCACTCACTAAGCACCGAATTATAATGGAAGAGACAGCAAGACCAATTAGACAAAACCCATACCGCGTGGCACCGAAAGAACGCGAAGCAATCCAAGAACGAGTCCAGAAAATGCTTGATGATGACATCATTCAGCCGTCAAAAAGCCCTTGGGCATCACCGGTAGTGCTAGTTAAAAAGAAAGATGGCAGCTTACGCTTTTGTGTGGTCTACCGCAAGCTGAACCGGGTGACAAAGAAAGACTTATATTCATTACTGTGTATTGACGATTCGCTTGACAGGCCGAGGCATGCACGCTTCTTCTCATCCATGGACATGAAAAGCGGATATTGGCAAATCGAGGTCGATGAGCGGGACAGAGAAAAGACTGATTTTGTTATGCCTGATGGGCTTTACGAGTTTAAAGTCTTGACCTTCAGATTGTGCTCAGCTCCAGCAACATTTCAGAGACTGGTGGGTACCATCCTATCAGGCCGTAAGTGGCAGAAGCGTCGGATATATGTCGGCGACGTCATTGTTTTCTCAGCAACATTCGAGGAACATCTAAGACGGCTGCTATTAGTATTTCGAGCAATACGGTACGCCGGCCTAACGCTGAAACCTGAGAAAAGTCATTTTGGTTTCAAGGAACTCCGATTCTTAGGACATGTGAGCCATGAAGGTGTTCGTCCGGACCCCGACAAGATTGATGCCGTCCGAAAATTTTCGGTGCCAACGAATAAGAAGGCCGTGAGACGCTTTCTTGGCCTCTGCGCCTACTACCGCAGATTTATCGCCAATTTCTCGCACATGGTGTTGCCCTTAACACGCATAACGAGAGACGATGTTCCATTTTTATGGGGCGAAGAGGAACAAGCACCATTTGACGATCAATGACAGCGCCTGCAGACACCACCTGTGCTTGCTCACTTTGACGAGGACGCTCCTACCATGATTCATACCGATGCCAGCAACATAGGTTTGGGCGCTTTACTCGTCCAGTGGCAAGACTCAGCCGAGCGAGTGATTGCATATGCAAGTAGGACGCTTTCCCGTGCCGAGTACCATTATTTCACAACGGAAAAGGAATGTCTTGCTGTAGTATGGGCAGTTATGAAGTTTCGCCCATACCTCTATGGCCGTCCCTTCCACATAGTCAGTGACCACCACTCCCTTTGCTGGCTGACCAACTTGAAGGACCCATCTGGTCGGCTAGCGCACTGGAGCTTACGCCTACAAGAATTCGATATGACGATCGTCTATAAGTCGGCACGGCAGCACTCTGATGCTGATTGCTTTTCCAGGTCACCTGTAAAGCAAGACGATGTCTCAGAAGAGGATGACATGGCGTTTTTAGGAGTGGTCGACACGGTCACCATTTTGTATAAGCAGACAGAAAACAGCGAGTTGCTTCCTCTTATTAATTATTTTAACGGCCAGTCTACAATGGTTCCCAAGATATTTGCAAGGAGCCTGCCATAATTCTGATTGCGCAGTGGTGTCCTATATAAGAACTTTTCCTCCAGTGGAAGTGCCCACTTACTTGTCGTCCCGACCTCCATTTGCGATGAGATCCTGAGCACTTGCCACGATGAGCCAACCTCTGGCCACCTCGGATACACGCGCACATTGGCCAGAATCCAACAGAAGTACTACTAGCCGAAGCTTACAGACACTGTAAAGCATTACATCCGCACGTGCTTCGATTGTCAACGACGAAAATTACCACCTTTAAAACCAGCCGGATTGATGCAACCAGTTCAAGTGCCCACCATGCCTTTTGCACAAATTGGAATGGACTTCCTTGGACCCCTTCCGACTTCGCATACTGTAAACAAGTGGTTAATTGTCGCTACCGACTATTTTACACGCTACGCAGAAACAAAGGCTTTATCAAGTGAAAGCGCAGTAGAAGCGGCATGAATTTTCATTGAATATATCGTTCTGAGGCATGGTGCTCCGAAAATTATAATAACGCACAGAGGTACCGCTTTCATGGCCATGCTCCTTAAGTCAGTGCTTGAGCAGAATGGAACAGCGCACCGAAAAACTACCTCCTGTCACCCACAAACCAACAGCTTAACAGAACGCCTCAACAAGACGATTGCCGATATGCTGAGTATGTACATCAATGTGGATCATAAAAATTGAAACGACGATGTACCATACGCGACGTTTGCCTATAATACGGCGCAGCAGGAAACCACCCGAAGCATGCCATTTAGTCTTCCTTATGGCCGTGAAGTGACGACAATGCTTGATGCCATGTTCCTGCACGACTGCGACGATACAGACACGGATGCTCAAGCCTTTAACCAACGAGCTGAGGAGGTGCGTCAGCACGCGTGCGAATCACCCGGCAGCAGAATTAGGACGCACAACATTATAACCTGCGACATCGATACGTCACTGATCAACCAGGCGAGAAAGTGTGGGTCTGGAGCCCTATTCGCCGACGCGGCCTTCCTGAAAAGTTACTGCAGAAGTACTTTGGTCCCTACAATGTTGTATGGCGCCTAAGTGACGTGAACTATGAAGTCATCCGTGACAGTTCCTCGGGAACTCGCCAGCAAAAATCAGAAATCGTACACATTGTGCGGATGAAGCCATATTCATCATCATCATCATCAGCCTGACTACGTCCACTGCAGGACAAAGGCCTCTCCCATGTTCCGCCAGTTAACCCGGTTCTGTGCTTGCTGCTGCCAATTTATACCCGCAAACTTCTTAATCTCATCTGCCCACCTAACCTTCTGTCTCCCCCTAACCTGCTTCCCTTCTCTGGGAATCCAGTTAGTTACCCTTAATGACCAGCGGTTATCCTGTCTACGCGCTACATTGCAGTGAGCCAGTTGCATAATACGTCAACTACATACACCACGTAATTTGTAGCAGAGCATCGGGACGATGCTCTTCTTGGAGGGAGGCAAATGCCGCATTCAACCTGCAGAGAAGAGCTCGTGTAGCAAGAAAGACAAAGTTCTTGCCCGGTCCTCTTTATGAGCGCCTTGCATTTAATTAAAGTGAGCTCTTCTATATCCGACTTCTGCTGTGTCCGCATCGTGACAATATTGTGGCACTTGAAACTGCAGCAGTACTGTCAGCACTCTTTGGTTTTATTTAGGCAATGTGCACCTGCACCGCCTCTAACCAGCCACTACTCTCATCAGTGGGAGTGGCTGTGAAGTGCACACTTTGACCACCAGGTCGACACTGTCCGCATCGGGGAAACTCCAGCGCTGGTTTCCTATACACTCTGATTGGGACCTATATGGGGCACTTTGAAAGCTGCGGGCAACGCCACTTTCGGTGCGGCGTGCGCGCAACGTTGAGAATTGTATAGCAGACAGCAGCTCCTCATTGTTTTGACAGCTATGGTGGCAAAAGCACCCCTGGCCGGCGCGTTGGTTCTTCAAGCAACATTTTAAGATGTTGTCGCGAGACATTCTTCTGCAATGCCACTATGAATAAATGGGAAAACCTGCATGAAAGCGGCCACGTTTTCCACCTTAGTGAGCACCTTGCTAGCAGTCATCAGTACTGACGGCAAATGCATGCGTCAGGTGTGTGCAGTGCAAGATGCTTGCTTGACAAGTGTCGCGGTAAGCTGTCTTTTTCTCATACTTGAAACATACCTGCGAAGTCTCCTGGATTGGCCAGGAGACTCCCAGATTTTGACCGTTTTTTCCGGTTGTACGGTTTTCATGAAAATCTCCCGGAAATCGAAATTTCTGTGCGTGATCTGGCCGCATTGACAGATAAGCAGCTTAATCCGCTCCAGGCTTTTCGACCCTACCCCACTTTATTATAAACGAGTTTAAGAGGCGTTCATGTAAACGTATAGTATAATCTCAGCGATGCGAAACCGCGGCAGATACCAATTCTTGAAATTCCCCAGCCAAACTTTACTATGTTCGTTGGGCCTCAATTCGAATGTTCCGAATGTTCCGAAACCCCGCCGCGGTGGTTTAGTGGCTAAGGTACTCGGCTGCTGACCCGCAGGTCGCGGGTTCGAATCCCGGCTGCGGCAGCTGCATTTCCGATGGAGGCGGAAATGTTGTAGGCCCGTGTGCTCAGATTTGGGTGCACGTTAAAGAACCCCAGGTGGTCGAAATTTCCAGAGCCCTCCACTACGGCGTCTCTCATAATCATATGGTGGTTTTGGGACGTTAAACCGCACAAATCAATCAATCGAATGTTCCGAACACATTTCCTAACCTCGACGGGTGATAAAAACTTTAGTACGGAAACCGTCCAACAAAGGCCGAGAGCAGCGTACTTAAAGCTTCGTAAGCACGCGTGCGACCGGCGCACGCACCGTCTTCTACAGTGCGTGTGATTGTCGTTGCAACAACCGCTGTGGAGGAAACTGTGGTTGCTCTTGACACGATCATGTATGGTGACGACGTAACTGACAGAACCTCGAAAGTGTGTGCTCAACCAGTCAAAGCAATGCTGCTTTCCGCAAACTCTGCGGACAAAACTGTGGCAAATGCTATCGTAGATGACAATAAAAACAACTTAGTTTTAAAGGCACGTGCGCAGCCAAGCGCATGGGGATTATAAAATGAACTACCGTTTGCCGCAACCGCCACACACAAAACCGTGGTCGCGGCGACGCGATACCGATCTACGAGCTCCGAGGGCACGCAGCGGTAGGTTAAACGCAGTAAATACGTAAGAAATTTTAAAGAGTTACAGTTTCGCCGCAAGGGCGAAGCAATAGGTGTGACAGCAACAACTTGGAATGTAACGCTGAGAACGGCAAGCAGATTGAAACGTGCAGTGCGCTGCTCACACACAAATAATGCACGAAAACCATACACGCAGGACGAGAGCGAACTAACAACGTTTACTTCTCGACACGTAACGCACTGTTTAAACAACAACGATGCACGATACGTAACCACAGGTACAGATGAGTACAAACTAACAAGTGTCCCAGTTATTATACCTCTCTGAGTATGAAAAGCGCACTCTTTTTGCAAAAGGGGCCTGTGTAGAGACCAAAGTGACCTTTGTGGGCCGGGCAACTAATGCTTTCGTTTCAGTAAAAGCCGAAGGCACACGATTCCCCCACCAAAGGATAAGCGCGCGCGCGCAGGCATCCATCTATGGGGCAAAGTACACATGAGAAATAAGCACACGTCAGAGCATCGCGACAAGCTCGGCGCCGAGCGCGGTAGGCTTTTTTTTGTTTTGAGTGTTCGTATATATAGATAGCTAAGTACCTATCTATATATACGAACAAAAAAAAAAAACTTAGCTGCGGACCAGAAATCTTAAGAGACAAGAAGAGAGCAGAGTGGATTAGGGAACAAACGGGGGTGAAGGATATCATAGCTGATATCAAGAAGAAGAAATGGACATGGGCCGGGCATGTAGCGCGTAGAGAGGATAAATAACCGCTGGTCGTTAAGGGTAACTAACTGGATTCCCAGAGAAGGAAAGCGGGTTAGGGGCAGACAGAAGGTTAGGTAGGCAGATCAAATTAAGAAGTTTACGGGTATAAATTGGCAGCAGCAAGTACAGGACCGGGTTAACTGGCGGAACATGGGAGAGGCCTTTGTCCTGCAGTGGACGTAGTCAGGCTGATGATGATGATGATGATGATATAGATACGTATACATATACGGTGAAGGACAGCAGCGGTGGCGACGGCAAAAAAGCAAAAGCAGCCTGGACTGTCCATATAATTGCTATCACAATAAAAAGGGGCCAGACGTATTTTGGCGTTCCTGTTAAAAGAATCTAGTAGTGAGCAAAGCTTTGAACCGCGCTTTTGCGGCAGCCAGCTGTGCCGTCTCGTCCGTTCACGTGTGTCACAGGAAGACACATGCGAGTTGTTTTGACTGAAATAGATTCTGCTAGTTGTGTTGATTCATTTCTTAGTGAAAAACTCTACACTCGTGTGTTCGGCCACTCCTAACCACCCCAACGCTGATGTTGGCACTTGCAATTGAGACCCCCCTCCCACCCTCCT
Organism: Rhipicephalus annulatus; assembly: GCA_013436015.1. Lineage (NCBI taxonomy): Eukaryota > Metazoa > Arthropoda > Arachnida > Ixodida > Ixodidae > Rhipicephalus > Rhipicephalus annulatus. The sequence continues at coordinate 209,067 of WOVY01002929.1, forward strand.
TTGTTTTCGCGACATTTTTTTGTTTGTCATTGTTTTTTTGTGCCCCGCCACCGTTGCGGAAATCTCCCGGATTCAGAATATTTGAACTTGGCAGGTATGTTAGAATATTATTGGTGTGTGCCCACAACCCGTGTACTTGGGTAATATTCGGAGAATGTAGAAATATCAATGGCTCCTCGGCCACTCGCCGTGGAAATCTAGGTAAGTGGCCGCGTGCTCGTTGGTTGCGGCTTCATGCTACGGCAATTTTCTGTCACCGAGTCTCGCGAATTGTTTTGCTTGAAATTGTCGCGGCATCATCCTCACTCATCATGATCATAGTCTTTACCACACCGCTCGTGCAGCTATGCTGAAAGCTTGAGGTGTGGGGGAGAAAGAGAATGCGCTATGATTTCGGCCAGAGAGGACGCCATAGTCCCGTTTCGTCTTTTTCTTCACCTTGTAAAGTGGCGATGCCTTCGGTCATGGTCACTTCGGCCACCGTGACATCCCTCTCATTCACTATAACCTCTTGTGTTGTTTATGTTGCTTTCCGAAACACACATACGTCACTACAGAATTGGCAAAACTTCATTTTTCAATCTGCAGTTCTGCTACTCTTCGCCGTGCATAATTTCTTCCTAACATAGATTGTTTACCAATCAGAGAAAACAATTTATAGATGAACCACTCTTAATGATTGGATTCAATTTATCTCTTTTGGGGGTTCTTTCCTATGGAGGTACAGTACTAAGTTTTAATTAAGCCTAAGGAGCGTTTAAGATAACGAATCTGATTTACTATGCCAGAATAAACGAATTGAATGCTAAGGTTATCTAAATCAAGCTTATTTTCAATAATGTTAGTGCTTTCTTTTTGTGAATTAAACTAATTACTTGTTCCGAAAACGGTCTATTGCGAAGAAATTTGAGATTATCAACAAATTTCTTTATATAACAAGGCACCTTCAATTTCATGGGCGTTCCCCCATGGTGGGTTGCTCCAGTTTAATAAGGGTCAATCAACCCATCAAAGTCTTTAGCTTGATCCTACCGTGTTCGCATAGCACTGCTGGGTGGCTAGTTGTGTTTATGGTAATATGCTATGTAACTCAGTTCCCCCCTTAACTGATGGTCCTATCAAATTAGCAGAGCGCTGGTTGACTACGCATTACATTCCCCAAAGCTGCGAAGCATAGACGGCGAGTAAATAATTATTAAGGTCTATTAAAGCATTCCATCAGCCATGATCTGAATAACTTTCTTTTCTCGCCTGCTCTATGGCAGCGGGAACATCACGAAATATTATTGCACCTGCAGAGGTGGTGTCCGAGACCAGTTTAAGCAGGCAGCGGCACAACAAAAGACTACCAGGGAGCAAGAATCAAACACCCTTTACGTCTCGCAACCGCAATCCACTTATTTCGCTACTCAATAAAGCAAAGACGAGTGGAGAAACTGTAAAACGTCATTTATGCAGGACACGACGTGTACCTTTTGGTGTAATCGACTATCCAGCAGTTCATGATTTCGATAAACTACGTGCTAGCGGGTGCTGGGAGAGCGTTTGGTTCTGCTAGGGTTCTCAACGGCTGTCTGCTCTGACGGCCGCAGGGTGGCACGCCAGTCGCCATGCACGGAGTGTATAGCTCACAAGCTGTAGCAAGGGCGAAAGTCAGTACCGGTGCACGGAAAACACCTAACCCCACTTTCGCGGCAGTTGCGACAAATAGGGAATGCACAATCGCAGCTGCATCCTTACGCATCTCGTCCATCGCAACGGCAGAAGCCGCGGCTATTGGCCTGGCCATACGAGCCGCAGAAACCAAGGAACAATAAGCATATATACTCACAGACTCACAGGGTACATGTCTCCTATACCTGCAGGGAGTTTCGCCGGCCAGCGTCATAACGAATCCTGAGACTGACCCTCACACATGACTACAGAATAACCTGGTGCCTGGCCCATGCAAGAGTGGATGGCAACGAACGGGTGTACCTCTTGGCTTGAGACATGACAGGCCAAGCCTTGGAGCACTCCACCCCAAAAAAGGCCCCCACACCCGGCACGCCACATGAAATTCTAGAATTCCAAAGGTACGAACCACAAACCAAGGCTCCGCCTCAACACAAGCGCGATAGGGGCCAGGCGAGAGACTGGCACCGACTGCAGACCAACACATTCCCTCGCTTGCAAAGACTACGCAAGATGTATCCAGATAGACCCAAAAAATAAATGCCGTTGGTGTGCAGACATACCAACAGTTTAACACATTACATTCACATGCCAGAAGTGCCCAGCGTTTGGTCTTGGGAGGGCGACTCTTCGACCTGGACTTGGGAAGCCAGCTGGCAACCCCTGACCAGGCCCGGTGAGCGGCAAAAGCCGGTGGGGCCCAGTAATAGGGGTTCCACCGATATGAACCTTCCACATATATGCATATCAATAAAGTTGTTTTTCTTCTCACAAGCCGTAATTGCATTGGCCTTGTTTGTTCCCTTCTTGAATTTCAGTGTGTTCACGTGGAATATTTAACAGAAAATTTCTTTGAAGCTGCCCAACTCTAAGACTATCTCCTGGTTACAATTGGTATCCTTAAAAACTATACAATGGGTGTACGAACATTTAAATTTTTTAGAAGAGGCACATACAGCAAGCAGGTAGAGGCCTGAGGTGAGCAGCTTTTATCACACTAAAAAAAGTCTGTGCTAGATTCTGAGGCATCTAAGGGGCAGAGGATTTTGTCAAAGCTTGATTGAACCAGGGTAGCGATTGAGTTAGGGCTGCTGAGGCTGAAGCAAGCCAAAGGATGTTCATGTACGATATTGGCTGTCTATGGTAGCAGGCAGTTGATCTTGTACACCTTTAGAACATGGATCCTGCATCATGTTCCAGACATGTACATTCGCCCATTTTTTAAACCTGAACGTGCGAGCGTAGACCACTCCTTCGATAAGCAGCGTATAACGAATCACAGTTGACAAATGAACAACACTATGTACATGCCAACGATAAACAGTCCTCTGCAGTTGTCTTCTGCACAGCTATTCAGGGAACCAGACACCAGATCGCTTGGAAGAGGCATTCAGACTCGGTGGTTAATGCTTGCCTGTTCAGGATAAAAAAAAAAAAATGAGTGGCAGTAAAAGACTGACAAGGTTTACAAGACATAATTGTGCCTGTACCCATGAATCATGCCGGGTTCCATGTTTCATGTTCCTATTGCCTCTTAGTTGTTCTGGGGATACAGTCTGAATAGTGTAACTATAAGATGTGACATTGTTTTGAGATTTATGCATATCCTTACTTCCCTCTTCAGTCAGTTAAGTCACTGCTACGTAGTCCCCGCAGTCACCCCGGAGGAAGGAATCAAGTCGGTTTCGAAACCTCGAGTTTCTTCAAAACTTTTGGTTGGAGTCTAAATCATCTCCCATTTACACATTCTGTCTTGTCAGACACTTCAGCTCCGAGTCCTATGGTACCACCAGCTAGAAGGGATGTCAAAGTGAAACAATGAATTAATTTTAGTCTGATGAATTATTATTTGGAGCTTTACTGTCATTAACTTTACCATCACATATTGAAACAGAAGAGAAAATCATAGTATTGACACAGGCGCACGGTGGTATGGTGGCCCCAAAGCAGACGAAAGACTGAACTGGGTGACACGTGAAGGACGAAGAGCCGTTGTTTATAGTAGCATTACAATGTACACATTAGCAAGGCACCTCTTGGGCACAAGATAACACTTACTGAAACAAGAAACGAAACAACTATACCACATCATCCTCTCCTTTGAGAGAGGATGTTTGCACAGTCACTGTTAGACTTAGGGACACTAAAGGCAAAGGACAATTGATGTCAGGGTGAAAGCTCAATGCATGATAATGTAATGGGTAAAACTGCAATATTATCAGCAGCAGTGTTTTACATATTAAGAAATTAGGCAAGATGTATTGCACAACGTGCTCCACGAGTCAGACATTTGCGAAATGATCCCGATGACGTGAAGTGTCCGCCTAGAATTAATCACTAGTAATCAAACTAGCTGCAATAAAAAAGAAGAGGGCAGTCAAAGCCAGAAGGTTCCTGGACTAGGGAACCCTCCCAACTTAGGGTGATACCGGGCATTGCTCGAAACACTGTTTTGAAATAAACGTTCCTTTCTCTCTCTCCGTGTATCAAGAGACATAAAATGCTGCTTGTCCATTTCTGTTTGATTTATAGAAAAAAGAACCAACCGCCTTGCATTACTATGGGCAATAGCACGAGTGGTTCGAAAAATTTAGTTTTTAGCTAGTTAGGCTGAATAGGTGGTGCCATCTAGCGGGGCCCAGAAGCAGAATTATCGCCTCCGATATTGCAGAAAATTGTTCAATGGCTGTTGCCACAACTGTTGCTCCCGCAACTTTCGCTCTGCTGCTACTGTTGTTGGTGGCTACGTAGTAAAGGCAGGCAACATTGGGCACAGAAACAGTGATGTCTTAAAGACTGCTTTCAGGCACAGGTGAGTCAAAGTTTGCTAACACAACATTAACCAATAAAACATGATTGTAATTCTAATTAAGCACTTCCTTTTCTATTTCCTATTTCTAATTAAGCACTATGACGCTTCTGGACCACTATTTCAACAATCAATGTTGACTTAATATTTTTCTTTGGTGTCCCTTGAAGTTTATGACATCGACGCCTGTACAAATGACATAGTATGCGACTGCTGGTACTGCAGTCACGTACTATGTAAGGTTTCTTAGCACTACACTCCTGTGGAGCAAGGGGGATGGATCGGCTGGTGAACTCTCCTTTTCTTTGGGAGGAGACCTTTTCCACTGAAGATTGCAGTGAATTGTTGGTACTGTTGTTGTGGGAACGTGCACATGAAGTTGGAGGTACCGATAGGGAATAGCTAAGTGCCACAGACTTGGTGCCACTGGATAAAATAGGAAAGGGTACAGTCGGGGCTGGCACGACATGCAGATGTACCTCCGAAGCACGAAAAACAGTAGCAGCCTCCACAGAAGAACCTACAGTCTGATGATTCACAGCCAGAACATGCACCACAGCAGGTAACACGGCAGTAGCAGGCACACCAAGGGAAGGGGCATTTGAGATGCGAACGGGGGATGCAGCAGCACTAGAACCAGTCAGAGAAGGCGTTGTCGGAGTATCGGAAGTTTCATTAGGGCATGAAATGCGTGGTGTGGTTTCTGCAGAAAAACATTTCATTGTTGCCACATGTAAGACTGACTGTATTCGTGGCAGTACACTCTTAACTTGCTTCGCCATCTGGAACAGCCACCGAGGTTCCTGATGACCGGCACATCTTGATAAAGTGACTTTGCTTTCCGCAGCTATTGCAGGTATGGCGTCGCGCAGGACAGCCAGGAAAATTCACCCAGTGATGAGGCAAACTGCAACAAAAGCAGACACTCGGTTGGGAGGACGGTGAAGCAGAGGACGAAGCATGCTCTTGTGAAGCTTAGTCTTGCACGGGAGACGATTAATGAGTGCAAACGTTGAGGCACCTATGTTTGCATTGCGTAACAGCGTTGGCTTGAATAGTCAGTTGCGGCACTGTACGCTCGATGCAATCCTCTTATTTGATGAGCTCCAACACTTTCTGTACGGTAAACGTGTCTCCCATTTTGATGAAAGCTCATACTTAGTGGGTGCCTCGAAGTCCATGAAGTATTTGGTCTTGTAGCATTGTAGTGGCTGCAGTGGAAAAACTGCTGGAGTCCACTAAAAATCACAGCTCTTGTATGTATTGGACAGCAGTTTCGTCCAGCTGTTGCACCCTGTGTCGAAACTGGACATGGATCCATACAGCATCTTCAGGTGGCCTGAAGCACGTGTCTAGGACGGATAAGACCTGCTGGTACGCGCCGCAAGCGGCGCCGTCTCTGGTAGGCTGTACACCGTCAAGCTGCGTCTGCTTGTCAGCAGCCTTGTAGTACATGTCCACTCCTTCCAACCCCAGAACATTGAGCAGCAACGCCTTCTTTCTCTCTGGCGTTGCATCCGGGGCGGCCGCATCGATGTAAGACACGGTGCCACTTCATCCAAGGAATTGGAGGAACGCTTGGGCACTAAATATATATAGGGAGTGGAATAGCAGTGTTCATGTTGCTGATGAGACGGAGAGTGATGACTCATGAGAAATGGGCAGCAGAAGCAGAGTAGCGCAAGAGGCGTCGAAAGGTATCGTCCGAGAAAGCGCGCGTACTTCTTTACCAACTTGTTAAAGAGCTGAAATACGCAAAGGCAGTAGTTGTGTAAAGCTGAGCGCTACAGTAGAAGCAAGAATAAGGCAGGATGGTTCGCATTTTGTCTGGATTGATGTGGATTTGCAAAGTTATCGCCGATATGGTTGTTCAGTATGGTGGCCCCGAAGCAGACCAAAGACGCAGCCGGGTGCCGAGTGAAGGACCAAGAGCCGTCCGTAGTTTAATAGTCACATTAAAATATATGCATTAGCAAGGTGCCACCTGGGGGCAAGGTTACATGTACTGAAACAAGAACTGAAACCGCTATGCCACAGAAATTAAGGTCAAACTGCCGATTTTTAAGCTTTCGTTTGAAATGTCTACAGATGAGTGTAAGGTTGACATCACAGATTTGGAAGTGTTTGACAGATTTGGAAGTGTTTGTTAATTTTCTAACCTCATAGTTTTGTCCTCACCAAAATTTCTCGAAATTCAGTGTGTTACATTTTGGGAACTCTCGGAGGACAACACACTGGAAATTTTTTATCGATTAAGAACTGCAGAGGCCCCAGTAGACAAACAAATTTGGCATGTCATAGCAAGTTAGTGCAGAAACTTTAAGGTTGTGTTGCCACCTGCATTTTTTTTTCATGTTTTCTCACCTGCCAAATATCTTCTGTTAACAAGAGTTGTGCTTTTGTTAATGTGAAAGGGTTATTTAAAAAAAAAAAAGATACTTTTTATTTGGTGTCCCTTTTATAAAAAATGTGCCATAATTTACACTTCCATGACTAACTCTCCAACAATATTAAACCTAGGATGTGAGCATACTCTGGAGAAAGCTGTAGATTTTTCTAATGGAGTACACTAATGGAGAAAACTACAATCGTTTCTTTAAAAAGCTTATTTAATATCCTCCTTGCTTCTGTCGTTATTTGACTGCTACCTTACCCTTCTAGCTTCGATTGGAACAATGGTGCTTTGGAGCCTGACCTGAATGCTCTTGTTTTTACAGGTCATTTGCCTTTGTGGAATTCAAAAGTGAGGCGGATGCCGATCGCAACTTCAAACGCCTACAAAAGGCCAGCCTGCGCGGCCACCCTTTGAGAGTGGGTTATCGTGGTGCCAAACGTGCCGACCTGCCTTCTAACTGGCAAGAGGTGCAGAATGAGCTTTGTGTGTATAACCTGCCTGAAGGGTTATCGCAGCATAGAGTTGCCAGGCTCTTCCCTACTGCTACCAATGTATCCACCATGGCTTTGTAAGTGAAAAACGTGTGTACCATCTAGACTGGCTATGGTTGACTGAAACCTGGCTGTGGTTACTTTGATGTCATTTGTATTTTACTTATTGGGATTCTGCCAAGTTTAGTTTTACTCTTAGAAATGACAGCGTAGACTAGGAGTGTCTAAAGAAGATATATAATCGTGGAGCCCTTTGAAAAAACTATTCTGTTTGGAGTTTCATCAACCATGTGTGTAACTAATGCTAATGTTGGCAGGGCCTCTATCAGATTTACAAATGTGTTAGCTTATGAAAAAGTCCGTGATTCAGTAAAACTGGTGCAGGGTAACTATAAGGAATATTTATAATGCTTGGTATTCCGGCAACACTGAGTGTGTTCACCATTTCTTTCTGTGTGTAGTCATGGAATCTGCTAGTACCCAGAAAACTTCCATATGGAGAGGTCACTGAGAGGCTAAGAAGCCCTTATTGTTGGAGCTTTCAGGTCACGAAATTATGTTGATTTTTTTTACACCCAGCACTGCAGGGTCAGCGAATCTCGCTGTGCTGTCACAAATCAACGAGATCATAGTATTAAAACACTGTGCACTTAAGGGACGCTGAAACCGTTTTTTGAGGTTTTGTTAGTGTTTAGGCTAGAGCATCATCAAACCATTTGCACCATAAATTTAGCACACACCGTGTACCAAGATTGCCACAGACCATTATGTTATACCCTCCTTCTCACCTCTGCCTTGCCTCCGCTACTCGTGAGACGCACTGGCATCGCTGGCGATCGCAGAGCTCTCATGAGTGCATTAGATGATTTTGAGCTTCGCCATGTCTAGACTTCTGAGATTGTACATCGACAGATTGCACGCAATCTCACAGGCCATCAAACAGTGTGCCCCATTTTCAGCCAATCAGATCATCAGCCGGAGTCACTTCTCTTTACCAGAGCATTTCGTTCTATGAATGGTCAGTTGAAAACACATTTGTCTGAGTCACATCTGCCTACAGCAATTCGCAGCTTTAAAGCATTGTAATAAATTACACAGTATACTAAGCGAGCTAAAATCGATTTGTAAATGACTCTTAGGTCTATAGGCCCATTGTGTTTGTGCAAAATCGTCACAACCGTTTCAGAGTCCTTTTAACGGACCCCTGAGGCGAAATGTGAAAACTCAAAATACTTGTTCTATAGTCCTGCACGCGTGGGCACTTCTTACCGATAATAACCGATGAACATTGCCTTAAGATATTTTAATATAGTTTTAAAGTAGGCGTGAGTGCTCATCTGAGTTTTTCTGTACCTCACGACATTGCCACTAATATGCCATACACAGAGGCCCCTTGACTTTCCACAAAAAAGCGAGTATTGTAAACATTGCAGAACATTCAAGGCATCCTCACAAAATGACTGGCACCCGGGGAGCTATTGTCAAGGTATTCATCTAATGGACATGTCCACTTTGGTTGATTCCATTCAGTTACTAAAAAAAACGGTGAACCGTGACATTATGGCACTCTTGACCACATCTAGCACCGAACTTGCCAGCACATTTCCAACATAAACAGAAAGCTAGTGGACGAAATGTACCTTCACAGGGCTCACTTGGCAAGTCTGAGCATATTGAGATGATTGGAGAACGATGCAGGAAACAAGTATCGATCATCCAGGTACATTAGGTGGGCAGGCATGCTAAACCTAATTCAAGGGCTGATGTTATTAGAGTTAATGCACAGCCTCGGAGACCTGCATCCGAGAGTAGATCTTTGGGGGCAGCATTCGTGGTGGTGAAATGTTCTTTCATGCATGCCCAGTCTGTTTAAAAATATGCTTGTCAAAATTTCTTTCAGCTAGTGTTGCATATATTGCATGCAAGGCCATTGAATTTAATGGAAAAATAAAAAATCTGGTCAAAGGGTGCTTTTGTGCAAGTCAGTCATTTTTGAATGAAAATCCAGTGTCGATCTTGTTGATGAAACCAGTTCACCTTGGGGCTTTTTTTTTGTTCACTTATATGAGCATTACATTGTCCGAACAGTGCTTAAAGCATTGGCAAAATGAAAAAAAAAAAAACAGCAGCAGCAGAGCGAGCATTTGAAATGCTGGGATATGTGATTGGTTTCATTTTTGCACCCAGTGATAAATAACGGATTGAGCTTGTTGACAGATAGCACTCTACCCTTTGAATATCCCCTATTTGGATACATAAAAATACTGACCCACTAAAAGCCCTCATTTAGCCATTTCTGACTTCTGAAGAGGTTTGTTGTGGTATGACAGTAGCACATTCTTTTAGCAGCGTAATGTTTTTTATGTATTCAGCTGTTGTCACCCTGCTGCTTAAAGGGGCCCTGCAGCGCTTTTTGGGCATGATCAGAAAACTCTGCCAATCGCTAGTCGAGGCTCCCGAGAACACACGAGCCAAAAACAGCATGTGGCCTTCAGTTCACAGTAAATTCTCAAAGTGAGCTTAAAAGTGATGTCTCTTCTCCCGACAAGCGACACAACAAGCTCAGATATCACTCGTCGCAGCCATTGTATCAGCCTTTGGTTGATTTGGGCATGGCGCACTGAGTCGTTACTGGGGCTGCTGCGGGAGGCTGCGACTTGTCCACATGTGCACACGATATCGCACTGAAAACCTGTGTATTCGAGAGAAAGAGGGAGGGGGGGGCGAGAAAAGTGCTCAAGGTCATGCATGTGACGTATTTTCTTTCCTTCTGCCATCTCTTCCTGCTTAGCTTCCAGCGCTTTCGTCGGGATGAGGGAAGGAAGAATGCAATTGCAGTGCGTGATGAATCTTTGTAACTCCACTCGTAATAGGCGAATTCTAAAAATTTTCACTATGTTGAGGAAGTGTTGCAGGGCCCTTTTAAGGGATACTGAATAAAAAATGATAGTGGCAACTGTTGGGATTTCACTTAGAATATATGTTTATTATAAAATCCTCTCTATTTTTTATAGTCTTATAGCAAATGGTAGTTCTGTTTGCTGCTACTCCTTTCAGTGATCAATAATTTACGTTCATCTGCTTAATTAACCGACTGTATCTCTTATATACATATACATAGGATATATAAAAAATGCCACAATGGTCTTTCTATAAAGTATCTAATTCACTGTAGCAAATGTGATGCTGTGGTTGTTCTAAAATTATTTTTGTGTAATTTCTGCCCCAAAATAGAGTTAGCACCCTAGCTTTAAAAAAAAAACCTCTAGTCCCCAAAATTTTTTTCGATAACTTTTTTTGGAGGGGATGTAATGACCCGGTCTTTTGTTCTGTCATTAGGTGAAATGTATGTTGCATTGAGCGTTACTACCTAAAGTCAGTAAAAGCCTACTATTGACAGGACTACTATGAAAATCATACAGTGTGTATGGCTTTGTTGTTGAATTAATTATATTTGCCTTTTTCTGTAGCATCATTATAGAGCCAGACTTGTTCATTACTGGCTATCTTTGACAATCGGGCTTGGGAGTTTGGTTTTGCTGATAATTTATTGTCACCGCATATAATCATGCTTTGCCAATCAGTTATCTGTGTCTTCCAGCACATAGCTTATCACTGCTGAAGTTTTGTGATTTAGCTTATGGGTGTATTGATTTCTTCAGTAGGGTGGCTTAGCTTTTTTGCTGCCGATATATAAATTGCAACGCTTTCTGCCCTAGCTACACTTTGGTGACATTCGAGAGCAAGGATGCATTGCTGGCTGCCCTCAAGAACAACGCATGTCATTCCATGGATGGGAATCCACTCAAGTTCTCCTACCGTTTGAAGCGTAAGCTTTTTCTGTGCTGCAGTGTCTAGTTGAAATTTGAACAAAGTTGTGTGCCCAGGTAGGATTGAACAGTGTGTTAGAGGTACGGATCTCGATTTTGATAAAACTTACTGTGAGCCTAGACATTAGAGCCAGAACAATGGTTTTGAAGTTACTTTTTGATAAAATGTTCTTGCCTGAAAAACAAAATATAAATTTTGATTGCAAAAAACACTTTTCTGCCAATTTTGCGATTTTGGAGCTTTGAGCGCACCTAAGTAAAGAACAGTCTGTTTCTTAATGGCAGCATTTATTACCCTCATAGAACATTCTATGAGTAAATTATTTTTCTTACCTGTAGAAAAACTCCAGAGAAAGAAAAATGTCACAGTTTTGCCTCTAGGACGAGGCAATGAATCGATAGCAAGAAATTAGAATATCACATGAAGAATGACAAGCAGCTCGACACTTTCAGCATGTTGCTGCAGCATAAAGAAGGATGCTCAAAAAGAACGCATCGGTATACACAGGACTACACAACTAACAACTGCCGTGATTGTTGCATGTTTGTATTTGAGGAACGCGCTGCAAATTTGCACAATATAGAAGGCGTCACTGCTTAACTTTTCTTTTACTTTAATCTGCCGCACGTGAAATGACCCTTCTTGTCTTCTGCCATGCGGTGGCGTCCAAGTGTGCCTCGTGTTTTTTTTTTCCCTTTTCTACATCATGAGTGGTACAGAGGGGGGCCACTACATCATGAGTGGTACAGAAGGGGGCCACTTTATCGTGTGCTTCTCAAGGGCAGTTTTTAGTTTGAAAAAAATGTAAAAGCATTGGTGCCACAAAATACACTCAAGTTGCTTCGAGATCTATGCACCGCAGTAAATGTTGCATATGAATAGCTCACCGCTATATCACCGGCACAAACATGGTGCATGACTGTGTTGGCTAGTGCAGTGGGCTACAACATAGAGATTTGAACCAGTGAGGGGTCGGTGGTTCAAATCTCTGATATGTTGCTTTGAAATTTTAATACTGATTTAGTTTTATTCATGCATTTTTTACTTAGCACGTACATATATATATCGGGTCATGTTTTCACGTGCAGGCCATTTTCGGACTCAATTTATTGGGAGAAAGATGCACGTCTGATTCGATTTAAGTTGAGATTAAAGATTCGCTCGTACATGCTTCAGCTGAGTAATTCTGCCATTGGCAAGAATAATTTATTCTACCTTCCTCAAAGAAGCACAAGGTCGTGTTGTGGGTTTTTCCGAGCGGTCTTCACCCATTTTTTGCGCAAGGCTGAGTGTTACTGCCTGTGCTCTTAGTTTTTCGATTACATGACGGCTTTGTGTTGTCCCCTGAAAGTCGTATAATTGGGGTTCCACATTAATTGTTATTGAAGAGAAAAAATCACAAACATGTAAACCGAACAAAATGCCTGTATTTCAGGTATTTATTTTTGCAAACAGCTTATTTATTCATGTACCCAAAGGCTCGAGGGCACAACAAGGGAGGGGGGAGTAGTAGCATACATACATAAAAGCAACATAAACAATAGAGTAATAAAAAGGTTGAAAAATAAATAACATATAAGTGATAAAAACAATTTAAACAATTATAAAAATAAATTACACTAAAAAGGAAAGAGTAATACAAGAACAAATGAGTGAACATTTCGCTCCTAAACAGTTGTCAAGGGATCGATTTATACAGCGAGCTGGATAAATTACTATAAGCACATGTACAGGGCTGGTGAACTTAAACTGAGGATAATGAAACTCTGTTCATACTTAACTTACTTTTGCTTTGTTCTAAATAAATTTCACAGTTTTATTGTTTTTCTTCTTAGTTCATAGTTGGGATGAAATATAATGGTTTACCAAAAACACCAACGTGTGAAAATACTTTGTTCAAAGTTAAAAAATCAAAAGGCCTTATTTAATTTTTGAAAAGATCCCTCTGATTGAAGTAAAAAAAAGGTTATATTAGTTTGGCTGCTAACAAGTGGTAACGCGTCACTTGGGACCACGGAGCAAGATAAAAGAGGAGTGCCGACTCCGCCCCACCCTTTCGCGCGGGATACATCGTGCAACGTGCACGCAGTAGTCTAACTCATTCCTTTGCTTTCCTCCTCTGCTCCTCTCCCTGCTTTCGCACATTCTCTTTCGGCGTGTATTAGGACACATAGTGCCATGTGTACAGCTACGCTAGTAAGCGCATGCGCGAACTGGCGGAAACCGACGGCAGCAGAGAGCAGGGAGTGCAGAGCATGTTTGTCGTCTGCTGAAAACCGTTTGCTCGGTTGCCTCAGTACGACAACCAAATGAAACGTATATATGTGTACTTGTAGGGAAATATGACATAAAAACATCGTACCGCTTTTTTTTTACATATATGCCAAACACTCTTACAGATATTTAGACAAAGCAGACAAAACATTCTGCTGAAAAAGAGCGGCAGAACAGAGGTACGCTTGTTTTCCATGCCTGCACGTCTGAGAGGCAGTGTTGGCTGGTCATTTTCATGTTACACCCTTGAATGTCTTGAATGTGCTTATTTATGCTTGAAGGGACAATATGTCTTCGTATGTGTGTGTGAAGACGTGGGGTAACCGGACAGAGGGCAATGAAGTGTTTTGTTCCCGGCTGCAAGTCTGGTTATGGCAAAGGGTGGGAGATTCCACTCTTCACGGCCCCATCTGATTCGCTGCTACTGAATCTGTGGCGCCAAAAAGTACCCGTGAGTATGCGACCCCTGAAATCGATGGACGAAATATGGGCTCAACATTTCGAGAAGCACCTCATGTTTGATAGGTACTTCAGCAAACACAAAGGAAACGTTCTACTAGACGTAAAGAAAGTGCCATGACTACAAAAGGGAGCAATTTTTTCCATCTTTGGGATAGGTGTGGCTCAACGCAATGACGCTGATTATCAGGAGGAACCTACAGACAGCGGTGCCGAAGAGCGAGAGGACATCAATTTGTCTACAGCCGCATACAAAGTGGGTGCCTTTCTTTGCCCAGATGATGGAAATTCTCAGCCTTCTCAACGAGAAGACTCCTTCAGTTGGTCGCCTGGCAAAGATCTAAGAAAAGACAACAGCTTGAGTGTGCCTTCCAACGAACAATGTGCGGCAGAAAGCGGTGCAAGCAGCTCTACTGCTCTAAGCGACAACAGAGACTCTCTGTGCCCAGAAAGAAGCTCACTCTTTGCAATGTTATCTCATGTATATATTAGGTTTATGTACGTTGTAGTGGCATTGTATAATTCTGTGTGATCCACGTCAGGCATTTGTCTTTTTGTCAGGAATTTCGCCTGCTTTGAATAAAAGAAGTAAAACGATACATTTGGGTTATTTCTTCTATTAATGTCGATCCACAAACTGCATTAGTCACGCTCTTTATAGGAACAAGTTGCTAGCAGACGTAAGGAATGCCTGCAGCAGATGACAAAACGGATAGGCGAACAGACGTATGAACGGGGCCAAGTGCGCGTTCGTGCCGTTGGCAACGACGAACGGAGCCCTCGCCCGCGACTCTGCTAGAGGGCAGCGCCTCTCCTCTGCCGCTTTCTTCCATTCATAGCGCCACCTGGCAGACGAACCGCGAAGCATGAAGCGGCGTTGCAAGATGTGTCCCTTCTAGGCGAACGGAGTCGGCGCTCCTCTCTTATCTTACTCCGAGCTTGGGACCAAGTCAGCCTTGTGACCGCGCTGTTTGTTATGGGTTGAAAACTCGATATAAGTTCTTAAAAATAATTGTAAGCAATATAATCACAAAACAGCAACTCTGCAGCAACAAATCCGCAGCCAGGTTGTGTGGTACAGCAAGCATAGTCTTGCGATCAGCCGCTTGACAAATGCAAGGGGCAGCTGCTTCATGTTGTGGTCACTGACATGAGTGTTGCTTTAATGGCAGACGAGCTCCACTTGTGTGTGATAACTGCGCTCACAGGATGAATGAGATGAGGACTGCATCACTGTGAAACATAACGGCTTATGTTCAATGCAAGGATCACAATATACAATCACTCGTTTGAGGTTGGCCTAATACTGAATTTTCATACGAAATCGCGCAGCTTGTACTAGTGGCGCAAGGCTGAAAATGGCAGCAAAGCTGAGTGGAAAACAAGTTTCTTTAATCTGTAGCCTAGGGAAATTAAACTGTTGCTGTATACATGGGCTTTTATGCACATTTCAAATATGTAATCGGTTTTATAGTAAGTTGCATAGTTTTCATTGTGTCCCATGACAATGTGTAAAATATAATTTTTTTTGGAAACACTTTTTGCCAGTAAGTTTTTATGGTTCACAGCCATTAGTGCCTCATATTGCTCCACAATAACTGTAAACAGCAAATAAGTACCAAGAAAGTGCATATAAGACAGTTTAATAGAGAAGAAAAAATGTAAGGTGAGAAGTCTTGGAATATTCTGGCTATACTAATTGTTTACTTTAGGTTTGTAGTAGTTATATAGCTGATATCAAGCTTTAAAGGATACTCTTGCACTCTTCACATGTTAAGGAATATGTGAGCAAAATTTCATCCAAAAATTGGGCTATCAGAAGTACCAAAATCATGGTGTCGAAACTCACGAAGTTGCCTTAAATTTTATCTTGAGATAAATGCATTTTAAAAGTATGAGTGACAGCTCATCGACACGGCAAAGATATGTTTTTAAAATGATGTTTTCCGTCATGAGAGCTAGGGAATCATGGTTATTTTGAGCATGTGGCTGTTTGTTAATCGCGGCTGCGGCAGCTGCATTTTAGATGGAGGCGAAAATGTTATAGGCCCGTGTGCTCAGATTTGGCTGCACTTTAAAAAACACTAGGTGATTGAAATTTGCAGAACACTACTACGGCGTCTCTCATAATCATATGGTTGTTTTGGGACATTAAACCCCACATATTAATCTATAAATCAATAAATCAAGCAGGTGGCATTGGTGAACTGCTCATGCGAAATGCAATGGCAAGCACCCAGATGATTTCCAGGGCGCTCTTGACAGTGAGCTCTTTTAAGTTTTTAGTAACCATCTTGTGCTCTTTAAAAACCATTTTAAACTATTTTGAGTTAATTTACAATCTCTAATTTTTGTCGTGAAAGTACAGAAAATAAACTTGTGAAATCAAATAAAAACAAAGAACATGCTACTTTTGAAAAAAAAAAAAAACTTGCATTTTTTTACTCTCGTCTTCCCTTCAGTTTAAACAGTGCAGCTGTTAGAATGCTAATTGAAAGTATAAAAGTATAAGTTTTATGAAGGCAACTGTCGGCTCCACTCAGAAACTCTGCATTGGCATGGAAATACGTTGTTACTGAAGTTAGTTTGAAAATGATAATCAACACACTTGTTAGTTATCTTCATTATTGTTACCTTAAGAGCAGTTTGTATCCAAAAGTACAAAAGTTTCAGGGCATCCCAGTTTACAGCATACTTGTTTTTGCACTGATTTGAGATATTCGTCATCAGGTATCACGGCCCCTATCTGGGCAATGTCAGGACCTGGAGCAGGGCTGGTGGTCGCTTTATTACTGCAAGAATTCTCATATAGTCATTCTTCGTCTTTGAACAGCTGAAGAAGAAAAAAAAAAGTTCATTGAATAGCCAGAGTATCAGAAAGTGCGTTTACAGTGAAAAAAAAACAATATTTCAAACACTGCATAGTGAAAATGTCATTTATTTACATGAGTGGTTACATGCAAGTACCTCAGGGCAGAGAAGTCCAAAAGATGGGCTCAAGCATTATCTCTGTAAAATGTCGCAACCATCTTCACAATTTTAATTTGGGTGCACTGTAAGATTACCGGTAGCTCTCATGAATAGAGCTCCCATTTAGTATGTAAATGCAGCTCCCAGATAAACTCTGCAACCTTCATCTTCAGCTCTAGACATACTGCAATCTGGCATCAAAACAGTTTTCTTTTGATTGCTCCATGTTGTGATCTGATGATTCAGCGTATGCCAGTAGCTAATGCTTCTATGGTGCACTCTATTGGCCCGCTGTTCATATAGCCGTACGCGCCACTATAACCAGAGGTGCCGACATGGGGTGTAGGGAACAGCCAATTCAGATGTTGCTGTTGTTTCTCAACGAAACATATCTAACGTGTAGAATGAATGTATAGATTGTATTCAGATAAGAACGTTGGTGCATGTTTCCTGAACCCCTTTAATTTTGCTGTACATGTTTGCTAGGCAAACTATAAACAACCTCAAAAAACAATTTTGCCTGTATGCGAGAAAAGGCACTGCCGTGGTTGCCGCAAAGTTTCATTTTGCATAGACAAGGAAGAGGTAGATATTGCAATTTCCTGCACACAACTGGAAAGAAACAGTGAAACAAACAACTAAATACCACACGTAATGGTAAAGGGATCCGCTCATGCAAGTGAGATGACTTGCTGATAGAAAAGGTGTATAGGGGCTTAAGATACGGCCACCTCTTCACTACAATCAAAGTTTATCGAGTTCATCACTGTCTTGTCATGGGTAGTTCCGCACTAACAGATACTACTGGTGATAAGAAAGTGACAAAATTTGGTTGCATCTCATGTAAATAGCTTAGCTATTGCCCTTGAATTTTCATGATGAATATTTTAATTATGATCAACTTTCATGATTAAAAAAATTGACATGCCATAAATTGTCATGCACTACAACTTTGTAATATAAAAGTGACTGCCCTATAACTAGTAATTAAAAATGTAATCAGCAAATTGTTATTTACTTGCAATAGTGTCATTTCAGCTGAAGCAATAAAAAAATTGTTGTCTAAAAAAATAATACTGTATATTCAAAATTCTTAGCCCTTCACATATTATTTGCATGCGCTGGCTTTGCACTAGATAAGAACAGCAATGCCATTATTTCTTTGGGTTCTGTTATTTGCATTTTTGTTGTGCTTGTCAAGGCATGCTTAACTTGTAAAAATTACTACACAAAATACATTGTTGTTTCCTTTTTTTTTCATTTCTTGTGCTGTTGCTTTGCAGCTGCTGGGGCAGGGAAGAAGAAGAAGATCAGAAGGAAGAAGTTGAGGCAGAGGCAGCAGCAGACCGAGCGTGGAAAGTCGTCAGATTCCAAGCCTGGCAGAAGCAGTGAAGAAATGTCAGAATCGAAGAAAAGCACAGTGCCAGGAAAGAAGCTATTTGTAAAACAGACAGAGAGTCCTGCACAGGCAAAGACATCCAAGGCTAAATTTGATGCCAAGCGCAAAGAGGTGAAAAAAGTGGCTCAATCTGCAAAGCAGAGAAAGGTTCAAAAGCAGTAAAATAAAAGCAGTAAATGGCACAAAATAAGGATGGACTCCATAACATCATTTCAGCACTTCAGCAAAATAAAACTGCAATCAGATTTTTAATTTATTGTGGAAATGAAGGTAGGACCTATGCTGCATTTTTAAGGGACGTTGAGGACAGACTTAGGGTTGACTGTTTTGCCACTGAGGCTTCAATAATGTCAGTGTAAAAATTGTTCTAAGTTATATGGACCGTTCATGCAACTTTCAGTAATGTGTTGTCAAGGCAGGATGCATACATGTTCTTGAAACACTTGAAATGGAAAAGTACGGTGGAACGTCGTTAGTACGTACTTGCTGAGAGCATCACATACAAATGCACTAAATGGTAGTAAGCAGTAACCGCCAAGTACAAGTTTGCGTCGCCTGACACATGCTGCTGTATAATGCCACAGCAAATATTACCTATGGTATGAAAAAAGCTTTTTGGCAGATTGCAGAAAATATTCTGGCTCTTGCACGACCATCCAATGGCATGTGCTGGCAGCGAAGGAGCATTTTGAAACTATTACCATAGTTCTGTGTTAAGGTCTGGAACACCGTGACCAACAGAGCGAGTGCACAGACAACCGGCTTTTCGCAATAGATTGATACATTCGTGTGCGTCGGCTCAGCGGTCTGCTGAGTGAAAACTGACACCGTAGAGTAACATATTCTAACACCACTTCATCGCAACGTGGCATTACCCGCGTGAGGCTGATCTGTCTGATCAGCCTCACGCAACTAGACAGAGGCTGACCTCTGTCTAGTTGTGTGCAGCGCGTCACCTCTCTGCTCACGCCGTCACTGCCGTGCCGCTTGCTTTACGCGCACATTTGTCGTTGGAGTGTACTTTGTAGCCGCTCTGCTCCAGAACGCCCATGAATGTGGCAAATAGTCTGTTGGGTCAGGGCAGCAATGACAAACTTTGTGCTGCTAGCGACAGGCACTCTGCATCTCCATGATGATCTGGTGATCCCGCATGATGAGGCAGCAGTGGTGATGGTAGTAAACATTTATTAAGCTGATATATACAGAAGTTGTTAGGGAAACCAGCCCTGAGTGGGTCATCTCCCTTACAGTACCAGGTTGAGAGGGTTGCTCTTTCGCAGTTGAAGCGGCCACTTCAAGTGCGAAAGAGGGGTGCAGTCACAGAGAAGATGGGCGACTGTTTCACTGAACCCGCACACTTCACATAGGACGAGTTATAAGCCATTACAATCAGAAACAAGTAGGCATTTGAGAATGCCATGAACGGGCCAGCAAGGTAGTGTTATGTCGCGATAGGCCAGCTCGACAACCGCCCCCTGACAGAGACCAAAATCTTGGGGCCTTGGCCTACCCGGTCTGCATCTCTGGCCACTCTTGAAGCGTTGGGATTTCTCGAAGAACCGGACTGAGAGACAAATTGTGACTGTTTGTGGACAATGTTGCTGCTATATAGTACTTAGATAGTTTTTCAGTCACTACCTTTTTTTCCCCCTACTATCACCAACTCTTTTTCTCTTACTCTTTTACACTCCTTCTCTTCTTTCCAAGCACAGGGTAGCGAACTGGAGTCTTCTTCAGGTTAATAGAACAGGGTAAGCAAAAACATGGAAAAAATTATTTTTTTTTGCGTTATTTGAAATCTGCAGCCTTTTCTGAACCAGAATCAGTTGTTTGTCTTCGTTAGATTTTTTTTTCTACAAATGACATAGTATTTCAAAACATGTGCGGCAGCCTGCCACGCCCTCATACATACGTGGCAGGAGATTCTCTGCAGTTCAAACATCATAGCCATACGTTAAAGTTACAGTTTGTAAGCTGGAGTGCATTTGGCACATTTAAAACAGAATTTGCCAAGAACTGTGAAAATGAAAGAAAGCAGAGGCATCAAGCTTTCTGTCGAGAAATCTATATCACGTCTGGGACGTCTTTGTAGTGTCATCATTGGCAAGCACCAAAACTGTTATTGTTGGGCCATTAAAAGAAAGAGCCAACTTAGAGGATATGCGAAAAGCTGCCCGGTCCACATATTTTCACATGGCATCAAAGGATGCCAAACAATCCCACAACCTTTGCTCGAAGGACGCCGAAAATTTGTGGTAATTCAACAAAGCCCAGTTGAATGATGAACCATTCATTCATAAAGAACACTTTCGAGCATCTGTTATTGAGGTTGTCTAGAATTATCTAAAACTATATTATATAGAATTACTCGTTAAATGCCCCTATGCCCCCACAAATGCCCCCACAACAAACACAGAAAAAATGCACTCTTGATGCTGTGCTCACCTTTAATGATGGCAATATAGCCCATATGAATGTACTGATCTATTGTGGAATTTTGCCTGGGCATTTCACAGTGCAGGGCCTGCACACCCTTGAACTACGTCAATAATATTGTGCTGACATGGCTGCATGGCAGGCGACAAATGAGGCTTCCCAGGCAAGACATTTACACACACGCAAAAAAGAAAAAAATTATATTAGTGATGAGTATCTGGCTGATGCCTATTGAACAGGTTTGTCAATTTGCTAATGTCTCGTTGTAATTTTTAAATAATGTAGATTTTCAATTTTAGATGCAATTATCTTAAAACATGCTTTTTTTATACTTATGTTACTATTTATCAGCAATCACAATATCTACAATCATAGTTTTTGGCCAGTATTTAGATAACGTAATGGGGAATATACTGAAGCAGAATTATTGTCGCGTGGGGAAGTGCTATCTGCAACATGACGTCTAATAGCTATTATCGAGTGATAATTATGTACCTGAAGTAAAAAGTTTACAAAAAATGAGCATTAAAATTATCAGTGCTAAATCTGCTTCAGTAGGACGAAGAATGGCTGATAATAGTAAAATATTTACTGTAGCTTTTATGGTTTTTGAGAAAAAGGCACAAAAACTTCGCCAAAATACATGGGGGGTATAGACCTATTGCATGTTTGTAAACACGATAGGTGCTGATTGACATCACGGCGCGTTGGCTCCGCCCAGTTGTCCCAGCTAAAAGCTCACCACCACCCTCTATGGTCACATGACAACTAGCGCAGTAGGTGCACAAGCTGCCTTCGAGAACAGCACGTCGGCACGCTTCTCACATGTTTACAAGCCGCGGCTGCAACAGAGGAAGTTGCATTGGTTGTAGAGGGGTTCTGAAGTGAACATATGAGCTATGTTGAGGTGTAGCTCTAGCACGAGAATCTAATCAAAACATATGTAGCTCACTTGCCAAATGTCATCGCCGTTGCTGCAGCCTACGTCACACTTGCACATTTTAATTTTTATACACATCATTGTCTGCCATTTTATATATGTGTGTCATCACTTAGCACAAACTTTTATTCTAAAATAATTGACAAAATTAAGATTGGTCTAAATTTTTCCTAAGAGTGTCACGATTACTGTAATATATATAGTGGTGTTTACGAGAGATCTGGCAGCGTATGTAGCTTAGTAGTTATCTAGTTAAAAAGATCAAGAAAGCACAGATGGATGGATGAAAAACTTCATTGGGGTTATGAAGGATTCCACCCTCATTTCATAGCGGTGGGATCGCAGGCCGCTCCCACGTAGGGACGGGGAGGCCTAGCCTCATCGCTGCATCGTTGGCCTAGTAATGATGCCAGCAGCAACACGAGTGTTAGCAATATCAGACGTGGTAAGCAGATATGTAGCGCTGGTGCTCTCAAGGATGATAGTCCTGAACACTGCTACATAAATCTACCAAAGTGTATGGCGCTTAACTACAATTGACGTGAACTGGTCATGACAGCTGCATCATAAGAGTGCATCTGTATTTTTTATAAAATTCTATAGTTAGCATTGCAACTGCAATTGACATTGTGCCTGAGTGGTGTCTATTTCCCCAGCAGTGTTGAGACCTGGTGTTGCTCTGTGGTAGAATACTTGATTGCCATGCAGAATGTTTGGTTTCATTCCTGCTGGGGCCTTGATATTTATTCATTGCATTTATAGGCTCAACACTGACTTTTTCCTTGACACTGTCACGTTAAAATTACCAATATTATTTTTTGCCATTCTTGTGTAAACGAACTGTCAGTAACTTTGGGCACATAACCGCATACCTGCCAGATGTGTGCCACACATCTGGAAGAAAGTGTTTGACGACGTGCGCAACAGGATTGCGGCATTATTTATGACCTGATGAGCAATCATATTCCTCAAACCATCTTACCCTCCCATACTAATTTGGTTTACCCAAAGCTAAGGGAGTGATCACGAGAGCAACCAGATGTAGGCGGCTAGATAGATAGATAGACCATTGAAGTCAATTTTTCTTTCTTAGTCAGTTGAACACTGTACGGTGGAAAATTTTTGTTATGAGCAAGATGTAACTAAACACTTGATGTCTCATTTTCTTTAATGAAGGTATTTTTTTCAGCGTTGTATGTACAGGCCAAGCTGTATGTACAGGCTCCTATGTTAGGACAACTAAAGCATCTTGGGAGAATACTCTACTTGTCTGCATCCACTGTTGCTCACAATCCCATCTCCCTCCCCTCCCCCCACCTACACATTTTAGAAACCAGGCATACAACTGACAGATGACTTTTTTCAGCAGAAGCTTGCCACTACAACAGCTCTAAGGAAAAAAGCACACACTCCAGTGTTTTCAGTTTTACAACTTAATGTGGCTGCCAAGACACTACAGAAAAATGCCCACCAAGTCTTATATTGCTGCATGCTCAGTTCATTTCTACTTCTCATTATGTCTTTCTTGAGAATACTTAATATATGAAATTAATGTCGGATAACCCTTCTGAAAGCTGTGTTGTCACATGCATTGACCTACAAGTGAAGGATGTGCTTTAATTTCATTGTGCTTTACATACCTGCAGATAGTAGCAGAAGATGTATTGTCATTCACTGAAAGCCTGATGCATCTTTTCTCAAATAAATTCATCGTTTTGCTCACCTTGAAGAGTTCCCAGTGCACCTGAATAGCACTAGGCTTGGTGAACCACAATCATGTCTAGCTGTTTCCAATCCTGCCCTTCCTTTACAGTTTGAAAAACTAAGAGCAAAACCATAAATTGTGCTCCACTCATTACCATATTGCTTTCCCACTTCACTCTTTTAGTTTATTAAATACAAAGCATTTCTTAGTGAACTTCGGCAACTTGACCGTGTCTACCTATCTAGCTGCCTACGACTCGGCTTTCCTGGCCGTTTCTATGATGATATCGATACCGAAATCGGTATGGCATAACATGGAGGGACTGTATGACGAGCATAAATAACTAGTCATAACATGAAAATCATTACTTGTATGTGATGAATGTCATTATTTACATTTCATAGTCTTGCTCCTCTTGCAGTGGTTTCGTTCACATGACATGTTGCAAAACTGGTATAGTATAACATGACTGCATGGTGAACATAAGTGACAGACCCTAACGAGGAAATCATGACACATGTCATGTAAAACATGACTACATGCTACGCTCATAGTGCTCTGGTCGTTTTGCTAGCTCCATATACACCAAATTCGGTGTTACGAGGCACCAATAGATGATGAAGGTATATGACTGGTGTAAACATGATAAACGTGACATCATATCACGCTCATGATGCAATCGTGGCCGTTTCGCTAGCTTCACATATAACAAATTTAGTAATTATGTGACGTGAATAGACAATGAAGGTAAATGACATGTCCAAACATGATAATCATGATATGCATGTCACATAGAACATCAGTTCATGCTACGCTCATAGCGCTCTTGCGGCCGTTTCGCTAGCTTGACATATCCCAAATTTGGTATCATGTGACATGAATAGACGATGAAGGTAAATGACATATCCAAACATAATAATCAGGACATGGAAGTCATGTTCGATATAATTTACGTCCACTTTGTAACGTTTTTCTAAATTTAAGCAACATATCGACCTTCCTCATTCGTGCTTCACATATCATCGATTCACACTGTACGTGGGATCTGCAAATTTCTTTACATCAACGGACTCATTAGCCTATTTCTCATTTTCTACATTCACATTTTAATGTCTTAGACCCTGGGTGCATTATCTGGAATTGCACATGTGTGCCTGGAAGCCACCTACAAAGTGGGTTCTAATAGGTTTGGCCTACCTTCGCTGCGTCTTAATTCACTATTTGTTTACTATGCTTCCAAATTACAGGTGCACTTTCACTTTTTTGCCTTCTTGCTAAATGAGCTCGTATAAAAAATAACTTTTGTATTTCATTCACAGTATGTACTAAAAATGTTTGTACCCTCCATTTCATACTTGTCAGCTTCATAATAGGATGTGACAGTATTGTGTGCCCTAAAATAAAGTGATATTCTTACTCGTGTTTCCTCTATGGCTCCGCTAATGCCAGGGATGCATGCATAGCCCCTGTGCAGCTCTAGCCATGTAGTACGAAACAAACACACAAAAACTCTTCTCCAAGGCAGAGGTACGTGTAGGAGGGAGTAGAGAATAAGTGACAAATTGCTAATGGGGTTCTTAGGGTGGGGCCACCTCGCTGAGCCTCTATTCCCATCCAGCCTCTGCCAATTTGGAACTACAATTAAGTTCTTACCAACTCGAGAAGGCAGAGTTATGTGTTTGTGTCAGCATGGAAGCATATAAAAGCAGTCAGGACCAAGATGAGAAGCAATATTGTATCTCCACTATCCTCAATATAATTATTCTTTTTTGAGACTGATTTCTCCAGTCATTCTTTAGCATGTGGCTATGCCAGGCAATCTTATGATACGAAATAGTGCCAAAATGTTCTATGTCAAGTTAGGGCTGTGTTTTCGGGGCACATTAATTTAGCTCGTGTGTAGGCTGCATTTGCATTGGACTGGATTAAGTTGTGCATTACTTGATGAGGAAGAAATTTATTAGTGCCATAAAGGAAAGGTGGGTGAAAATGACAGGCACAACATATGTGTCTTTTGCCTTCTATTTCATCTACTGTGCTGTTTGATACCTTCCTAAAATCCATATTCAGTAGTACACCTGCAGTGTGGGCTGCCCTGCACAGTTTAAACAAATGCTCCACAAAATCTGGAGGAGTCATTCATTTAACAGTACGGGAGTAGAGGCATCACATCTGACATGTATGGGTTACATCATTGAAAAAGAAAATGAGTATACTACACTTGCGAGAAAGTTAAAAGAATCTCTGCAATTCTAAAGTTCGAGAGAAAGTACAAAGGTTTCCAGTGCTATATGTATTGGTGAGAAACTTTAAACACACCTTTCTGAGAGAGAAAAACTGATTCTCGAGAACTGCAGGGCTATAGGCACTTTTTAATTTGTACTGCGGATGATCTGAAAGTATGGTACGTCACATATCTCGGTATACTTATATTGTGCATGCACATCTGCACTTAACAGCAAAAGTTGTTGCAATGAATTCAGCCAACAAAGTTTTGTGTAAATATTTGTTGCAGCTACAGAAACACAGCTCGCCGCGGGTTTTCCCTTTGAACCTAGAAATATGTTACGTAAGATGTAGATTCCCTCTGCAAGAGAAAAAAGTTGGGCAATGTAATTAACAGCATTTACGCTAACGTGTAAGTGAAGTCGGAAAAACTAGCTTCAAGGCGATAATTCACTGCATATATACTATGAATTGTTGTAGAGCCCATGTGAGAGCCACAACTGTAGTTTATAACAACCGAGTTCATTGTATAATTTTTATTATTGCTTTTGCTGCAAGAGCTGGGCACGCTCATTTTTAGGCCTTCGACCCCCATGGCAGTACCAGAATCTTTGAAAAACTTCTACTAAATTGTTTTAGACTATTTGCAGGAGTTGTCTAAACGCGAGCCTCCACGATAAAGACGCATATTTCAAGGCGTCCCAATCAGTCAACTCGGTGCATGGACTGAGGACTGTCACCACTTTTTAAACATCATACAGGGACTGGACGCATTGGTGGGCTAGTTTGTTTATCTCACTTATATGCACAACAGCTCGAGGTAACGACGTCACATCGCCACGAATTTGGTCTCTAAAGATAGCGCTGACTGATCTACAGGGTGGAGTCAAAATTACACTGATTTGACCGGAGGTGAAAACAGTTGAAACGAATTCAAGTATGTGTTACTTAGCCCTAAATTGTCATGTTTCAATTCAGGCAGAATGCTGTACAACTATACCCATATAAAAGTACATGAAAATATCACTTTGATGCGCACGAGGTGATCATTCTTATTGGCATCCTTGTCAAGAGCCATATCACAGAGGTCCGACTATGATTTTGTTATAATAGTTAACTTTTGACAAGCACACCTTCGATCAATGCTCATGCATGCAGTTTGTTTAGAATTTCGCATCAGCCGCAGTCGCAATCTAACCCGCGATTTTTTAGGTTCTCTTCCAGAACATGCTTAATT
Source organism: Rhipicephalus annulatus (assembly GCA_013436015.1). Taxonomy (NCBI): domain Eukaryota; kingdom Metazoa; phylum Arthropoda; class Arachnida; order Ixodida; family Ixodidae; genus Rhipicephalus; species Rhipicephalus annulatus. The sequence continues at coordinate 235,913 of WOVY01002929.1, forward strand.
TCCATGATCAAAAATAAAAGATATTCGCTTTAGTTGTTTTAAACTGAGTGCTAGCGTGCACTCATTCATATTTGCATAACTTTCATCAGTACATAACCCAATAAAGCAACGCGTCATTTGCATGCAGCATTCGTGCGAAAATAATTTTTCCTCGCAATTATTAAGGAATTCCCGTGCCGCAATGTTTCACAATGAATTTTTAATGCACGTGTGCTGGCACAGATTCACATGATTATTCGTCATTGTGTGTTCACTAGTGCAGTGGTGTTATTTACTTAGTTTAGTAGTTGGGTATATATGCACTATATATCATTTTAACATATATGTGTGTATCAGTTTGATCTATCAGAGTCTTCTTTTATTTCCACATAGACTAGTATGAAGTTTTTTTTTTCTTGCGTATATGCGCTTACCCGTTATGCTCTAATTAGTTTTTGATAACGTTATCTACTCACTGTCTAGCTGACCAATAAGCCCTGCTCGCTTATAGGTGTACATATAAATTAATAAAATGGCAATCATTATTTAAGTGCTGGATGTAGTTTAAATTAAGGTGTGCACAATGCATGCAAAAGATCTCTTAATTCAATATCAAAATAAACTCTCTTATCGAGATATAAAACAGAGTTAGAGCTACAGATATTGCCGCAATTATAGAATACGACCGTGGTCTTTAAACACATGCATATCCACACATGGGGAAGGGCCAATCGTATAATGCACCCAAAAACGTGGCATTTGTTTGGCTTCACTGCAGAACACTAGTGTCGCACGGCGAAGCATATTTGCTTGCAGTAAAACGTTTATTTTGAGCATACCGAGAGCAACACTCCCTGATGTATACAACTTGTAAGAGCTTCTTGCACAAGCTCCCACTAAGTTTGAACAGCGCGATTGAATGCGGACAGTAGAGAACACGCACATACACCCACACAGAATAAACATCCACAGTGCACGATCATTCATCGAAGGTGTGTGCCTGTCAAAAGTATAGCTGTATATGTAACGGAAGGTATTGCACCTCTTGGGTTGCTCATGGCAAGCGGACTAATAAGAATGGACACCTCTTGAGCATCAAATTAATACCTCCATGCGCTTTTACAGGCTTGAATGCACAGACAAATGTACGGATGACAATTCAGGGCTAAGTAGCGCACATGTTTTCGTTTCCACCGTTTTCAACTCTGGTCACAAGGGCACAAGTTTTACTGGAACGAGTAAATAAGAGTCAACGTTATCTCTAGAGACCAGGTTCGTGCTGACATGACGTGGCTATCTCAAGCTATCATTCATACAAGTATGATAAACTTTTACTGGAACGAGTAAATAAGAGTCAACGTTATCTCTAGAGACCAGGTTCGTGCTGACATGACGTGGCTATCTCAAGCTATCATTCATACAAGTATGATAAACAAACTAGCCTGCCAACGCACTTCAGCTCACATGCTTTGCGTCCAGTACGTAGTTCAAAGTACTACATCATTCGTCAGGCATTCAGAATCGCTTCTCGTCTGACGATCTAAGTCGTGCAGTACTATTGTCATGTGTGTTTATGATGGCATGACGTTCGGCCATCAGATGTTTATAGAAGAAACCCGTAAATAGAGTTGACTTGTGCCCGGAAAACCAAGTTCACTCGATCACACGTCACTCGCAGTAGTTCACGGCCACCAATAATCTAACCGTTGGTGGAACGAGCGTTATCGTGGAGGCTCACGTTGGGAGCACAGTAATAAAAACTGTTAGTAACCTCTAGTACGTGTCGTACACGCAAATAGTCTAAAACAATCTAGAAGTTTCTCAAACATTGTGGCGCGGCCTGCATTGATCACTTTTTATGCGACCAACATGATCATATAAAAAAGAAATGAGCGAGCGTGAAATATCGCCGCTATACTGCATACAACCACATTTCTTTCAACGACTGACTCACAACTTTCCTGCACCCGCCGGAAAAATCAACCATAAAAATTAAGTCATACAATAAACTCAGCTGTTATAAGTTGTGATAGTCACATTAGTTTCACTACATCATGCTGTTAATTATCGCCTGAACGTATTCTTGCACAACTTGTTTCATTTGCAGTACGAGTATCTCTAGCAACAATATATATGTCCGGGTGCAAAGTGTATCTTGGAACCGACGATGAATTATATAAACAGTTTGTGTAGCTGCGATTAATACAAAAACTTGGTTCCCTGATTCATCAACTGCAATGACTTTTGTTGTGCAGTGACGATGCACATGTATGTGCACAGTATATGTGACCATACTTGAAGTCATCTGCAGTACTAACTAAACCTGCAATTCCTTGCAAATCTGATTCTTTCAGAAAGCTATATTCAAAGCTTTTACTATATAAATACCTTGCATTTGAAAGACATTTACTTTCTGTCCAGCTTCAGAATTGCTGGCATATGCTTTTATAACTTTTTGGCAAAAGTGGCATACTTAATTATCACATACTAGTTGTAGTTGACTCTAAAAAGAATGACTTCCATAGTTTTTGTTAAGCACTTGTTTTTGAATGTGCTTGGTGGCACATGCACAATGCATGCAGGTGTATGGCATACTACTTTTTTTAAGAGGGAATAAGTAGCACTGTTGATGAAATAGAGAGAATGCAATGGACATACTTAATTGCTGTGCCTGTAATTTTCACCGCACCTTTTTTATATAGTGCTGATCAATGTCATCCTCATAAATTCATGGCTAAATCAAGTCTATGCAAATACAGCCTAATCATTGAGACACTTGATTATTGTGATCCAGCAAACATTGCCCTAACTTGATGCATATTTTGGCTCTATTATGAGTCATAAGATTGCTTGGCATAAACATGCTACAGAATGACTGGTATATAAATCGTGACAAAAGGAAACAACTACATTGAGGACAGCATAAGTGCAACATTGCTTGTAACCTTGATCTCAGGTTTTATCTCTTTTCCTGTTGAAACAACCACATATACTCTTAATTCTTTGTTCAAAATAGCCCGATTGATAATTAGTCACCAAATCCAGCCTCGTTCCTGAGACTTACTTATACCATATAGAAGAAAGTGTTTTTTCTTGCTGTGCTTCATACATGCCTACAGCAGTACAGGGACAATGCATAAACTCCTTGCATCAACAAAGTTATAGAGGAAATCAAGGTATGAATACCGCTTTATTTTAATGCACAAGATTGTGATATCCTATTACATATGAGTGCTAGGTCTTTGGAATCTTTTGTTCTTTCTTCCTCAGCTGTAGAATTGCTGGCATGCTTTTAACTTCCTGAACTCTTATATGAATAACTCCCTCATTTATTGTGTGGAGCACTTTTTCACAATATGCTTAGTAGCACACGCTGAAGGTGTACTACTGATTGCATCTATTTTAGGGGAGAATCGTGCAGCACTGTAGATAAATTAGAGATAAGGCAACAGACCCAACATGGATCTACCATTTTCACCTTATCTTTTAATTATGGTGCTGCCTGATTTCTTTCTCATAAAGTAACGGCATGGCATAATTCCATCTTGGCAAATGCAGCACAGTCGCATCTTCAAGCAGGCTACTGTACAAAATTTTTGTAGAGGAGGCACTTCTGTAAAAAAGAAAGCTTGATTGGAGCTGAAGACGCAGAATGTTTTTGCCCCATTGTGTATCAGAAGGTGCTCAGCATAGACACATAATAAAGAATGAGTGGAGAAATTAGTCATACTAATAGAAAATAATTATACTCAGCAGGGCATTATTGCAGTATTGTGTGTTATCTTGGAAACAGTTTTAATTTTTTTATTTGTTGATGCAACCACATAATTTTTTAGAAACGTGGAAAAAGCTCTGCTAGCAATTTGTCACCTGAGTTGTAATCCCCACAGGGCTTGCTTTATCATACACTTACCGTGGAACAGAAAGTTTGTTTTTATTTGCTGCATTGCATAAAACATAGTTAGAACTGTACAAAGACTGCGCTTGCATGTGTGGCATCAACAAACCCACACAGGAAACAGAGTTATGAATATCAGTTTATTTTAAGGCACATAAGAATGTCACATTCTGCTTTGATGCTGACAGGTAAGAGATCGAGGAAACACTTTTTTCATACATACTGTGAGCAAATTACAAATTCTTCGTTGTTATAAACTCGTTCAGCAAGGAGGCAAAAGCCAGTGATTTGTGCAACATGATAGCCATATGAAATAAGTTGCATTGATTACAGGCTCGTTGCAAGGCACTTAATGGATGTTTTCAAGGAACACATGCTTTCTTAGCCCCTTTGCTATAGCAAGCATGCAGTTCTAGACAAGGCACCCAACATGGGAGGCTTTAAATGTACCAGTATTTTTTGGGTGTATTGGAGACTACAGAGGACTATAAATCTATCTGCAATAAAATACAGTGTATACAATGGTGTAAATAACAATGCACCATCTCCTGCTCCCTGCAACAAGGTGAAGCATGATAAAAATAAGGCACATCTTTCCTTCAAAGTTGAATACATGGGGTAATGAAGCTTTCAGAATTGAGACTTCGTAAGGCGCTGATTTCATATATAAGCGAATAGTATGTACCAGAGCAAAGCGGTGCCAGCTATGTGCCAGCGTGAATGAAGGCAACGTTCGTGTGGCTCGTGCTTGCTGGGTTTCTGCCTGAACCAGCTCGTTGTGGCTAATGCTTCGTCAATAATAATAACAACTCTTTGTAGGCATACTCGCTTGTTGCATTGTAACAAGTCGTAGAGATGCAACTGTCATGGCTGGGATTGAACTCCCGAACTTCGGTTAGACAGGTGAGCACCTTAGTCCCTGATCCACCGTGGTGCATGCAACTTTAAGCAGTCGTGTGGCTCTGGGATAGAAAAATTGGCTGCTTCGTAGAATGCCTGGGTTCACTTTTGGCTTTAATTGTGATTCTTATGATTTATGGTCTACAAATATTTTACTCACCGGCATTGTCACTGAAACGGGCAGTGAATATATATTTTTTTATGCAAGCTCTTTTAACTTATCATGGCAATATTTCCCATGTCTGTTTTAGCCATACTTAAGAAGGTGATGCCTTACTGTGGGCTCATAACCTGTGGAACATGCCCGCATTTCATGGGTATGCACCAGATGTGTATGGGAAAGGTTTTCATGATTTACACGACAGGTATTTCATGTCATTCATGTCCTGATGCGTCAGTCATGTTTGTCATACACTAATACTTGTATATGCCAGTTTTGGTACGGACTTGTAAAGGACGTGATCACGTGAGCACCCAGACGTAGGAAGCTAGCTAGATGGATAGATCAAAACTGTCAAAATACCTTTATTTCGCTAAAAATGCTTTGATACTCGTATGGTGCACACACTTATCAAGACCAAATGGAGCTGTTTAAGCAGAGCATTGGTTTGCGATGGGAGAACAGAAATAACTATCATCATGAACGGGCACATGCTCGCTTTGGCCTCTTGGTCATCTTTGTCCTGCTGTGCTTCGCTCCCAGTGTTCACATGCACTGATACATCCAGCATGGGATGCATTAAGACTGATTAACTAGAGATTGAGTGCAAATAGAACGAAATGTTGGCAAAAAAAATTCTCAATGAGATGGCATTCGAATCTATGTACTGCCAATCCGAAAATAACCACTCGACTATCCAGGCACGCTAGCATAATTTATCATAGCTTTTTACAGTATAGTGTGCAAGGAGGCTGGAAAGATAAAAGAGAGTGAGGAACAGGGAAAAAAGGTGGGGAGAGAGCAAGGTGTCGTGTAGAAAGAATGACGAAGAAACAGAATAAAAAAGTGAGAGAGAAAGGTGAAAAAAGAGAAATAGACTCGAATCTAAAATAGAGAATAAAATAAAATGTAAGAAAGAAGACAGGAATCGCAGGTAACAAGAAAAAGAGGAAGAAAAAACTAACAACACAAAAACAAAGAGAATTGTTCAGTATCACTTCTTTGAGGCTTGGCACCACTATTGTAAATCTGCCTCAAATTTTTTGTCACATTGTTATCACGTGGGAACAACACTCGGCACTGGTTGCAGATTAAATCAGAGGCCTGAAACACATGTCCCACTGACCTTTCTTGAGTAACGAAGCTTGCACAAAATACTCTGAAGTCGATACTTTTACACTAATTAAATAGTCAGTTCTCTAGTTGAGGCTGACTAACGAGGCCCTGCAATCAACTATGAAGATAGTCTCTGCAGAAGAATTAGTATGGACATTTCTTCGTTTGTCACTGCTAAATTTCACAAGGCATCAAGCCAGCATTTCAGAACTTCAGCAGCTGTTTGTACTTTACAAGGAAGAAAGTTGTGTCACTTTGCTAAATGGCACTCACACTTTTTTCTTCTCTCTTACTCTTGATTCAGGTAAATTACAAAGACGGAATTGGTTTCAAGCTTTTGTTCCACAAACCCCCCGTGCAGCCAGAACATAACAACAGAGGGAATGTTTTTTATTTCGTAATCAACATCCATATTTTAGCCATTTTGACTATCGGTATCGTCATCATTCTCGAATTTCGATGACAAATCTCTCAGAAATTCTGATATATAAGATGTGATAAAAAGGCCTTCTAAATTACATTACCAGACGTTTTTCACCCCCTCTTCCACTTCAAATTTCTGCACCGTGCTAGCCTTTGCAGTACTAAACTTTTTTTATTGTGGTCCACCAGATCAGGGGAGTTTGATACCTTTGGTTTTCTTGTAATGGTGTGCTTTCTTATAAGGTTATTTACGAGATGGTGCAGTGGTGTGTATTTGTTCTTCTTGCGTCCTTTTTTTTTGCTTTGTTGATTTCAACATGCATACAATGCATCTGCACAGAGATTTGAAAATAGTCAGCACAACAGCAGATAAAGCAATCCCAGTGACACAAGGACAAGCACAGGCTTACAACTTAAATTTTATACAACATACAATATATAGCCCACACCCAAAATATTAACATGCTCATGGTAGGAACAAAATTAAGTGAAAGTGCACTGAAACAAACTGTAAAAAAAAACTAAGACAAAATAGCACATGACAATGAATACAGGTAAGCCAGTTCTTTATGTGATAAGAACATCGAAGGCTTGATATCTTCAGCTTCCTTTAGCTGTTCATGCAGCCTCAATGATGTAGGGTAACCAACCGAGCCAAGCTTGGTTAACCTCCCCTGCCTTTCCTCTCTATTTCTCTCTCTCAACGATAATACTGGTGCTATCATAAATATGAGGTGCAAGACCTTGTGTTTTCTCGAACAGCGGCTGGCAACCACATTCACCACAATTAGAAGCCAAAGAACCACCTCTATATGTCTATTAATTTTTCATTTTCGACAATGTTCCTGCAACCGTATATTTAGGCACCCGTCTCTTTGACCCACATAATTGTGTCCACAGAGCCAAGGTATGCTGCAATCGATGCCTACTGAACAGTCAACAAAGTTTTGCGCTGCATAGCTTGGCTATGGTTCAAAGGTCTTTCAACAACACTAGTTCCAAGACATAACTGAGATTGCTTGTTCAGTGCATTGGTCAAAGAGGAAAGTTTCTAAAGATATGGTTACAGGAAAATTCGAAAAAAGTAAAATACATGGGTAGAGACATTTCTTTGGGTTCTCATAATTGGAAATATGATTGCCAGTGCCTGTTTGAGGAAACATTAAGTTCTTGTGACTCATTCTCGGCACCCAGAACCTTCAATACTTTTGACTGCAGAGAACTGGCTTACCTGGATTCATTGGTATTTTCTACGTCGCCGTTTTTCGTTTTTTTTTTGTGGTATCTGCAATTTTATGCTCAACTTCGTTTTTTTTTTCAGCATAAGCACGTTTTAATCTCGGGTGTAGGCAACACATTTGGGAGTTCTGATAAATTTTAACTGGTTGTCGGCGCTAATCCTCGTCTCACTTGTGTGGCTGTGTTTAGCGATGAACAGTTTGAAGCACGACCTGCTCTATAGACTTACGACCTGCTCATGGCACCGCTCCGCATGTCGCCACGTTTGCCTTTGCTTGTTTAATTTTTTTAGCTCTCAAAAGTGCCGCAGCACGCCATGGCGCCACAACTAAGCATCATCGCTGCAGCCGCCAAAGCGCTTTCCTGTGCGGTGCGTGCGTGCGTTGACTCGTTTTTGTGCCATTTAAACGTTAGAGTTCATCAGGATATTTGTTCAAGACTTGAGAGCGTTAGAGTACGACAGGTACAGCACCATTCACATAATGGTGTACTGCTGCGTTCCATTCTGCAAGTCGAGTAGCCGGTGGTCAACTGGGATATTGTTTCGATCCCGTCACTTAGATTCGACAGCGCCAATGCTAAAAGCTTGTGGAATAGAACAGGGACAGTTCAAAGGGATTTAGCCAGTTAGAACGCATGGTATAGACTGATACTCGCGTTTCTAGAACACATTATTGCCTTTACAGAAATATGGAGCGCGACAAAAGCTGTTGTCACTTAAGGCGCTGTGTTTTGCTGCTCCAGAGATAAAATCTTGGTGACATCACCTGTGAGACACACACGGAAACGCCAATGGCGCTCGAACAGTGCTGCAACAAACTACTGCAGGTGCAAGAAATCACTAACAACATTGCGGTAATCCACTGGTTTTATCGCGCGCTTCCATCGATCGTTAGACATTCGCCAGACGATAGCACAACTACTCTCTTCTATTGTTATCCGTGAACAGTATCATTGAAGGACGATATGCAGGGCATGAAAACTTACACGGGTCATCGCGTGCGTTTTTAGTACCGTATGCGTCTTTATTGCGTCGCAGAAACACACTGATTTCAGGTTGCAACTCTTTACAAGATCGCTACGTACGAATTAATTCAGCACCTTATAGACAGCGGTTAGGTGGGGCGCACTGCGCAAGACATACTAATGGTGTGTCGCATATTGCTCGCGTTCGCCTGCACTTAGACCAGGACACAAAGCGCTAACGCAGATTGAGTCCCTGTAATGAACATCCCGGAGCCAACTACTATGGTGATTCTCACAGCTAGAATGTTGCTTCGATTCGTTAAATCTGCGGGTTGCTCGATCGGCGCGTTATAAATAAGAAAAAAAAAATATGCAGATCCTACGTACAGTGGGAATCAATGATATACGAAGCACGAATGAGAAATGTTGATATGTCACTTTAAAATCAGCACAACGTAATTACGAGGTGGAGATAAATGATGCCGTACATGACTTTCGTGTCATGATTATCATGTTTGGATGTGTCGTTTACCTTCGTTATCTATTCACGTCACGTGATACCGAATTTAGTATATGTAGAGCTAGCAAAACGGCCGCGAGCACGCTATGAGCGTGGTATGTTGTCATGTTCTTACATGACACGCGTGTCAGAATTCTCATGCTTGCACCAGTCATATATTTTGTCATCAATTGACGTCACGTATACGTAACACCAAATTTGGTATATGTGGAGCTAGGAAAACGGCCGCGAACGGGCCATGAAGGGCCCAACATACTGCAATGTAGCATTGACGTGCCCACACGCTGGGCACAGCGACGCTACGTTAGCAAAACGCGAGCACACTATAGTCTGACGCCAGGCGCGGCCCGACGGCAAGCGGCGCGAAACGCGACATACTGCATTTTGAGCCGATGCGTTACCCAGACAGCACTGCGTTTCCTTTTCGTTACAGAGGAATGCCGCGCTGCGTCTAAGCAACGCAGCGCGGTGCGCGCCTGCGAGTATGTGACAGACCCGGCGCCTGGCGTGGCAACGCCGGCGTGACGCGACGGAATGAACGCCGGCGAGCACGCGCACCGCGTCACGTCGAAATGTATTGACGCTTTGACTGTGGCGTGTAGTCATGTTCTCACATGACACGCATCTCATGATTATTATGTTTGCACCAGTCACATACCTTTGTCATCCATTGGCATCGCGTAATACCGAGTTTGGTACATGTGAAGCTAGCAAAATGGCCGTGAGCGCATCATGAGTGTAGCATGTAGTCGTGTTGTTACATGACACGCATCTCATGTTTATCATTTATCATGTTTGCACCAGTATCATATCTTCGTAATTCATTCACGTTCCGTAATACCAAATTTGGTATAAGTGAAGCTAGCGAAACGGTCGCCATGGCATCATGAGCATGATATGTAGTTATTTTGTTACATGACACGCACCTCATGATTATCATGTTTGCACCAGTCACATACCTTCGTCATCTATTCACGTACTGTAATACTAAATTTGGTATATGTGACGCAAGCTAAACGGCCGCGAGTGCATGATGAGCGTGGTGTGTAGTCATGTTGTTACATGACACGCATGCCATGATTTTCATGTTAGGGTCTGTCGCTTGTGTTCGCCATGCAATCATGCCATACCATACCAGTTTTCAACATGCCATGTGAACGAAACCACCGCAAGAGCTGCAGGACCATGCAATGTAAATCATGACATTCATGACATAAATATCACGATTTTCATGTTATGACTAATCAAATATGTTCGTCATACAGTCATAATATGTCATACCAAGTTTGGTATTGATACCATTATCTAAACGGCCAGGAGAGCTAAAAGTCGTAGGCGGCTAGATAGTGTTGAGAAACGGACCGATCCCGCCGCTTCCACCACTGTTGCGAACGACGGGCCGATCCCGCCGAAGCCACCACTGTTGCGTAGCGTATGTTTATCAGCTCGCGACTGCTTCTGCGCAGAGCCGATAAGACGAGCGGACGAGACGACGGTGAGTTAAACAAGGTTTATGTACAGCATATATACAGAGGCGTTACAATTTCGGCACTGGGGCCGACAGAGACTCGAAGAGCCGCACTCTCCTCTCTAACACATAGGTCAGCCTTCCGCCTAAGACCGCTGACTCACACACATGCCGGCTCTCCGACACGGGGCCTCCTCTCACTCACATAGGACCGCCGATCGCGACGCGCCGCAGGGCTTCTTTTATTTACACCGGGTCCAACCAAAATGTCCAATCAGAAGCGCCGCTGGTCGTCCGGGCAGATTCCGCCAATGGGGCCGCCGCGCCATGCGTCAGACCACCAGGCACGCGGCCGCCGGCTCGCTGTCACGTGCGCCGCTGACTCACTGCATCTGGGCCAGAGGGCGCCGCGCGTGTTCACGCCGTTGAGATGTTCGCGTCGGGCGGGCTGCCCTTGACCCAGATTGCCTTTTTCCGAGGCACGGACGTTTGACGAGGACTCGCTGGCATAACAGCACCCCCGCCGCCAGACAATGCACCGGAAAGACGAGCTGCTTCCACGGGGCTCGGATGTCAGGTGCGCTCGTCCGCCAAGTCCCTCCAGGTTCGCCTCCAGGGCCATGGGGAGAATACAGCTCCAGACTGTTCCGGGAACACATCCCATTTTTGACGACGGATCCCAGCTCCACTGGCTTGTCGCCACAACTTGCTGACCAGCTTCACTCGTCTCTTCTGACCATCTTCGGTTTCAGCACTTGTCGATGGTTCTGCAACTTGCTAAGAACGGTTCGACAACAGACAACACACGACACAAGCAAGTGCCCTCGGTCACCCGACAGAACACCAGACAAAGTATAGTACAACACATACCTATCTACGTGTTTATCGGAATTTTGTTCCCTCTACATCAAGAGGCACATGTGGGACACAAGACTCTTAAAGTAAGAACTTGAATTTTTCACAATTACAACAACGCAACGAATTAGAATACCACATAAAGTTGGCCCCTTGAGAGCACTCTGAACGAGAGCGCTCGGCCCAGGTCGTGATGAGGTCAAAATTTTGCCCCGAATCGCCAGCCAGAAACCGAAAGGTTGAGAAGTTACTAGCTGGAACGCACTGCTCAATGCACCTGCATTAGCGTTTACCTTTCCTTTATTTTTATTTTTTTTTGATAGCGAACATCAAAGTTGCGCTGTGGAGCAACATGCTCCACTTCAGTAACCGGCCACTTTTAGGCGACGATACCTATGCGGCACCAAGAGCGGCTCACACTTTCGACGTTGCACAAGGGAACAACGATACGGCTTGCTACTGATTGACTCCTCACCGCTTAGCTTGATATCGTGTTCGATCACCGTCGTTTCTCCGGGACGGTCCGACAACACATACCCAAACTCGGAAACAATCTTTCTCAGGTCCTCTTTCTCAGGTCCTCCTTCACTTACGCTAGGCTCTAGGTTTATCTGCTCCCGGATTACTTTCGATCCCCCTTCAATTACCTCACTAGAACTCAAAATTTCTGCTTCCTCTTCCTTTGAAGCATTCAACAACAGATTTACGACCGCTTGATGTTGAACGTATGGTTTCATCAAGTTGTAAATTTTGTCCGGCCGCCTTCCTAATTTCACTTCATAATTTGTATCGCAAGACTTCGATAATACTTTGGCGGGCCCTTCCCAATCAACCTCAAGCTTGTTCCTTTTGGATGGCTGCAGCAGCATTACCTGATTCTCAACTTCAAAAGCGCGCTTCTTCCCCGATTTCTCGTAGTGCTCCTTCGACAGCACTTTTGCCGCGTTTTTCTGGCTTTCCGCTAGCGCTTCAATCGAGAGATCCTCACGCTGCTCTCGAATGAGCGTCTCTCGATCAACTCTCGGCAGCTCGCTCCAACTTTCCGCTACAGGCGAGAGCGTTGCAACCCTCTCGCTCTGACTCAATGGCGCCATGTCGTCTCCCCCTACCGCGCCGGCCGTGCCGACCGCTTTCGCGACGGGCCGCTCGCGTGACTGCTCACATGACTCATGCGGAAAATTTCCTTTCTGGGGTTCCGTCGACCCGCCGACAAGGTCACTTGAGAGTTCACTGCATTGAACCAGATCAGGCTTCCGCGTTTGCGATCGCGTGAGGGCCATGCACGCTAAGTTGGGGAAGAACGATTTGCCCTGCTCTTTGAGAAGCTGCTCCGAGTTGTTGGAGAAAAGATAAGGAAAACGATCATTTAGCGCGGCAGACACAGCCGCTTCGGTGCAAAGCTTACCGAACGGGCCTTCAATGACAACCGTGGCGATTGGTAAGCGAACACTCTGCTCCTCGGCGACTTGCCTGATCCACGCGCATTCTCCTGTGAAATCATCCGGAGACACCAATGAAGGATGGACAACATCCATGGTTGCCGCTGAGTCTCTAAGCGCTCGGCACGTTTTCTTATTTACTTTAATTTCTTGGAGATACGGCTCCAACAACCGCATGTTTTTTCCTGATTCTCGGATTGTTGCGAAGGCAAATTTTTCCTGACAGTGTCTCGCGATGTGTCCTTCCTTTTTGCAGTTGTAGCAAATTACCGGCTTCCGTTTGTTTTCCGATTCAAATGCCTGTGTGGTAGAAACCTCACTCGATTTCTCCGCTTCTGTTTGCCCTTCCCCTACACTATCCTTCGTAAGAGACGGGTCCTTCTTGAAATTACGGTGCGGAGCGGGTTTCCGTTGATCAGGTTTCCTTGAAAAGCCCTCTTTCCTTTCATCCTTTTCAACGCGCACTGCCCTGCTATGCAACTTTCGGCGGGCATAATACTCCTCAGCTAACTCAGCTGCCTTATTTAACTGTACTTCCCCAAGTCTGTCCTGCAGCCAAAGTCTGACATCCTCCTCGATGCAGCGGTAGAATTGCTCCAATGCAACGCATTCCACCACTTTATCGCGGTCGTCATAAACACCTTCGCCCTTGAGCCATTCAATCAAATCGGCTTTAAGACGAAACGCGAAGTCAACGTGTGACTCATTCCCCTTTTTAGCATACCGAAACCTTTGCCTGAAAGCCTCGGGTGACAACTTATAACGTCTCAAGAGCACTTCCTTAACCTCGTCATAGCTCTCAAACGCTTCCCTCGATAAGCAAGTTATCGCGTCGGACACTTCGCCGGGAAGAAGAGCTAGCAGGTTCCGCGCCCAAAGAGACTGCTCCAAAGCATTTCGCTCACAGACGTGTTCAAACTTGACGAGATACTTTGCCATGTCCTCGCCTACTACGAACGGTGGCAGTTGGTCCCGAATTCTAAAACCGCTGACCTGAATCGTCGGAGAAGCTACGCTAGGCGCCTGCGAACACTGTAGGATTGCCAATTCTAGTCGTTTCAACTCTAGGCGCTCTTGTCTCTCGGCCTCCTCGCGACGTTCGCGCCTTTCAGCCTCCTCACGTTCGCGAGCTTCACGCCTTTCAGCCTCCTCGCGAGCTTCACGCCTTTCAGCCTCCTCACGTTCGCGAGCTTCTCGCCTTTCAGCCTCCTCACGTTCGCGAGCTTCTATTTCCCGCCTTTCAGCCTCCTCACGGCGTGCTTTAATATCCACCCAGGCCTCATCGACTTCCTCAGCCGACACTCCCTCATCCTTCATGATCTCAAGGATCGCTTGCTTTCGTTTCGCACGGCCTAAAGTAATGCCGAGTTCCTCACAAATTTCGATGAGTTCCTTCACTTTAAGGTTCTCCATCGTTCACACTAGCCTCTTGCTGTTTGCCCCTGTTAACAATTTACTTGCCGTACCCACTATAAGCCTACTAGCAAGACGCGCAAGCAATTTTTCACACTCCCGTGTTTACCCCCTCCGCATTAACTTTGGTTTCAAAGCACTTCGACTTTGCTGGAAACGATCAAAGCTCACTACAATGCTTCACACAGCCCTTCTCTAAACTACTACAACCTGAGCTAGAGTAGTCTGGTGAACTGAGGGGAAAACATCAGGCACTCACCGCATCGATGTCGCTGACGCCGGCCGATCCCGCAGCTGCCAACCACTGTTGAGAAACGGACCGATCCCGCCGCTGCGGCCGCTTCCACCACTGTTGCGAACGACGGGCCGATCCCGCCGAAGCCACCACTGTTGCGTAGCGTATGTTTATCAGCTCGCGACTGCTTCTGCGCAGAGCCGATAAGACGAGCGGACGAGACGACGGTGAGTTAAACAAGGTTTATGTACAGCATATATACAGAGGCGTTACAATTTCGGCACTGGGGCCGACAGAGACTCGAAGAGCCGCACTCTCCTCTCTAACACATAGGTCAGCCTTCCGCCTAAGACCGCTGACTCACACACATGCCGGCTCTCCGACACGGGGCCTCCTCTCACTCACATAGGACCGCCGATCGCGACGCGCCGCAGGGCTTCTTTTATTTACACCGGGTCCAACCAAAATGTCCAATCAGAAGCGCCGCTGGTCGTCCGGGCAGATTCCGCCAATGGGGCCGCCGCGCCATGCGTCAGACCACCAGGCACGCGGCCGCCGGCTCGCTGTCACGTGCGCCGCTGACTCACTGCACCTGGGCCAGAGGGCGCCGCGCGTGTTCACGCCGTTGAGATGTTCGCGTCGGGCGGGCTGCCCTTGACCCAGATTGCCTTTTTCCGAGGCACGGACGTTTGACGAGGACTCGCTGGCATAACAATAGATAGATAGATAGATAGATAGATAGATAGATAGATAGATAGATAGATAGATAGATAGATAGATAGATAGATACGCTCGAAGTCGCTGAAGTTCGCTAAGAAATGCTTCACATTTAAAATTGCAGAAACGCGCACGCACGAGTGCACCACTACGGCAGCACGTCGTCTGCTGTGAGGGTAGGGTGCCTTGATGCCCACGCGCTTGATGCCCCCGCTTGAGCGGGGGCGCGCGCATCGAGGGTAAGTCGTGGCGGCACCTCGCGGTATCTTCGGTCCCTACGCGCCGATATTTGGGCCCACACGCCTTCATACAACACCACCTAGAACTAGGTGGTGTTGCTTCATAGGGGTGGTGCCGATGAGCAGGTCGTCGTGGTTTGAAGTATAGAATAACAACTAGACCACAGCCACATGTTGCTCCATGCACAGAAACCGTGGAATGCTAGCCGCAAGCTCAAAGTCGAATGTTTTTTTTTCGCCAAGAACTATCCCTCGTGAAGCCATGGAAGCGAATAGCGAGGCGTGAGGATGCGGTTGTCACATGGGCACTTTCTATCGAAAGTGAATTTCTGGACTGATTGACTCACCTCCGCATTTAACGCAATCAAGAAACTTCATATCGATAGCCATCGAAATTACATCGTGTGTTGCCCGTACTTTGATATCAGAGATGGTCGGCAGCTTTTCTGAACGATGTAGTAGTTAAAGTACCGCACATTTAACAGTTGAGCTTATGATGCTACTACGCCTGTAAAATGAAGTATTTGACGAACAAGTGCAAGAAACAGCAGGTTGCCAAACGGCCGTGCAAACCGCAAAACTTCAAGCACGCCCAGCAAAACTGGCAACACGTACAACGTCACTACACCCTAACGTCACCACCGCACACACAACAGAAAAAATCACGGATGTTAAAGAGCACTGAAACAGGTTGATGAGTCCTAGACATCGTGGCCTTCACGCAAGCTCAGGCCAACCATGAATGTCGGCGAACCACAAAATTCAGCGGTTCCAAACGCGAACACAATCTAACTATTCACGTTCACAAAGCACACTGCAACGACAAGCCCAATCACAGCTGTTGTTCGCGCCAGTGACGTGAACACCAAGCCGATGACAAACAAGCATGTCACATGACTACCAATTAATTGGCACTTTACATGCTTCATAAACGACGACGTATGGTAACCGCACTCTCCCTGACAAAGGCCGGCCCACTGGTTGCAACGTTACCTAAATTATCAGTTACTTTTTGGGCGTCTCCCCTTTGATTGATAAACGGTCTACACAGTAGCTCATAGTGAACAATTAATAATGAAAGATGTTACAGTAACGTAGGTAGAAGTACATACAAGTTGTGTGTATGTGTGTGCACGTATGTGTGTATGTACAACCGAGCGTAACCGTATTCCCCAGTAGCGCAATTGGCTAGCGCATGGTACTTATACGACAGTCCTTGTGATCCAGCTATTCCGGGGTTGCGAGTTCGAGCCTCATCTGTGGAATGAGTTTCTTATTATTAATATATGAGAGTTCATAACTTGCATTGACGTCACTTCAGTCACCTACTTCAGGTACCAGCTCTTGCTTGATCGCGTGGTATGGTATATTCTAGGGACAATACGCGTGGAGCAAGAGGCTTGGAGATGAGATTAGTGGCGGTGCCCCTTCCATCTCATTGTGTTCCTCCTTGGCGCGGCTGGCGGACGGAAGAAAGCAGGGAGAACACAAAAGAACGTGAGGAGTGAATGACTCCCCGTCATCCCTCGTGCCGGCACTCTCAAATGTGATGAAGTGTTGCGGCCGCCAGCTTCAGGTATACGCAGAGAACCTGTCTACATCACGTGCGAGTTGAGTGTACGTTGTCGAGCCGAGCCAAGGAAAGAAGTGTACATTTAAGGGCTTGTTCTATTTGTTAGACACAATACTGACACGTGTGTATATGAAAAAGAACGACGATAGGAATGTTTTGTAGATTCCAGCTAGTTGGACAGGCGGTTTTCGGGACGACAACGAAGCAGGCGTCTTGCTGTACAGCTTATCCTGAAAACACTTTTTGTTCGCGTTGCACTGCGAGAGGTACTGGGATCGGTACCCAGCACCTCCACCAGTGTCGCAGTGCAACGCGAACAAAGGATGACAGAAGCTTACGATAGCGAAAAGAGCGCGTTCAGGATCAGCTGTACATGAAGACGCCTGCTTCGTTGTCGTCCCGAAAACCACCTGTCCCACTAGCTGGAATCTACAAAACATTCCTATCGTCGTTCTTTTTTATATACACACGTGTCAAAATTCAAGAGCACTAACAGACACTGATGGCAATATTAGAAGTGATTGCAATGTAAATTTAAGGAAACAAAACTGCGCGAGAAGATAACTTGCCACCGACAGGATCTAAACCTGCGACCTTCGAATAACGCGTTCGATGCTCTACCACTGAGCTACGGCGGCTGTCATCTCCTCGTCCACTTACCAGCGCTGGATAGGTTGGATAGATGGATGGGTATGGCTGTACCTTTTAGATCGGGCGGTGGCTAGTGCCACCAAGCCGTAATACTTAATGAACCAAAAACTAGATTTATTTTTGTCCCTTTAAATAGTGAGGTTGGGGATTCGTACTTTGCAGTGAAGAATTCAATTTTCACTTGTGCCTTGACTTTAGCCACCAATCAAATAACCTCCTTCTAGTTAATTCTGCCCGCTTAACGTCTATTTTGCCCTCCCTGTCCCTAAACCTCAGTGCTTTGAAAAACTCTGCGCCATCATCCTGAACAATAGGGTGAATCCCTTTACATAACATTATCAAGTGTTCGGCAGTTTCTTCTTCCTGTCCACACGCACTGCATACCGTATACCCCTTCGTACTTGGCCCGATATGTCTTGGTTCGCAATACTCCTGTCCTGGCCTCAAACAGTATAGAATTACCCCGAGTATTATCATAGATCCTTTCCTTGGCAATTTCCTGCTTTAAAGTTCGATAGATCTCTAGTGCGGACTTCTTAATCATGCCAATTCTCCACATATTGGTCTCAGCTTCCTTCACCTTCTTCTTAACCGATATATTCTTTTTGGTGTGGCCCCCTGCTCTTTTCCAAGTATTTACCAGTCAGTTTCCTGGTTCGCTTCCTCCATTTTGTATCGAAATTCTTCATTTACAAGTAGCTGAATACCTTCCTAGCCCAACGCTCCTTCCCCATTTCTCTCAATCGCTTCTCAAATTTTATCTTGCTGCTTGCTTCCCTGCCCTCAAATGACATCCATCCCATATCACCTTGTACTCCTTGATTTGGTGTATTCCCGTGAGCTCCTAAGGCAAGCCTACCAATTCCACGTTGCTTAATTTCTAATCTTGCTTGAACTTCTGATCTCATGCACAAGACCACATTGCCGAACGTCAGCCTAGAGGCCGCTGCGTCCTTCTTTGATGTACACGCCTCCTATAGATTATCCATAGTCTGTTCTGGCCCTCATGCGGGCGACACGTTCTCGTAATATAGGACACATTTCTTGTCCAGTTGGATGAGAACTATAGGTCTTGCGACCTTTTGGCATTCGTTGCAAACGATTCCTGGATCGTTCATTCTAAGAGTGCATGCTTCGCCAAGATGTGTACCCGTGCACTTCGTAGACACCACTTTGTCAGGTTCGTTGGCGACAGGACAGGACTTTCTTGTATGGCCGTACGTTGCACAATATGTGCACAATGGCACATGAAAGTCCTCACTCACGCTACATGCTGTCCAACCGAGAACTCGTTCCTATGCAAGCAGTGAGCGACAGGTGGAAGGATCCACTTCGAGCACATGTGTGAAGTTGCCCGATCGCTCCTTGTACAATACCGACACTCTGAATGTGGTCGGGTCTAAATGTAGGTTCGGATTGCGCATGTTTAGCTGTGAGATGATGTTGGCGGCTGGAATATCGGAGTCTACACCAGTGAGTTTGACGCGAGGTTTTCGCTTTTGGGGCAATCGGACTGACAATGACATGCTTGTGATTGCGTTCTCTTCAAGTGCATTCTTTAACCTAGTAATAGCGTTATGGTCGTTTGTTAATATTATTAATCCATGACGTGTCTTTCTGATTGTCAGTTCGCCAATGTTTTTCCTAATGGGGTCAATGCTTGACTTAATAATCTTCGTGACCTCATTGGCAGGATTGGTAGACGGAATGAGTGGGGTTAGAAACATAATATGTTCATGCTCTCGCCTGGTGGTGTGCGTTGTGTGTTGGTCAGCGATTTCAGACCAGTGCGATGGCAGTACAGAGTAAGAACAAGACTCAGGCCATACGGGCGTGACCGCGGTAGGACGCGCCGTGCTCTGCGCGGCTGCTGCCGCATAAGTCACGGCCGTTTGGACAGGCCGAGGAGCCGAGAGTGCCACACCGAGAGAAGCCGAATGTCTCGACAGGGCCAACTGGTGACGAAGTTCGCCCATTCGCCCACCCTGGTTTTCTGCAATTGCTCGGATATCACTCCTGTACAATTTGTTGGAGCAAACCAATGATCTGGGACCTATGGGTATTAGAAACCTTACATGAGGCATCGAATAAAATATCGTGGGTCTGTTTCTGATGTGCGATCACGCGGTGAAAAGAAGCTTGCGTCATTTGACTACTTTCGGCAGGCAGCCTTGCATTTTGCGCCACACCCGCTGCAGCAGGCAACTTGACGTCGGGAACGTCGGGGATTGCGGGAACGGAAGTAACTGGCGCATTCTGTAAATCTACATCGAGCAGCGCCCTGTCCCCGTCCGGCGAAAATGTCGAACCATTCGATCGAGGCGAATCCCCCAGACCAGGGTGACTGCCTGCCATTGGAGGCTGAACAGAAACGGCCTGTGGCTCAGACATACCCGAGCGGGTATGAGCCAGCCATGTTGGAACCGGCGGCCTATAGTACGACTGGTGATTGCGGCTGAATGGCCACTGAGAGAGCCTCGAGTCCGTGTCGAACGGAATCCCAAGGTTTTCGAAAGCAACCCCTGAATAAATTCAGAGAGCCGGTAGACAGAGTAGCTGACCTTTCGCAGCAAAACAGTGGAGCCTGTGTACGTCAAGCCTCTTCTCTTTCTTCGTCGTCGTCGTTTGTGTGTGTGTGTGTGTGTGTGTGTGTGTGTGTGTGTGTGTGTGTGTGTTTGCCTTCCGCGTCTTTGTCGTTTACGGCCCAGTCTACGTACGCATATATACACTGGTCTCGTGCAGCTCATTCAAGACCATGGCACCTTATTTTATTAGCTGCATGCATGCAGGTATAAGCGCAGTGGGTGACACCAGTATCTTCTTTCTTCCCTGTCAGCCGCAGAGAAGGTTCATATATGCTTCTCCCTGAGAACAATTGAGACTTGGGCCAGTTGGTGATGCATATTTGATAGAATGAAGTGCTGTGAATGGCTCTCCTCAACACATAAGTCTAAGCGTCACCTTCTGTGTCTCTGCTTTTGTTGCCCGTTAATTGCGCTTCAACTGATCAAGTATGCTCATCCATATAACTGCCATCGTTTCAAGGGGGTTTTCAGTGTACACCCTACTCGCATGGGTGTAGCTTCATCCAACACCCATAGTTTAGGGGTGTTCATAAACACCTATTAAAATAGGGTGTAATGTTTCTTTACACCCAATGGTTTCAGGGTGTTTCTAAACACCTTATTGTTTAGGGTGTTCCTAGACACCCTAAAAGGGTGTTGCCCGTGGGACAAAACAAATACACCCTTATGGGTGTAAAATTTTTTAGAGTGTACTCGTCAGTACACCGAGCGCAGATCGAGAGAAGAAAACAATTCGGCTCCGGGAAGGCTGTCAATTGCGTCATCAATGCGCGGCAGTGGGTGAACATCCTTGCGAGTGATCTTACTGGGTCATCTGTAGTCCACACAGAACAGCACAGAACCATTTTTCTTCGCAACAAGAACAGGAGATGCCCATGGACTGTCCGAGGGCCGAATAACGTCGCGTCGGAGCATATCGTCCACCTGCTCGTTAATTTTATATATGCTTCCGGGCACTTGGGTGGGCATAGGGGGGGCAGGCAAGAATTTTGGGGGGGCTCCAGCTTACCCTTGCCCCCCCCTGGCGCCGCCCCTGGACCGCAGGCAAAGCAGATGGGCCGGTTGTCGGGTGTGCGCCACTGGTTCACTGCGGTAGGCCTTGTCCATGTCGCAAGAGCCGACGGGCGGAACGGTGGCTGGAAAGGCAGAAGGGTGGGCTGGAGCTGAGTCATAGGAGTCGTGTCAACATACGTAGCCGGCATACCCGCTGCAAAGAACGGAGGTCGTGCGGCAGCTTCAGCGTAAGTCAGTGGGGCGGGCGCTTGAACGACTGGAGGCGGCCTGGCGACCACTTGGGCGTAACTCGGGGCGCAGGGGCCGGAAGTTGTTGTGGGTGGTACGCAGGCATGACCTCCGCTATTTCCTGCTGAATCGCTTGGCGGATGAGTGGAAGAATGGTAGTGGCTGATTGTTGAACAGCCAGTGAGTGGGCAAAGGGCAGGAGAGAGAACTGGCGCGCGATTTCCTCACGTATGAAACACTTGAGGTCTGCCAGCCGCGCCACCTGATCGCAGCTCGCCTCCAAGCCAGCAAGCCCTGCATCTCGTCGTGTGGAGCGACGGGTCATCGAACTCTGCCGACGGAGCTCCTCGTAGCTCTTGCACAGCGTGATTACCTCAGCCACTGTGCCTGCGTTTTTGGCAAGCAGCATCGCGAATGCATCATCGTCAATGCTATTCATGACGTTCCGGAACATGTCTAATTCGAACATGCTGTCATTTATTTTATTTATTTAATACTGTAAGCCTTTCTCAGGCTCATACAGGGTGGGCGAGCAAATATACACAGTCGCGTACAAACCAGGCAATATCGCACATAGCGGAAGAAACAGAATCACAAGATGATGGTGAAAATAAAACTTGTACGATGAAAGCAATTGTACAAAATCATGGACAGGTCACAAAACATCGAGGTATCAGCAGGGGCTACTGTGATCAGTGTGTTCGGAAGCGCTCACAAACATAAAAAAAAACAAAAGTTGCTTTTAGTCTTCATAAAACAGGCTTTCTAGATTCCGAACAAATGAATCTACAGAGGAATGATTAACGCATTCACGTGGCAATTTGTTCCACTCTTCCACTGCTGACGGGAAGAATGAATATTTAAAAGTGTCACAGCGTGACATAAATGGTCTAATGCACTTATTGTGGTTGGTACGACGGGAGTGCTGGTTAGGCGGCTTTATATAGTTGTCTTTATCTATGTTTAAACCGTTGTGATACAAAAGAAAAATAAACTTTAAGGAAGAGACACGGCGACGGGCTGCAAGGGTCGGCAAGCATGCCCGCCTGCGCAGCTCAGTGACACTGTCATGCCTCGAATACTTAGAATAAATAAAGCGAAGGGCCTTGCGTTGGACGATTTCTAATTTGTCGGAAAGATATTTTTGGTGGGGGTTCCAAACAATGCTGGCGTACTCGAGGATCGGCCTTATGAGAGATTTATATGCTATCATCTTTACATTAGGAGGCGCCAATGCTAGTTTTCGACGCAGGAACCCCAGCTGTCGATAGGCTTTTGTGTATGTGCTGCTTATATGTGCGTCCCACTTCAGTTTACTTGTAAAGGTAACGCCCAAGTATTTAACAGCGTCGTTTCTTGCAATGTTTGTGCCGGCCAAATTGTAACTAAAATGCTGGATTGTTTTTCTGCGAGTTATGCTAAGGCAAGCTGTTTTTGACACGTTAATTTCCATTCCCCACTCAAGACACCAACATGCAATATTAGCTAGTGTGGTATTAAGTCTAAGCTGGTCATCAGTTGTGCGGATAGTGGTGTAGATCACGCAGTCGTCAGCGAATAATCTCATTTTAACGTTAGGCTCAAGGCACATATAGATATCATTAACATATATTAGGAACAAGATGGGTCCTAAAACAGAACCTTGTGGTACTCCGGAAAAAACTTCCAATGAATCAGAGGCTGTGTTGTTTACGGTTACATACTGGCTTCGATTTGATAGATACATTTTTATCCATGCTATTATGTTACTGTTAATACCAATAGACACAAGTTTGTCAATCAATTTACTGTGAGGCACCTTATCAAAAGCTTTGGCGAAGTCTATAAATATGGAGTCGGTTTGCAATTGTGAGTTAATAGTAGTTACGAAGTCATGCGTTATTTCCAAGAGTTGAGTAACGGTAGACAGGTAGACAGACATTGGATTTCTTGCACAAGTCCAGGACATCTTCGATGTAACTGGTGAATGAATCACCGGCCTGCTGAGTGCGTTCGTGTAAGCGCTGCTGGACTTGCAGCTTACGAACGGCAGGGCAGCCAAAAACGTTGGTGATAGCGGTCTTAAAATCAGACCCGGCTGCGAAATCGGAGGCGTGGTTGTTGTACCACAAACTTGCAACACCCGCAAGGTAGAACACCAAGTTTGTCAACTTGCCGCCCTCGTCCCGTTTGTTGGGGACGCTCACGCGCACTCTTAGAAAAAAGGCAGTAGTACTTGGTAACTTTGGGGTAACGTCCGTCACATATGTTACAACCCTGGCAGTAATGGATATATATGTGGGGTTTAACGTCCCAAAACCACCATATTGCTACGTGCCAGGGCATGGAGTTGAAGAAGACAAAGCAGATAGACTGGCGCGAGCTAATCTGTGTGGCTGGCGCTGCTCGCCTAACCGGCTGTAAATACATCGGCGACTACCCCTCTGAGTCGGTCTCCTTCTCGTAACATATTTGGTGGAGTTGTGCGATCCCCGTCTTCGCCACGGAACTCCGAAGCGGACGCTCCCTCGAAGCTTACAACATGACCACTCAAGACTCGGCTACATCCTCTCCGGTCGCCCGCCCTTCTGCCCAGCCTGTCAATCCAGCGCCCGCAACAACTTTCGTGACGCTTCCCGCACTCAAAGACCCCGGCGTGTTCTCGGGCAGCGAGGGTTCCGACGTCGACCAGTGGCTACGCCTCTACGAATGCGTCAGCGGCACTTACTGGTGGGATCCCACTCTTATGCTCGCAAACGTCATCTTTTATCTCGACGGAACCCCGCATGTTTGGTTTGACAACCACGAGCATGACATAACAAGCTGGGACAGCTTTAAGGAAAAGATCCGTGAGCTTTTTGGCAACATCTCTGGTCGTCATGAAGCTGCGAAAAATGAGTTGTCGACTCGCGCACAATCTTCCACAGAGCCCTACATCGGTTACATTCAGGCTGTCCTCTCACTATGCCGCCAAGCTGACGAAAACATGTCCGAACCTGAAAAAGTTGCGCATATCCTAAAGGGTATCGCCGATGATGCGTTGAACTTGTTGGTATTCAACAATGTGTCATCTGTTGATGTGATCATTCAAGAATGCCGCCGGTTCCAACAAGCTAAAAGCAGACGCATCTCCCATCAGTTCCAGCGCCTCCCGAACACCACTGCGACGTCCTCGTGTCTCGATACATACCATCCACCAGACACCTGTGACAACTTGACGCGAATCGTCAGGCGAAAACTTGAAGCGGCTGCTCCAGCTAAGGTGGGACAAACGTCCCCTGACCCCTCTCCGCCAATTACGTTGCCTCTCAATCAAGCAGTCATCCGGCAGGAAATCACCAGCTTGGGAATTCACTGTATCTCACCGCCTCCCCGCACCGACTACCAGCCCCAATACATGCCTGCACGTCCCTTCCCGACCGGCTCTCCCTCAACGTTCCGTAATCCGTCCGCATGGCGAACACACGATGACAAGCCGATCTGCTTCTCGTGTCACCGAATCGGGCACATTTCTCGCCATTGCTGAAGTCGCTGGGGTCCTCCTTCACAAGCTTCCTCTCGTCCCATCTATACACGTCCTGCCTATCACCTTGAGACCAGCCGCGACCATTTTGCCCAGGCACCTGCTACTGAACACCGCTACCCCCCGCTCTCCATCACCCCACCGTCGCCAGTCTCGTTCTCCACAGCCCCGCCGACCATCTTCCCCCGCCTTCCCACGAGGTTCCCCGACGGAAAACTGTTGCAGCCCCCGTAGGGTGGCGCTGCATCGCTCGGACTGACCGAAAATCCTCTCTTGACGATACCGACAAAACGGAACCTTATAGGCGTACAAGTAGTCGGCGTACCTGTCACTGCTCTTGTCGACATCAGTGCTCAACTTTCCGTGATGACGAGTGATTTTCGCCGCAAGCTCAAGAAGGTTCTCACATATGCGAACACTCAGTTCGTCCGTGTTGCGGATGGTGGAATAGCATCTATCATTGGAATTTGCTCCGCTTGTGTGAGCATTGCAGATCGACACACAGTTGTTCTCTTCACCATCCTTGATAAATGCCCCCACGACGTAATCTTAGACCTCGAATTCCTGTCCACGCATTCTGCCCTCATAGACTGTTCGACCAGTACGCTCCGTCTACACTTGCCCGCAACAGAACCTCTTGCACAACGGCCGAATCGCCTCTGTACAACGGGACACGCGCACCTCCCTCCATAAACACTGACCTACATAGACCTCGTCTCAATACCACCAGTTCCCGACGGTGATTATGTTCTGACCCCTATCTCCGATGTCTCCATAAACCGTGGCATTACATTACTGCACACCATTCTGTCCGTCGCAGGAAATTCTACGTGCCTCCCAGTTGTCAACTTCAGCTTGACGCCTCAAGTTCTGCCACAAGGGATCTCTTTGGCGTTGCTCTGCACCTTAGAAGACAATGTGGTAGATGTTTTCGCGATGGCTGCTCCTTCTGACCCCACGCTCAACATCAATCTGCCACTCGCTCCGACAGCGCTATGACGTCGATGATCGCTTCAAACTTATTGCCGCAGCAGACTGATGAGCTCCACCGGGTTCTGTTTTCCTACATCGACGTTTTTGACATCAGCGGCCGTCCGTTGGGGAAAGCTACCGGTATGAGCCACCACATAAACACTGGTAATGAGCATCCTATTCATAGGCGTCCATATCAGGTGTCGGTAGCCAAGCGTCACATTATCCAAAGTGAGGTCGATAAAATGCTCGCCAAGGACATCATTGAGCCATCCTGCAGTCCTTGGGTTTCTCCTGTAGTGCTAGTTCGCAAGAAATACGGTGCATGGCGTTTCTGCGTGGATTATCGACACCTAAACAAAATTACCAAAAGAGACGTCTGCCCTCTGCCACGAATAGATGATGCGCTTGATTGTCTCTATGGGTCCCACTATTTTCCTACATAGACCTTCGTTCCGGCTACTGGCAGATAAAGGTAGATGAAATGGACCGTGAAAAGACGGCATTCATCACCCCCGATGGCCTATATCAATTCAAGGTCATGCCCTTCGGTCTTTGCAACGCTCCAGTCACCTTCGAACGAATGATGGACTCCCTGCTCAGAGGATTCAAATGGTACACCTGTTTGTGCTACCTGGACGACGTCATCGTCTTTTCACCAACATTTGAAACTCATATAGAGCGTCTCTCAGCCATCCTGGAAATCTTCCGTCGTGCTGGCCTGCATCTCAACTCGTCCAAATGTCCCTTTGGACGCCATCAAATCACAGTGCTTGGCCATTTTGTAGACGCCAACGGTGTACAACCAGACCCGGCAAAAATCAGCACCGTGAAAAACTTTCCTGTACCACGATCTGCGAAGGATGTACGCAGCTTTATCGGACTATGCTCCTATACTTCCGACGCTTCGTGAAAAATTTTGCGCACATGGCGAGGCCGCTTACGCAGCTCCTCAAGAAAAGTCCCGTTTTCATGGGGCTCCGAAGAGGCTTCTGCGTTCTCGACTCTCGTCACTCTTCTCACTACTCCTCCGATTCTGGCACACTTCAACCCTGCTTCCCCTACTGAAATCCGTACAGATGCAAGTGGACATGGCATTAATGTAGTGCTGGCTCAGAAACAACATGACCATGCTTGCGTTATTGCATATGCCAGCCGCCTCTTATCCGCCCCTGAACGTAACTATTCGATCACAGAGCGTGAGTGCTTGGCTCTTGTATGGGTGGTGGCGAAATTTCGACCTTATCTATACAGATGCTCATTTTCGGTAGTTACCGACCACCACGCACTCTGCTGGCTCAACTCTCTGAAAGATCCATCAGGCCACCTTGGTCGCTGGGCTTTGCGCCTGCAAGAGTTTTCCTATTCGGTGGTCTACAAATCTGGCCGCCTACACCATGATGCCGATTGCCTCTCCCGGTACCTTGTCGACGATCCTGAGGACACTGACGAGCCATGGAGAATTCTATCTTCTCAGTGTCTGACTTCCTTAATATTGGGGAAGAACAGAAGCGTGATCCAGAGCTGCTTGACATCATCAGCCGTATGGAATCCTCCCCAAATGATGCTTCCATCCACTACTTTGTCTTTCAAAAGGGTGTGCTATACCGTCGCAATTTCCGACCAGACGGGCCCGACCTTCTCATCGTTGTGCCTAAGCATTTGCGCCGCTGTGTTCTCACCGAACTTCACGACGCCCCCACGGCTGGACACCTTGGCGTATCCCGCACGTACGAGCGCGTCCGGCGCCGTTTCTCCTGGCCATACCTTGCTCACTCGGTACGCCGATACGTCGCCACGTGTGACCTATGCCAACGTCGTAAAACACCGTCGCTGCTAACCCGCTGGCTATCTTCAAGCAATTGACATACCCGCGGAACCATTTTACCGTGTTGGGTTAGACCTGCTTGGTCCTTTTCCCACTTCAACATTGGGAAACAAATGGATAGCCGTTATTACAGACTACGCTACACGCTACGCTATTACGCGAGCTCTACCGACCAGCTGTGCAGCCGACGTCGCTGACTTCTTGTTACGGGACGTTATATTGATTCACGGTGCTCCGAGACAGCTCACAGACCGTGGCCGTACATTTCTATCCCAAGTCATCGCCGACATTCTGCGTTCTTGTTCCACGCAATACACACTGACAACCGCTTTCCACCCTTAAACAAATGGCCTCACGGAACGATTTAACCGCACTTTAACAAATATGCTCGCTATGTATGTGTCGCCCGACCACCGAAACTGGGACCTTGCCTTACCCAACGCAACTTTCGCGTATAATTCATCCCGTCACGACACAGCGGGCTTTTTGCCGTTCTACTTATTGTACGGAAGAGAGCCGACTTTACCACTGGGCACAGTCACTCAGCTCACACCTCGTCCACCAGCGAGCATGCCCGCGACGCGATTGCGCGAGCCGATCATGCCCGTCAGCTCACTCGCGCTCGGCTGATGGCGTTGCAAACCAACCAATGCCGTCGGTACGATGGCGTACATTTCGCTCCCGGTACACTCGTTTTACTCTGGTCCCCTAATCGTCGCCTGGGCCTATCAGAAAAACTTGTCTCATTACACGGGACCCTACCGTATATTGCGTCAAGTAACACCTGTCGCCTACGAGATCAGCCCCATCTGTCCAATCATCATCTACTATCGGCCCAGCGATATTGTACACGTCTCGCGGATCAAGCCCTACAAGAATGCCTCAGATAACCACCTTTGAAGCACTGGGACGGTGCCCTCCGCCACCGGGGGTCATGCTACGTGCCAGGGCATGGAGTTGAACAAGACAAAGCAGATAGATTGGCGCGAGCTAATCTGTGTGGCTGGCGCTGCTCGCCTAACCGGCTGTAAACACATCGGTGACTACCCCTCCGAGTCGGTCTCCTTCTCGTAACAATATCATTATGAGAGACGCTGTAGTGGAGGCTCCGGAAATTTCGACCCCCTGGGGTTCTTTAACATGGTACCCAAATCTGAGCACACGGGCCTACAACACTTCCGCCTCCATCGAACCCGGTAGTAAGCGCAGTTAGTAACGGCGAGGGTGGTACAGTTACCACCTTTGCTGTTACTACCAGCCCTTAGTAAATGTAACTACCCTAGCCGTTACTACCCATGGGTAGTAACTTTTAAAGGTTTCAAAAAAGGAGCAACCACTACTACCCTGTTTAATATTTTTAGCATAGTTTTCCCTCATTGCTATTGTTGGTCAATTAATGGCTTATTGCTACACAACTTCGGGTAATCTTCCGTGTGTGCAATGAGTGCGAATTAAAGAATACATAGGTCTTACAAGTTCGCCGCCTTTTTACTCTAGTATGAAGTACCGTGGGGTATATATAGCCTATACTTTGCAGATGCAAATCTGGCACAGGGAAGCACTTGTCTTTCTGGAGGAATTAGAGCAAATGTGAATCTGAAGCATTATGTCATACTACCTGACTACGTGTGTTTGGGGACTTAGCACAAGACTTTTAATCAGCCTTACTTGTAAAAGAAAAAAAAAATATATGTCATATCTTTATATTTAAAAAGGGCCACAAAAAGCATTATTTACAGTGGCTGAAACAAAGTGCCGTACATAATTAACCAAGCCACATGCATTTGAATGCTTCACACAGCTAGTATATCAGTGGTGAAAGGTAATAATAGTTTTGGAGTTCGACGTGCCAAAACAACAATAATATTTGGAGACGCGTCGCAGGGGAATACTTGCTACCGTCCTCCGGATTAATTGTGACCGTCTTGTTATTTAGATCCGCCGGTCTTGTTAATTTGCTGTAATTTACTAAGTTTGTTATAATTATCTGTTACAACGCGTGTAGCACTTGTCTATGGTTTGTTAACCTGTACTTCTTCGTTTCGACAATATCAGAATGACCTTTACATATCTCGGTTGCGTAATATAAATTTTTTCTTGGTCTATGGATATCTCCTGCGTCATTTTTCCGTTTAATGATGATACGTCGAGACTATTCCTCTCATAGATTAACAGAATTGGAATCGCACACTGTTTTGGATTAAATAGTCAGCAGCCGGGTAGCAAAAAGGTAGTAACAGAGCAAGAAAGGTAGTAACGAATGCAGTTACTACCTATTTCATTCCAATTACTAACTGTTTACCAACATAGGTAGTAAACAGGTCGCAAAAAGTTAGTAACGGCTGCCGCTAGTAACTGTTTACTAACGTATGTAGTGAACAGGTTAAAAAGGGTAGTAATGATTCGAGGAAGGTAGTAAGCCCTGCAGTTACTACCTGTTTGCTTGCAGTTGCTACCTTTTCACTAACTTTTTTTAAGAGTGCGCTCGCAAATGGCGAGCCAGTCCTCCACGTCAGTGCCATCGGCACCCGTGAAGATGGGTGGATCGCGGATCCTGTGGAAGCCGGGACAAGGGGGCGACACGAGAGGAGGCGTTTGCTGAGAGGTGTCGTGGGACACGGTAGATGGCAGGTTACGTGCTCGTAGTTCCAAGGGCATCGAAGGGGATCGTGGCACTCTCCATTATTTTTTTAGGGCGTTCATTAGTCGGCACACAGCGAACATGCACAATGGCGACAGTAACGGCCAAGCACGGACTCTCAGCGCGAGCGGCCTCTTTTTTGGGTAGATCCACTAGAAAGCACTTGAGAGTTCGACCCAATTCAGTGTTTGGAGGCTTCTCTACATGTGTAATTTTGTGCGCTGTATGCCACGGAAAACATGAGAACTCTGGGGGGGGGGGGCACTTCCTGGCTACACCGCCTTGGGGCATGCCGCACGGAGATTAATTGCCAACACACACACACACACCACACACACACACACACACGCACACGCACACGCACACACACACACACACACACACACCACACACACACACACACCACACACACACACACACACATGTTGGTGATGAGATACGACCAGAATAATTCGAGCTGCTTAGAACGAACGCCGTAGCCTCATACCTTTGGCAGAACATTGTTGTATACAGTTAAATGAGTATACATGAAAGAATCCATGCTTCGATGCCGCTTCAGTGCTTACAATTGTTTTGGCCGCGCCCAAAATCACGGAATCCTTGCATTCTATGCCACGTCGGAACACTCAACCATAGCGGCTGGGGCAACGTTTGCTAAACGTTGGGCAGGGAGTTGCGCGCACTGTCGGGTCCCGCATACGTCGATAACCTCGCTGCTGACGGCAGCGCCACCACGTCCACCTCGTTCGAGACACGTTTACGTACGACGCTAAGCCGACATCTTTCGTCTTGAAGCGTCACTACGCACAACTCTAAACAATCTGGCATAAAAGTTGTTTTAAGTTTATAACAACCAAAGCGTTCTTGATCTTTTCACTTGTTTCAGTGAATTTTTAACGCGCCATCCTTGCATCTGAGAACGCTTTTTTCCAGCTTCTTTCTTGTGGTTAGGTGGAAGACGTTCAAATCGGGTGACAAATTTTCGACATCGCTTCTAGTATCTGTCCAGTTGAGCGCTCCTTCGCTCTAATGGGCGCTATGCCATAACGATTCGTGTCTCGTTTGCGCCCGGGACGGCTCAGTGCTCTCCCATAGTAGAGTACCCAGTACTCTAAATCGTTACCCCCTTTTTCGAATCCCCCCCCCACGTGTTCAAAAACACATCTCATCAACTAAACATCTGTTATGGTCGTATCAAGACCTATTGTATACGCACATTTTAGTGCCCCGGTACCCGGACGTTGCCTAGGGTTGACCCCAGCATTGCATTACTGCTGGGTTCGATCCACTTTTCATATCAAAAGGAACTGGAAAATTCAATAGCGGGTATTGCTCCAATCTATGGGGCACAATGCTCATCAGTCATTGCGAAATGGAGTCATTGAATTATTTTCCGACCAATTTTGTATTAATTACTTATTCCCAACAGTTGTGCATAAATTTCGGCAAACTTCAGCATTAAAGCGCGAATCTCGTACGGTGCGTTCTTTAAATAACTGATATTTATACGTTACGTAAGCGTTTAATTATCATA
>WOVY01002930.1:0-14858 GCA_013436015.1 Rhipicephalus annulatus
GAGCAGCTCGGTCTCCGTTTTTCTGGCTCTGAGCTGTACCGATCTCAACCATTTCCTGTAAATAAACGCGTTTCATCGTCCAGTTGTGTGGAAGGTGCTGGGTAAGCAGCTACTGTCAAGCGAGACCGGAGAGCCCGTCTACTAACGACGGAACCGCAAGAGCACGAGCTTCGCCGCAGCCGTCGACTAGCGGGCTTGCCACCACTACCTCAAGATATGAACTTGGACGGAGACATCCAGCAGCCGGTCGCGAGGGCGCCGTCTTTCCACTACCGAGAGCCACGCACATTTACAGGAAAACCTGGCGATGACGTTGAAGAATGGCTCAGCCACTATCAACGGGTGAGCCGAGCCAATGGCTGGAATGCGGCCAGCCAGTTGTCCCACGTGGGTCTATTTCTCGATGGCAGTGCTTAGTGTGGTTCGAGAATCACGAAGACACCTTGACAACATGGGCCCAGTTTAGGAGGAGATCAAGAAGTGCTTTGGCGACCCTGCGACGAAGAAGAAACGTGCAGAGCAAATGTTTGTCGCAGAGAGCTCAAGCTTGTGGTGAGACATGCAGAACCTACATTGAGGAGGGTACTGAAACTGTGCAAGTGTGTGGACACCAACATGACGGAAAGAGGACAAGGTGGGCCACATTCTCAAAGGAATTGCGGAAGACGTCTACCACTTCCTTATCGGCAAGGAGAGTCTTGAGTCTGTGGCCGATGTGATTGGGCACTGCCGAACGTTGAGGCCCTGAAGACTCGCCGCATCACTACGAAGTTCGGACGCCTTGCCAATGTTACGACCGTCGCCACTGTCGATGTGTGCCAAGACTCCGTGCCTACCGACCTTTCGTCAACGATTCGCCTCATTGTACGTGAGGAACTTCGT
Source organism: Rhipicephalus annulatus (assembly GCA_013436015.1). Taxonomy (NCBI): domain Eukaryota; kingdom Metazoa; phylum Arthropoda; class Arachnida; order Ixodida; family Ixodidae; genus Rhipicephalus; species Rhipicephalus annulatus. The sequence continues at coordinate 883 of WOVY01002930.1, forward strand.
CGTCACCTTTACGCGCCCTTGAACGCCCGAGAACCACCGTGCGATACACCGTCCACAAGTATCAATGCTACGAGTTTCGAGGAGCGCAGCTATCCCAAACCGCGGCCCTCAGCTAAGGGCTCCACCACCGACGTCTCTTATGTAGAGCCGCCTTATGCTCCCCACAGTCGTTACGGCTACAACAGCCATCCACCTCCTTTGCGTCTCAGTGGGAACAGAGCGCCGCGTACCCTCAACATCCAGCGACGTTCCCTATGTCCCGTGAACGGCCCGTCTGCTACCAGTGCGGTGTTCGTGGACATATCGCCCGATTTTGCCCAATGCGACGTAATCACGTTCGACATTCCCTCAGAGATCCGCGACGTTTGCACAACGAAGCCAACGGCCTGACTACACCTACTGGCCCCCCAACCCAACTGACGAGCGGCACGCCTACCAGCCGATCAACCGGAGTGATTCGCCCGGATCTGTGCGCAGCTTAACGCCGGCCCACCACCCGTCCACCTCGGTCACCATCTCCACGGCGCCGGTCACGAATTTCGTCTCCGCCACCGGGAAACTAGCCAGCGCGGCCGACGGAGTTGAGGTCGCTGGACGTACCGATTTTCATCAAAGAATGCCTCCACCAGTTTCTATGCTTCAGAATAAGGTTCAGGTACTTGTTGACGACGTTCCCACGATGGCATTGATAGATACTGGCGCAAGTGTTTCCGTGATGAGTTTAGTTTTTTAAGCAACGACTGGGCCGTAAGGGTTATGTTTCACTGGGACAAACCTGCCACATTTCGGGCAGTGAGCGGCGCATTCTTGCGTCCTGTCGGCGTCTGCACTGCGTCTGTTAGTGTTGCCGGTAAAACGTTCAAGGCGGAATTCACAGTACTGGCTCAATCAACGCATGACGTTATACTTGGCATAGACTTTTGCGAGAGTGTCGTGCGAACCGTGGATTGTGGAGCAGGTGAGGTTCTGTTGTCTACTCTCGCCCAGCAGCCTGATTGTGAGAAAGGTAACCTCACTGTAGCTAAAGATGTACTTCTGCCAGCGTGGTCCACGGCCAGCGTACAAGTGACCACTTCGGAAACCAACTCGAGTTTGAATTCATGTGACATAGTGATTGAGCCGTTGCCTGTAGCTTGTCTCAAGAAAAACATCTTTGTACCACGATGCATTGTATCTCTCGCAGACGAGACGGCTCAATTATGGGTGATAAACAGCTCACCCGAGTCGGTTGTACTACCGGCTGGTATGCGCCTTGCCCTGTTCGAAAAGCAGAGCAGCACCTGCATTGGAGCTTTAAGCGATCTTGAAAGGGCGGGTCCGGAAACTTCTGGTATGGAAGCTGAATTTTCAAAAATGGTTAGCAAGTCCATTTCCTCACAGAAGCGCAAAGACCTGGTTGCACTGCTGGCGAGACATGCTAAAGTATTTGATTTTGCACGGAAGGTGCCTAGGGCTCAGATACCGACCACGCGCGCTCGTCACAAGATCGATACTGGCTCTGCTCATCCTCTCCGACAAAAGCCCTATCGCGTGTCCGTGTCCGAACGCAAAGTTATTGCTGAACAAGTTGGCGAGATGCTAGCCACTGGTGTAATTCAAGAATCGTCAAGTCCGTGGGCTGCACCTGTTATTTTGGTAAAGAAAAAAGACGGGTCCTGGAGGTTCTGTGTTGATTATCGGCGTCTCAATTCTATAACCAAGAAGGACGTGTACCCCCTCCCCCGCATTGATGACGTAATTGACTGCCTTCATTCAGCTTCCTACTTTTCTTCGGTAGACTTGCGATCCGGGTATTGGCAGATTCCCATGGATCCAGTTGATAAAGAGAAGACGGCTTTTGTAACGCCAGACGGTCTATTTGAATTTAATGTTATGCCGTTCGGCTTGTGTAATGCTCCGGCAACATTTGAACGCTATATGGATACCGTCTTGAGAGGCCTTAAATGGGAAATTTGTTTATGTTACCTGGACGATGTGGTTATTTTGGACGAACTTTTGAGGAACATAATCATCGCCTTGACGTTGTTCTAACATGTTTGGAGAAAGCCGCCTTGACACTGAACTCAAAAAAATGTCGTTTCGGTGAACGGCAAAACACTGGTTTTAGGACACCTTGTGGACAAAGCTGGTGTTAGGCCGGACCCGCAGAAAGTGGACGCCGTCAGCAAGTTTAAGCAGCCACAGTCTATCCGCGAGCTACGAAGCTTTCTGGGCCTATGCTCTTATTTTCGCCGCTTTGTACCTAATTTTGCTGAAACGGCCCAGCCACTGACTGACTTGCTGCGCAAGGACGTCCCTTTCCACTGGACACCAAATTGTGAGTCAGCGTTTAAGCAACTAAAGTTCGCTCTCACTTCCGGGCCAATACTATGCCACTTCGATCCCTCTGCTTCCACGGAAATCCACACCGATGCCAGTGGAGTTGGTCTCGGCGCGGTGCTTATTCAACGACACAACAATGCTGAACACGTCGTCGCCTATGCAAGCCGGTCCCTGAGCAAGGCAGAGCGTAATTATACGGTTACCGAATTGGAGTGCCTCGCCGTCGTTTTCGCCGTACACAAGTTTCGCCCCTACATCTACGGTCGTCGTTTCTCAGTCATCACCGATCATCACTCTCTTTGCTGGTTGGTGAGCCTACGTGATCCATCTGGTCGACTTGCGCGATGGGCCATACGGTTACAAGAATTTACTTCACGGTCCGCTACAAGAGCGGTAATCGCCACGCAGACGCTGACTGCCTGTCACGGCTTCCTCTACCAACGACCGAGTGTGAAGCTGATAATTTTGACGATTTTATCACAGCTATCGACTCTCATTTTCCTGACATCGCGGCTTTCCGGACAGCACAGCACGAGGATCATTGCTTAGATCACCTGTTTGCCTCCGCGAATGACCCGGCCAGTTCAAGCTCTTTGTAGTTCATGACGCCGTCCTTTACAAGAAGAATTATTCTGGCCAAGGCGCCCGTCTGCTTCTGGTAGTTCCACGCACTCTACGTCCCCAAATTTTTCGGTTCTGCCATGACAACGCAACCAGTGGGCATATGGCTTCGCCAGAACGTTTCATCGCATCCAGCAAAGGTTTTACTGGCCCAAGATGCGACGCGACACAGAAAAATACGTAGCGGGTTGCGAACAGTGTCAACGTCACAAGCGTCCCACGACTACATCACCCGGACTTCTCCATCCCGTACCACCTCCTAGCTCTCCCTCGAGATTGTTGGTGTCGACCTTCTAGGTCCGTTTCCGCGTTCAGCCAGTGCCAATCGATGGGTCATCGTGTGCGTCGACCACCTGACGCGCTACGCAGAAACTGCGGCTATACCTACTGCAACAGCCTTTCACGTGTCGCAGTTTATGCTTCGGCATATCATTCTCCGTCATGGCCCTCCACGAGTCGTCATTAGCGACCGGGGACGTCAGTTCGTCGCTGACGTCGTTGAAGAGATCCTACGCCTGTCTGCCAGCCAATTCCGCCACGCAACCCCGTATCACCCCCAGACGAATGGCCTCGTAGAGCGGACCAACAGGACGCTAACGAACATGTTGTCAATTTATGTTGATGCCAAGCACAAAAACTGGGACGAAGTACTGCCCTATATCACATACGCCTACAACACCGCGAAACACGAGACGACAGGGTACGCGCCCTTTTTCCTGCTCTACGCCCGCTCCCTCGCAGTTGTCTCGACACCATTCTGCCTTTTACGTTAGATGTGGAAACATCGGTTGCCGAGTCACTATGCCGCGCTGAAGAAGCCCGTCGCGTCGCACGCCTTCGAACCATTGCATCTCAACAGCGCTCCAAGACCCGGTACGACGCCCACCATCACTCCGTTGCTTACACAAAGGGTGACCTGGTGTGGTTGTGGACACCTGTCCGCAAACGGTGGTTTATGCCAAAAGTTTCTGGCCCGCTACTTCCGGACCATTTGTAGTCATTGACCGTCTCAGTGACGTCACATACGTCATCTCCGGCGTCACAAGCAATGGTCGGCGCTCTAGCAAGACACAGCTGACACACGTCGCGCGCCTCAAGCCATATCACCACCAACCTTCCTATTGACTCGCCCAGTGGGCATCGTCTGCGAACGGGGGAATTGAACACACCTCGATGGGCGCATGAAGAGGAGGAGGTCGAAGCGGTCTGGCTCACGAGCAGCTCGGTCTCCGTTTTCTGGCTCTGAGCTGTACCGATCTCAACCATTTCCTGTAAATAAACGCGTTTCATCGTCACAATATATTTATGGCCCACTTAGATCAAATGATTGATGAGAGGTTGTCGGGAGCTAAGGTTTTAAATATCTTTAGGTTTATGCATGATTATTTGGTTTTTTTTGAAGTGTGACGACAAAGAGTTTCAAAGTGTTGCTGTTTTGACACTTGGAGTGTTTGAGACAGTTTTGTCAGCTTCTGAAACTAACACAAGAAGTGCCCTATGGTGATACGCTCAGGTTCCTAGATCTTTCGTTGCAATTTCAGGAAGACCACGTTTGTTGGCTTTATGAGCCCAGGAGCAAAAAGCCACTAATGCCTTCCTCTTCTGCCCATACCATAGTAGGGAAGAGGTCTGTTGCACAAATGGGCCTTTTTAATTCGTTGAAGAAGACCTGTTTTCACCTCATGAGGAAGAGCTTTCAGCAACAGGTTTTGCTACTGAAAGGCAGCAGGTTACCTGCAACGAATGGTTATAAGCGTCGCTGATTCGCTACATAAGGACCTAAAGAAACAAAATAGGCAGCGTATTAACACTTCCCTGCAGTGGCCGTAAAACGGCTGTTGTCCCCTATATCCATAGTGTGGCACACAACCTTAAAAAGATTGCAATAAGGTGGGCGTCCGAGTGGTCATGTCTGCTCCTGAAAAACTGTCCAGAATATGTCACAAAACTTGTCCTATTTCAAAAGAAAAGAAAGGATGCCAAATTAAGCATCGTATTAAATATGTTGAGTGTGCACAGTCGGTTGTTTACAGAGTGCCCTTGTCATGTGGTCTTGTTTATGTGGGAAAAACTGAAAGATGCATTAATGAGAGGCTAAAAAGAGCACCACAATAAAGTGCAGAGGGTTCAGGTGGTTACTTGGCGATCCACTGTGAGGAGTGCGGTTGTGTGCCTTATTTCGATAACACGTGTGAGTTATATCGGGACAGAGATTTATTAACCCGTTTGATAGTAGAAGTTAAGGAAATGACACGCGATGATTTTGAGTGTGTTAGTGCACCTTCTATCTCGCTGACGCGGAAAGAACTATGTTTTTTGGATGGTGTGATAGATGATAACGGATAGTAATGTACGGGACTGGCACGTGTGCTCTTTCTTGTCTAAATTGTATTATTCTTTTTTTTCTTTACACCCCCTTTATAAACTCTGACGTTTGCAATAAACGTTTAGTTGAAGTTAAGCGCTTGTGCTGTGTGTTCTGTGTTATAGTGGTTGCGCTTCCTAGCAAGATGGATCAAGCTGATCATCCTGTAATTCTTCAAGTCCTTGTCATCCCCTCTTTTATGTATTAGGGTGATCTTAGCATTCTTCCAAGATTCTGGTACTCTTCCCGTCAGGAGGACAACCTCGTAAACAGGGTCGCTAAAATGGGTCGCTAACACAATCTGTCCTCCATCTTTCAGCAGATATGATGTTACCTGATCCTTACCAGCAGCTTTGCCTCTTTGCATGCTCTCCAAGGCTTTTCTGACTTCTTCTATCATTACTCTTGGAGTATCATTGGGGTTACAGCTAGTTCTTATATTAAGGTGGTGGTTGTGCTGGCTACTGTACAGATCTTTGTAAAACTCCTCCGCTAATTTCATTATCTTATCAATATTAGTAGTTACTTTGCCTTCCTTTTCTCTTATTGAATACATCTGGTTTTTGCCGTTCCCAAGTTTTCTCTTCCCTGTTTTTGACGCTTCCTCCGTTCCTCAGAGCGTGTTCAATGCTCTCCATGTTATCTCTTCTGACATCGGATACCTCACGCTTATAAATCAACTTCGAAAGCTTACCAACTATATTTTGCCTGTTGTACTTCAGGCTCTCATGCTTTGACGCTTTTTAATGAGATCCTTTGGTTCCTGGGAAGCTTGCCGCTGTCCTGTCTAACTACAGTACCTCCTTCCACGGCGCACTCCGTAATGATACTCGTCACATTACAATTCATTTTGTCAACGCTAAGGCTGTTTTCCTTGATAAGAGCCGAGTACCTGTTCTAAAGCAAGACCCTGAATTCTTGTACTTTCCCTCTCAGTGCTAGCTCATTGATTGGCGTCTTGCGCATCAGTTTCTGTCGTTCTTCAATTCTAGGTGAATTCGGGACCGTTACCTTATATGTTCACTGCATCGTACCTTGCCAAGCACTTCCACATCGTCCAAGATGTCTGTGTGTGCGCTCTGTATAAAGTCTATTTCGTTCTTATTTCGCTATTAGGGCTCCTCCATGTCTACCTACAGTTCCGTCGCTTTCGGTAGAAGGTATTCAAAATCCGTAAATAACTGCGTTTTGCGAATTCTACAAGTAGCTCCCCTCTGGCATTTCTAGTACTGATGCCATAATCTCCTACTGCCTGGTCTCCAGCCTGTTTCTTCCCTACATTTGCATTGAAGTCTCCCATCAATATAGTATACTGAGTTTTTACCTTACTCATTGCCAATTCCACGTCTTCATAAAAGCTTTCAACTTACGCGTCCATCAAGGCTGGACGTAGGCGCATAAGCATACACAACCTTCAGGCTTGTATCTCTCTTTGAGTTTAAATACGATACCTAACACCGTTTCATTAATGATATAGTATTTCTCTAAGTTGCCAGCTATGTCTCTGTAGATAAGGAACCCCACTCCCAGTTCTCTTCTGTCAGCCAAGCTCCGATAGCAAAGAACGGGCCCGTTTTGTAGCACTGTATAGGCCTCATCTGTTCTCCTAATCTTACTTAGCCCTATTACATCTCATTTATTGCCCTCTAGCTCCTCAAATAGTACAGCTAGACTTGCCTCACTAGATAAAGCTCTAGCAATAAACGTTTCCAAGTTTCGGTTCCAATGGCGGCCTGTCCGGATGCAGAGATTCTTAGCACCCTCTGCTGCATTGCAGATCTGACCGCTGCTATGGTCAGTTACTTCGCAGCGCTGGGGACTGAGGACCGTGAGTTAATTGACGTATGCATGTGGGGGTAGTGGCCAGATACTGCACCAGGGTGGCTAATCCTCTCTGGTGAGGGAGTGCATTACCGGCGGTGGTCACAGGTGAGGCCCGCACCCCAGGCCTCTTATGCAGTTCCATCAACACGCGGATTTTTTTTTTAATCCGGTTGGGAGCTGCGTGGCACCGCGATTCAAGCCACCGGACATCTTGCATGCAAGGCTGATTTTCTAACTACTACGTCATTGCTGCCTGATTATTATTAAAGCTCATTATTCTTATTATGCACATACTTATTCGTACATTCTTGCAGCAGCATGTTCACAAAGCAAAAGTGCGTATATCTTCATTAAATTTTGGACCTCGGAGTTGTTTACAGGCCTTTTAAAGATGTCAACTGGCAAAAACAATAGCTCGAACCTATGTAGCAGAGGCCGCTGTTTTATTTAATGTTGTTCAGGCCAGAAAGTCCACAAAATCTGACAAAGATTTTCCGCGTGAAAAATTTCAAATCGTTTTATAAATTGATGTCTACTGGGCAGATAAGGAACATGGACTCAAAGAGAGCTTTCCCTAGTCTGCAACATGAATTGAAGAAGAAGAAGCGGAGAAAATACTCTTTTTTTTCCTGCCCATCTTGACTGATGCTGGCAGCAGATTATTTTCCCCAATTGTGTAAATATATTAAGTTTAGCTTCTGCATTGCGTCATTGCTGATAAGACAACTACAGAACATCACTCCTCCAGCACTTAACTAAGCTAGCCAAAACTAACTCTGTCATTTTGCTGCCTCATAAATATATGCTTAAGGATCCTCTGCAACGTTTTTTGTGTGTAATTGCACACCGAAGTATTTGAAAAATATTCATAAATTATGTTTACGTTATTCGATTGGATTCACATTCAAACTTTATTATTCGAACTCACTTATCATCTAGAATTTTTCTTTTACCATATTCTAATTTTTTTACAATTTCAGGCTTAATATACCACATGTGATGTCACAGATTTCAATGCGTATTTATCTTATTTGGTGACCTTGGGCGAATCAAATTTCCTGAATATCAATATACTAAGAAAACCGACGCAAAATTTTGAAGGCGAGAATAGTAATGGGATAGATTTGTGTAGACCACCACACAATCTGCGAAACGTCAGCAGAAAATACAGCCCATAACATACTTAAAATCATTTTAAGGTGCACGTCGCTGCACCACACACGAAGTACATCTTTGGTTTTTCGTGTAAACAACCAGCCACAACTGCTAGCAGACCTTTTGACGAAAAGAGGGGGCGGGCTTGGAGTGCCAAGGCCGATGTCCTTGCCTCAGCAGTGCATATTTTGGGGGTCACGCATATATACAATGTCTCGGAGGGAGCCTTCGTTGAAGAGTTGTCAAGGTGGTACATGCTGTTTTATGTGCACGACGCTATTTGTGATGACGCAGTCAGCTATGTTTACAAGAAAACCACCCTGGTTCCTGTCTCACTCTGTGATCTCTGAAACTGGAAGTGTGACTGAGCGCCATAAAACCACCTTCAAATAATTAATCGTCAGGCTCTTGAGAAAAGAAACCTTCCAGTTGTCATAAGTGGGTCATAAGCACCCTGCTGCAACACAAAAAACAAGATGCAAAAATTCTACGTCAGTGCTCCTGTAAAGCTAAGGCCTCCATGGAGTACACAATGCACTTGATTTTTACTGATTAAGAACCAAGAAGGACTTAGTACTAGTATATGAATTCAAAATCTATTGTGCCACGACGTTTGTTGCAGGAATTTCCGTGTGGCATCACCCTGCGGATTTGATTCGTGCGTGAATGAGTAATTCATAATATAAGGGTAATAATTTGTTCTCTTGCGTGTTATTTTAAAGCTAAATTAGATTAGGCCATGCTACAGTCGAGAGAGTTAGCCATTGTAATTGTTCATAATTTTTCGCCACAAGGTTTTTATTTTCTATCAGCGTAATTTATTTATGCCAAAATATTTGATAATTACACCATGATAATGACTTCATTCTAGTAGACGTGGCATTGCACTTTGAATACAAAATGCACAAAACAAGACACTCACTAACTACATGACATTCACTAACGCGCTAACTACATGTCCAAGAAATTGGACTTCTGCATAACCGAAGTGGCACTTCTGTGGCTTTAGAGTGAGGTCCGCCGATCGGATAGCCTCCAGCACGCTGCGCAGGCGCTGAAGGTGCTGCTCGAACGTGGCAGAAAAGACCACCACATCATCAAGGTAGACAAGACAAGTCTGCCACTTGAACCCTGTGAGGACAGTGTCCATCATTCGCTGGAAAGTTGCCGGCGCTGAACACAAGCCAAAAAGAAGTACTCGAAATCGGTAGAGGCCATCTGGAGTATCAATGACTGTTTTCTCGTGGTCTAGCTGATCTACCTCAATTGGCCAGTACCCACTTTTCAGAGCGAGAGAGAAGAAATAATGGGCACGATTAAGTCCTTCCAGCGAATCATCAATACACAGCAGCGGGTACATGTCATTATTGGTCACGTTGTTAGGCTTCCGGTAGTCGACGAAGGAACCTAGCAACCCGTAACTCTTTTCACAAAGACGACTGGAGATGACCACGGGCCGTTGAATGCTATAATAACGTCATCGGCAAGCATCTCGCCGATTTGCGTACGTATCGCTTCACGTTATTTAGCAGACAGGTGGTTGGGTGGTGGTGTCTAGGGCGTGCATCCTCGTCCGTGATGATCTTGTGTTGAGTGATGGATGTATGGTGGATCTTTGAGGAACTTGCGAAGCAAGACCTGAGCTTGAACAAGAGTGCTCACAACACAGCCTGGTTATCAGTGGACAGATCAGATTTGATGTCAATTTTACTCATCGACGTGTCGGCGGTATCCACAAGCTCGGACGTGAGACACTTCGTGATATTTGCTACTTTGTGGGCAAACGCTATCGAAGTGTCACGGAAAGGTGTTGATGCTCGTTGCTGAAGTTGGTAACGAGCAATTCCAATCGGCCATCACGAAGGTGTATTACACTTATAGGTACACAAATGCCTTGCTGCAGGAGGTGTTCCAAGTTTGTTTCGACCACCACTTCGTCATCGTCCAAACCACAGCATGTGACGTCGACTAGAACACTTGCCCGTGGAGGAAGCGTCACGCTCTGTTCAGAAATACGGAGTACGTCGACACGCCTTCCGTCATCCTGCACGTTGATTGCTCGCTGGCTGAGAACGGGACGCGGTGCTCTTGCAGATCAATGATAGCTCCATTTTCCTGTAAAAAGTCAACTCCCAGGATGACGTCACGGGAACATTCGCGTAGGACAAGGCAGCTTGCTACGAATGTATATCCTCGAATCAGAACTATAATTGTGCAGGCACCCAGTGGAGTAATGACGTAGCCATCAGCCGTCCGAATCTGTGAGTTATGCCACAGCATGAGTACTAGATTTAGCTGCGTTGCCAGTTTCCCAATCAGTATAGAATAGTCTGCGCCGGTGTCTACTAACGCTTTTATGCAAACAGGCTTGCGAACATGCAGTCCTTATACATGATTCTCAGATAAATAAAATGTCCAATTTACATTTTAGCCACAACACGTGCATGCCTTATGCATGCGTATTGTGATGTATACCATTAAGGAGAGTTTTGAGTGATAAATTAAATATTCCTTTCTGCAAACACCAGATATCCCTTCTACAACTGCAGCGTATGCTAGAAAATTCGCATAAGCATGTCATCTGATATGAAAGGAATTAAAACAACACGCTGGCCACGATTGGAAGCAAATAAAAGCAACGATGTTTTGGCCTCCGTACAGGAACCTTGCCTACAAGTGACAAACATTGTGGTTTTATTCGTGGTTAGTGTGTGGTTTTTAATTGTTTACAAGTCTGTTCCTGAGCAGATGGGTTTAGGCTTGTCATATATTAAAAAAATTATTGGAGGTGATGGTCTAAACAGTTCTTATTGTTTGTACTTGTCAAAGTGTTTAGCAAAGTTTCAACACCCAGGTTGGGCGAGGCGCACACAATAGTTAATAAACTAAAAACAAAATAACGGAATCAAGCATAGTGAAATTAAGCTGAGTAAAATCAAATGTGCTCAACGCATGGACAAATGATCGAATTAGGGCTTGCAACAGTTAAGATACAGCCATTTTGTCACAATTAGCCCCGAAGAGATTTGTTCGAAAAATACAGTTCAAGTTTAATAAATAGGTAGGACTTCACGAGTCCCGGTCGAATCAGGCAACCTATGTTGCGGGTGTATGCTGTAAGCTCAGATTTGACTAACCGGCAGCATGACTACCTAAACGTAAGTGGAAGCTTGTGATCCCTACTTAAGGCGAAGCAACATGCTGCATGCGAACACTCGAGTAACACGGTAGTTCAAAGATGCGTGCCAGCACGGATGCATGCACCTGCATACGTCCTGCTACCCGCCAGAGTTTGTGATAGCAATTTAAAAAAGGACGTACAGCATATGAAACCTCCCTAGACAGGTTCACTCCTATAGCACACAATATGAACACCAGTGCAAAAAAATTCAACATATTAACAGATCCTAGCATACGTGCCCTGGACGTGATGAACGCTTACAGCTAACAAACGCAGTCTTCGGCCAAGAATTATTCAACCAAAATAGAAGTCCATCACCAGCAGGGCCCCCTTCAACCTCACCGCTGACAGAGGCGAGCGCCGCCACAACTCTGCTCAAATCTGCCGCCGAATTCCCGCTGCGCACACATGTCTTGGTTCCCACACTGAACCATCCTTCAATCAGAAGAAAAAGCTCACCCGCGCTTCGCACAAATTCCCCTTCATCCTGAAAAACGATACACAGAAACAGGTTTTTGCTACGTAACAAACTTCACTTGTCGTCCACATGTTATGAAAAGGTAAACGTAGCACAGCCTCGTTATCCCGCTCTCGGTGTTGACAAAGTGCTGAGAGCAGAAATGTGGTACATACCTGGCGAGTGCTCCCCAATACGACACCCACGTCCTCGCTTGAGTATAGTTCATCTCGTAATAAGCAGCACCACCAGAACACACAAAAAACAGAGTGCAAGCACACCTAAAAACACGGCAAAAATTGACGCAAAACCGGCCTCTGCCAGGCGCCCCAAGGCCCCATCAGGAAGCAGCATGACCTTCCTGAACAAGTATCATGGTTACAGCCCCGCAGACGTACACCACATTTTCGCACTAAAAACTTACTTACTGCATTTAAATAAAACAACATACGTAAATATATGTTACACAGTAATCAGTGGCGATGGCGTTATGGTTAGAGCATCAGTCTCACATGCAAGAAGTCCATGGTTCGAATGCCGGCGCCGCGCAGTTCCCAACTGGATTAAAATAAAACCGCGTGCACGTGATGGAACTGCATTAAGAGGTCTGGGGTGTGGCCTCACCGACCACCACCGTAACGCACTCCCTCACAAGAGAAGGGTTGACCACCCTAGTGCAGTAGTTGGCCACAACCTCCCACATGCGTATGTGGGAGGTAGTGTCCGCTCTGAGTAAACTGGTGGAACATGGAAGAGGCCTTTGTCTTGAAGTGGAGGTAGTCAGGCTGATGTTACACAAATACTTTGAGGGCAAACTATTTAATTTTGTTAGGAAAAGAGAAAGAAGTTAGGCGTGCGGAATTTGAAACGTTTGCAGGTACTACATAGTGAACGCAAAAAGAAAAAAAAACAGAGAACTGCAGCAGTCATAACCACCACAACACTCATGTCTTTTGAATAATTAAATACCATTGTTGATGCAGGCATGTACACGCGAGATTTCTAGCAATAATTAATAGCCCTTGTGCATAGGCGTGTGCACCACGAGAGGGGCTGGGCATTTTCCCCTTGGTCACTGAAGGGGGGGTCGCAAAGTAAGCCTATACATAGAGAAATAGGGAGGGGTTACCGCAACGAGAAGGGGGGGGGTGCAAGATCGCCTCATTTGTTGACTGCACCCCTCCCCCTGGAAGAGGGGACAAACAAAGTATATATATATATATATATATATATATATATATATATATATATATATATGGATTTACGGTGTAGGCAATTGCTTGTATCAAAATAGGCACGCAAGCATTTGAAGCCAGCGCTTATGAAGCAGCTCCAGAAAACACCTCCAAGGGAGTGATCCGTGGAATACCGCTAGAAGACACAGCCCGAGATATAACTCAAGACGTCGTAAGCCCCAGGTACCCAACTGATCTCGTGGCCAAACGAATGGGCACTACAACCAATGTGATTGTACTATTAGACGGCTACTACGTGCCAAGCTACGTGAAATACGCCGGGGCATTGCTACGATGTTCGTTGTACAGAAAAACAATTGGACGTGTGCTACCACTTTGGACGCTTGGGGCGTAGGGCGGATGTTTGCCCTAACCCTAAAGACAAGATCTGCCGAGACTTCAAGATGCCAAATCTTCTCGAAAACCACGAATGTAGTGCCTGTTGTGCGACGAAGACTACCCCACAGCAGACCGAACTTGCAAAGCGAGATATAAGACCCCATTCCTAGTGCGAAAACGCCGCTAGGAAAGAGCCAGAGAAGAACAAGAGAACGCGTCCTTCGCCACACAAGACAGGCCATCTCACGCCAACGCAGCGAAGGACACCATATCGGAGTCCTTCCCCAGTTTGCCGCACGAGAGAAAAGCCGCTCAATGTCCAGGAACCGCTCCAGGTCCAGGAACCACTCCAGGTCCGAAACCGCTTCAGGTCAAAGTCACGCTCCACTCAAGGGCCAAGGGACCCCCAACCCCGGCGCCGATACATCGTTCAAAGTGAGCTGAGCAGACAGGGTCAAGGGGCGCGCGCGAAGGCGG
>WOVY01002931.1:0-34101 GCA_013436015.1 Rhipicephalus annulatus
GACTTTAAAATCAGCGCAACACTATGAGGTGGAGGTGAATTATGCCGTACATGACTTCCATGTCATGATTATCATGTTCGGATTTCTCGTTTACCTTCGTATCTATTCAAGTCACCGTGATATCGAGCTTAGTATACATGGAGCTAACGAAACGCCCGCGAACACGCTATGTGCGTGGTATGTTCTCATATTCTTACATGACACCTGCGTTCAGGATTATAATGTTTGCACCAGTCACATACTTCGTCATCCATTGACGTCACGTAATACGAAATTTGGCAAATGTAAAGCTAGTGAAACGGCCGCGAGCGCATCAAGAGCGTGGCCACGTAGTCATGTTGTTACATGACACACATGTCGTGGATTATCATGTTTGGATGTGTCGTTTACCTATGTCGCCCGTTCGCGTCACGTAATGCCAAAATTTGGTATAACTTAAGCTAGCGAAACGGCCCACGAGCGCATCATGAGCGTAGCATGTAGTCATGTTATACATTACACGCATCTCATGTTTATCATGTTTGCACCAGTATCACACCTTCGTCATCCATTCACGTCCGTAATAACAAATTTGGTATAACTGAAGCTAGCGAAACGGCCGCAAGCGCATCATGAGCGTAGCATGTAGTCATGTTGGTACATGACACGCATCTCATGTTTATCATGTTTGCACCAGTATCACACCTTCGTCATCCATTCACGTCCCGTTATACCAAATTTGGTATAACTGAAGCTAGCGAAACGGCCGCAAGCGCATCAGGAGCGTGGCATATAGTCATGTTGGTACATGACACGCATCTCATATTTATCATGTTTGCACCAGTATCAAACACCTTCGTCATCCATTCTCGTCCCGTAATACCAAATTTGATGTAACTGAAGCTAGCGAAACGGCCGCAAACGCATCATGAGCGTAGCATGTAGTCATGTTGGTACATGACACGCATCTCATGTTTGCACCAGTATCACACCTTCGCCATCCATTTCCCATCCCGTAATACCAAATTTAGTATAACTGAAGCTAGCGGAAAACGGCCGCGAGCGCGTCATGAGCGTAGCATGTAGTCATGTTGTTACCATTACACGCATCTCATGTTTGTCATGTTTGCACCAGTATCACACCTTCGTCATCCATTCCCGTCGCGTAATTACCAAATTTGGTATAACTGAAGCTAGCTAACCGGCCCACGAGCGCATCATGACCGTGGCATATAGTCATGTTGGTACATGACACGCATCTCATGTTTAACAAGTTTGCACCAGTATCACACCTTCGTCATCCTTTCCCGTCCCGTATACCAAATTGGATATAACTGAAGCTAGCTAACCGGCCACCAGCGTATCATGAACGTAGCATGTAGTCATTGTTGGTACATGACACGCATCTCATGTTTGTCATGCTTGCACCAGTATCACACGTTCGTCATCCATTCCCGTTTCGTAATACCAAATTTGGTGTAACTGAAGCTAGCGAAACGGCCGCAAGCGCATCATGAGCGTAGCATGTAGTCATGTTGGTACATGACACGCATCTCATGTTTATCATGTTGCACCAGTATCACAACCTTCGTCATCCATTTCACGTCCCGTATATACCAAATTTGGTATAACTGAAGCTAGCGAAACGGCCAGCAAGCGCATCAGGAGCGTGGCATATACGTCATGTTGGTACATGACAACGCATCTCATATTTATCATGTTTGCACACAGTATCACACCTTCGTCATCCATTCCTCGTCCGTAATACCAAATTTGATGTAACTGAAGCTAGCGAAACGGCCGCAAAACGCATCATGAGCGTAGCATGTAGTCATGTTTGGTACATGACAACGCATCTCATGTTTGCAACCAGTATCACACCTTCCGCCATCCATTCCCATCCCGTAATACCAAATTTAGTATAAACTGAAGCTAGCGAAACGGCCGCGAGCGCGTCATGAGCGTAGCATGTAGTCATGGTTGTTACATTACACGCATCTCATGTTTGTCATGTTTGCACCAGTATCACACCTTCGTCATCCATTCCCGTCGCGTAATACCAAATTTGGTATAACTGAAGCTAGCTAACCGGCCACGAGCGCATCATGACCGTGGCATATAGTCATGTTGGTACATGACACGCATCTCATGTTTAACAAGTTTGCACCAGTATCACACCTCGTCATCCTTTCCCGTCCCGTAATACCAAAATTGGATATAACTGAAGCTAGCTAACCGGCCACCAGCGTATCATGAACGTAGCATGTAGTCATGTTGGTACTTGACACGCATCTCATGTTTGTCATGCTTTGCATCCAGTATCACACGTTCGTCATCCATTCCCGTTCCGTAATACCAAATTTGGTGTAACTGAAGCTAGCGAAACAGCCGCAAGCGCATCATGAGCGTAGCATGTAGTCATGTTGGTACATGACACCGCATCTCATGTTTATCATGTTTGCACCAGTATCACACCTTCGTCATCCATTGCCGTCCCGTAATACCAAATTTTCTATAACTGAAGCGAGCGAAACGGCCGCAAGCGCATCATGAGCGTAGCATGCAGTCATGTTGGTACATGACAACGCATCTCATGTTTGTCATGTTTGCACCAGTATCACACCTTCGTCATCCATTCCTCGTTCCGTAATACCAAATTTGATGTAACTGAAGCTAGCGAAACGGCCGCAAAACGCATCATGAGCGTAGCATGTAGTACATGTTGGTACATGACCACGCATCTCATGTTTGCACCAGTATCACACCTTCGCCATCCATTCCCGTCCCGTAATAACCAAATTTAGTATAACTGAAGCTAGCGAAACGGCTTGCGAGCGCGTCATGAGGCGTAGCATGTAGTCATGTTTGTTACATTACAAGCACCTCTCATGTTTGTCATGTTTGCACCAGTATCACACCTTCGTCATCCATTCCCGTCGCGTAATACCAAATTTGGTATAACTGAAGCTAGCTAACCGGCCACGAGCGCATCATGACCGTGGCATATAGTCATGTTGGTACATGACACGCATCTCATGTTTAACAAGTTGCACCAGTATCTACACCTCCGTCAATCCTTTCCCGTCCCGTAATACCAAATTCGATATAACTGAAGCTAGCTAACCGGCCACCAGGCGTATCATGACGTAGCATGTAGTCATGTTGGTACATGAACACCATCTCATGTTTGTCATGTTTGCAATCAGTATCACACACTTCGTCATCCATTCACGTCCCGTAATACCAAATTGGTATAACTGAAGCTAGTGAAAACGGCTGCAAGTGCATCATGAGCGTAGCATGTAGTCATGTTGGTACATGCACGCATCTCATGTTTATCATGTTTGCACCAGTATCACACCTTCGTATCCATTCACGTTCCGTAATGCCAAATTTGGTATACCTGAAGCTAGCAAACGGCCGCAAGCGCATCAGGCGCGTGGCATATAGTCAAGTTGTTACATGACACGCATCTCTTGTTTATCATGTTTGCACCAGTATCACACCTTCGTCATCCATTACCGTCCCGTAATAACCAAATTCGATATAACTGAAGCTAGGCTAACCGGCCACCACCAGGCATCATGATGCGTGCCATATAGTCATCATTGGTACATGACACGCATCTCATGTTTATCACTGCTTGCACCAGTATCGCACCTTCGTCCATCCATCCCGTCCCGTAATATACCATATTGGTTATAACTGAAGCTAGCGAAACGGCCGCAAGCGCATCATGAGCGTAGCATGTAGTCATGTTGGTACATGACACGCATCTCATGTTTATCATGTTTGCACCAGTATCACACCTTCATCATCCATTCACGTCCCATAATACCAAATTTGGTAAAACTGAAGCTAGCCAAACGGCTGCAAGCGCATCAGGAGCGTGGCATATAGTCATGTTGGTACATGACACGCATCTCATGTTTATCATGTTTGCACCAGTATCACACCTTCGTCTCCATTCCCGTCCCGTATACCAAATTTGGTAAAACTGAAGCTAGCCAAACGCTGCAAGCGCATCAGGAGCGTGGCATATAGTCATGTTGGGACATGACACGCATCTCATGTTTATCATGTTTGCACCAGTATCACAACACCTTCGTCATCCATTCTCGTCCCGTAATACCAATTTGGTATAACTGAAGCTAGCGAAACGGCCGCAAGCGCATCATGAGCGTAGCATGTAGTCATGTTGGTGCATGACACGCAATCTCATGTTTGTCATGTTTGCACCAGTATCACACCTTCGTCATCCATTCCCGTCCCGTAATACCAAATTTGGTATAACTGAAGCTAGCTAACCGGCCACGAGCGCATCATGAGCGTGGCATATAGTCATGTTGGTACATGACACGCATCTCATGTTTAACAAGTTTTGCACCAGTATCACACCTTCGTCATCCTTTCCCGTCCCCGTAATACCAAATTTCATATAACTGAAGCTAGCTACCGGCCCACCAGCGCAATCATGAGCGTAGCTTGTAGTCATGTTATTACATGAACACGCATCTTATGTTTATCCATGTTTGCATCAGTATCACACCTTCGTCATCCATTCTCGTCCCGTAATACCAAATTTGGTATAACTGAAGCTAGCGAAACGGCCGCAAGCGCATCATGAGCGTAGCATGTAGTCATGTTGGTACATGACACGCATCTCATGTTTGTCATGTTTGCACCAGTATCACACCTTCGTCATCCATTCCCGTCCCGTAATACCAAACTTGGTATAACTGAAGCTAGCTAACCGGCCACGAGCGCATCATGAGCGTGGCATATTTATTTTTTTATTTATTTACAGTATCTACAGCGCCCGCGAGGGGCATTAGTGTAGGGGGGAGATAACGATTTCAAAATGCAGAAAGGCGACAGTCCATTAACACTGAGTTGGACATAAAAGAAATACAGATACATAATAAAGCATCCAATGGTGACACGTAATAAACATTGACGTGTGTGAAGGTACAGCAGCAAGAAAAATATATATACATATATCTAAAATGCATACGCACACACACATTTATACATACATATATATATACACACAGATAAAAAGCAGGCGGAAAAAAAAAAAGCTGAAGCGTAGATCACTAGAGAGATGAGACGAAAGTGTAAGCACCTTAATGTGTGCTCAGGCTACGATAAGATATGATGTTCAAGCGCAGTGGCGAAAGTTTCCCTGGACGCGGCTACAATTTCATGAGGTAGTTTGTTCCATTGCTTAATTGATCGCGGAAAAAAATGAATATTTAAAAAGGTTAATTCTGGTAGAGAACTCGCGCACTTTAAGGGGGTGATCAGTACGAGCAGATATATACGTAGGCTCCGATATGTAGTTTTCTTTGTGAATACCCGTTAAACCATGGAATATTTTGTGAAACAGAGATAACGTAGGAATTTGCGCCTGTCTTCAAGAAGAGGCCATCCTAAAGTACTCCTGATTTCGAAAGATCTTTTAGAAAAGTTGTAATCACCCGTGACGAAACGGGCCGCTCTCAGCTGCACGCGTTCTAGAGCGTCGATGTTCACCTTAGTAAAAGGGTCCCACGTGCTGCACGCGTATTCCAAAAGTGGGGCGTACATTAGACATATACAGGATTTCTTTCAGGCTGGCCGGTGCTTGTTTAAAGTTACGTCTTAAGAAGTTTTAAAGTGTTGCTGGCCTTTGATACGATGTAATTTATGTGGGCATTCCAAGTCAAATTGCTGGAAAAAATTACTCCTAAGTACTTATATTCTGTTACAATGGACAGCCTGTGTTGTATTCATGACATAGCTTGCCATCAGCGGGTGTCTTTTGTTTGTGAACCTTAAAAGGTTGCATTTGGACAGGTTGAGTGTCATGTTCCAAGTCGAACACCAAGACATGATTTTGTTCAGATCATTCTGTAGCAGTTGACTATCTGATTCACTTGAAACTTCACGGTAAATACAGCAATCATCTGCATATAACCTCACACGGTCCTCACACCTCACATAGTCATGTTGGTACATGACACGCATCTCATGTTTAACAAGTTTGCACCAGTATCACACCTTCGTCATCCTTTCCCGTCCCGTAATACTAAATTTGATATAACTGAAGCTAGCTAACCGGCCACCAGCGTATCATGAACGTAGCATGTAGTCATGTTGGTACATGACACGCATCTCATGTTTGTCATGCTTGCACCAGTATCACACGTTCGTCATCCATTTCCGTTCCGTAATTTCAAATTTGGTGTACTGAAGCTAGCGAAAACGGCCGCAAGCGCATCATGAGCGTAGCATGTAGTCATGTTGGTACATGACACGCATCTCATGTTTATCATGTTTGCACCAGTATCACACCTTCGTCATCCATTGCCATCCCGTAATACCGAATTTGGTATAACTGAAGCTAGCGAAACGGCCGCAAGCGCATCATGAGCGTGGCATATAGTCAAGTTTGTACATGACACGCATCTCATGTTTAACATGTTTGCACCAGTATCACACCTTCGTCATTCATTCCCGTCCCGTAATACCAAATTTGATATAACTGAAGCTAGCGAAACGGCCGCAAGCGCATCATGAGCGTAGCATGTAGTCATGTTATCACATGACACGCATCTCATGTTTATCATGTTTTCACCAGTATCACACCTTCGTCATCCATTCACATCCCGTGATACCAAATTTGGTATAACTGAAGCTAGCGAAACGGCCGCAAGCGCATCATGAGAGTAGCATGTAGTCATGTTGGTACATGACACGCATCTCATGTTTATCATGTTTGCACCAGCATCAACACCTTCATCATCCATTCACGTCCCGTAATACCAAATTTGGTATAACTGAAGCTAGCGAAACGGCCGCAAGTGCATCATGAGCGTGGCATATAGTCATGTTTGTACATGACACGCATCTCATGTTTAACATGTTTGCACCAGTATCACACCTTCGTCATTCATTCCCGTCCCGTAATACCATATTTGATATAACTGAAGCTAGCTAACCGGCCCACCAGCGCATCATGAGCGTAGCATGTAGTCATGTTATTACTTGACACGCATCTCATGTTTATCATGTTTGCACCAGTATCACACCTTCGTCATCCATTCCCGTCCCGTAATACTAAATTTGGTATAACTGAAGCTAGCTAACCGGCCACCAGCGCATCATGAGCGTAGCATGTAGTCATGTTATTACTTGACACGCATCTCATGTTTATCATGTTTGCACCAGTATCACACCTTCGTCATCCATTCCCGTCCCATAATACCAAATTTGGTATAACTGAAGCTAGCGAAACGGCCGCGAGCGCATCATGAGGGTAGCATGTAGTCATGTTACATGACACGCATCTCATATTTATCATGTTTGCATCAGTATCACACCTTCGTCATCCATTCTCGTCCCGTAATACCAAATTTGGTATAACTGAAGCTAGCGAAACGGCCGCAAGCGCATCATGAGCGTAGCATGTAGTCATGTTGGTACACGACACGCATCTCATGTTTGTCATGTTTGCACCAGTATCACACCTTCGTCATCCATTCCCGTCCCGTAATACCAAATTTGGTATAACTGAAGCTAGCTAACCGGCCACGAGCGCATCATGAGCGTGGCATATAGTCATGTTGGTACATGGACACGCATCTCATGTTTAACAAGTTTGCACCAGTATCACACCTTCGTCATCCTTTCCCGTCCCGTAATACCAAATTTGATATAACTGAAGCTAGCTAACCGACCACCAGCGTATCATGAACGTAGCATGTAGTCATGTTGGTACATGACACGCATCTCATGTTTGTCATGCTTGCACCAGTATCACACGTTCGTCATCCATTTCCGTTCCGTGATTTCAAATTTGGTGTAACTGAAGCTAGCGAAACGGCCGCAAAGCGCATCATGAGCGTAGCATGTAGTCATGTTGGTACATGACCACGCATCTCATGTTTATCATGTTTGCACCAGTATCACACCTTCGTCATCCATTGCCGTCTCTTGATACCAAATTTGGTATATCTGAAGCTAGCGAAACGGCCGCAAGCGCATCATGAGCGTGGCATATCGTCAAGTTTGTAACATGACACAACATCTCATGTTTAACATGTTTGCACCAGTATCACACCTTCGTCATTCATTCCCGTCCCGTAATACCAAATTGATATAACTGAAGCTAGCTAACCGGCCACCAGCGGATCATGAGCGTAGCGTGTAGTCATTTTGGTACATGACACGCATCTCATGATAATCATGTTTGCACCAGTATCACACCCTTCGTCATCCATTCACGTCCCGTAATAATAATTTGGTATAACTGAAGCTAGCGAAATGGCCGCAAGCGCATCATGAGCGTAGCATGTAGTCATGTTATCACATGACACGCATCTCATGTTTATCATGTTTTCACCAGTATCACACCTTCGTCATCCATTCACATCCCCGTAATACCAAATTTGGTATAACTGAAGCTAGCGAAACGGCCGCAAGCGCATCATGAGAGTAGCATGTAGTCATGTTGGTAACTGACACGCATCTCATGTTTATCATGTTTGCACCAGCATCACACCTTCATCATCCATTCACGTCCCGTAATACCAAATTTGGTATAACTGAAGCTAGCGAAACGGCCGCAAGCGCATCATGAGCGTGGCATATAGTCATGTTTGTACATGACACGCATCTCATGTTTAACATGTTTGCACCAGTATCACACCTTCGTCATTCATTCCCGTCCCGTAATACCATATTTGATATAACTGAAGCTAGCTAACCGGCCACCAGCGCATCATGAGCGTAGCATGTAGTCATGTTATTACTTGACACGCATCTCATGTTTATCATGTTTGCACCAGTATCACACCTTCGTCATCCATTCCCGTCCCGTAATACTAAATTTGGTATAACTGAAGCTAGCTACCCGGCCGCGAGCGCATCATGAGCGTAGCATGTAGTCATGTAGTTACATGACACGCATCTCATGTTTATTATGTTGCACCAGTATCACACCTTCGTCATCCATTCACGTCCCGTAATACCGAAATTGGTATAACTGAAGCTAGCGAAACGGCTGCGAGCGCATCATGAGCGTAGCATGTAGTCATGTTATTACATGACACGCATCTCATGTTTATCATGTTTGCACCAGTATCACACCTTCGTCATTCATTCCCGTCCTGTAATACCAAATTTGGTATAACTGAAGCTAGCGAAATGGCCGCGAGCACATCATGAGGGTAGCATGTAGTCATGTTGTTACATGACACGCATCTCATATTTATCATGTTCGCACCAGTTTCACACCTTCGTGATCCATTCCCGTCCCGTAATACCAAGTTTGGTATAACTGAAGCTAGCGAAACGGCCGCGAGCGCAGCATCAGCGTAGCATGTAGTCATGTTGTTACATGACACGCATCTCTTGTTTATTATGTTTGCACCAGTATCACACCTTCGTCGTCCATTCCCGTCCCGTAATACCAAATTTGGTATAACTGAATCTAGCGAAACGGCCGCAAGCGCATCTTGAGCGTGGCATGTAGTCGTGTTGTTACATGACACGCAAGTCATGATTTTCATGTTAGGGTCGGTTTCTTGTGTTCGTTGTGTAGTCATGTCATACCATGCCAGCTTTGCAACATGTCATGTGAACGAAACCCTCCGAGAGCTGCAGGACCATGAAATGTAAATTATGACATTCATGACATGCATATCATGAGTTTTATCTTATGACTAGTCAAATATGTTCTTCATGGAGTTATGTTATGCTCCACCAAGATTGGCGTCATCGATAATGGCATTCACACCAAGTTTGGTGTCGATGCTATTATCGAAACGGCCAGGAGAGCTAAAAGTCGTTGGCGGATAGATAGATAGATAGATAGATAGATAGATAGATAGATAGATAGATAGATAGATAGATAGATACGCTCAAAGTCGCCGAAGTTCGCTAAGAAATGCTTCACATTTGATATACTTAATAAGTTATTTGGCAATACTTCGATAGGAAAACTCAAAACTCTAATGATTCGTTGAATTATGCCTTTGTCGGCTGAAATATGACCACAAACATTGAAGCTGACGTCAGCAAACTGGTGTTAGCTAGCATCACGCCACTCGTAGGTTATGCCCCTATAGCCGAAGAAGGTACGAACTAAATGAGTGCTGGAGAGGGGCTATCTGGGCAGCTCAGGAGTACAGTAGGTCGTGCACGGCAACCTAAAATTACGAATGGTGACGTGCCGAATTTTCAGCGCTCTTTGGCTTAGGTCTTGACTGAGCTATGCGTTTTATGCTCATTGTCTTCAAAACGGACAGATGAGAGTGTTTTTATATGTTTAGTAGCTTTGTAGTTCCTTCCGAGGGAGGCGCCCTTTACGAGAGAATTCAGCATGTCAGTACGATGCTTAGATTCTAGAGGCACTGGCACACTATTGCGTGCACCAGCACATTCCCTGTAAAATTGAGGTCAGCAGACCGCTTCGTGTACCAGGAGGCGGTGGCGTTAGGGGCTTTACGAGCTTAAATATTTTTCAGCCTCGCTTCTGAAGACCCTTGATTACTATTAGCCGCGTGTTTCAACCACAGCTCCAACTGTTCTGAAAAACTTGTCGACTTGAGACTTGATAACATAATTCCCTGCCCGGCGAAGAAGTCAGATTTTTTGGCAGCCTTCGAAAACTGCACTGATGCAAATGTGTGCCATTAAAATCACCGCACAGAAAGCGTAGTGAGGGCATTGTGACAGTTAGTACTTTCGAGTTTATTTCTATCATTTTGTACTCAAGTTGTTGAAATATGGGACACGTGATTCTGCCGCAGTGAAATTCTCGAAATCTGCGGCAAGGCTACGCACACGGTTCATATCACTGTGTAGTGAATGCTTCGCCCTGTATTCGCTACAACTTAAACCATCATAAACTTTTGTTATCAGGTGCTAGCATTCAGGAACGCTGCTGGTGTAGCCATTCATTTTCTAACTGCTCCCATGGTGTAGCGGATGAGACGAGTGGTTTATTAAAAAACGTGAATTTAATTAAGAGTTATGAATAGTGCTGTGCTCCACAGTTCAATGCATATTTAAGAATTATTATTAGGCACACTGCATATAAGTAGTGTGGTGATATTTTTAGCGAAATTTTAGGAAAAATGGTGGTTTTTGGCGTCTTGTCACTCGTCGTTTGGCGAATTTCACTCGCATGTCAGTGGCAACATTATCCTCCTTAGTCTGGCTAAATCACTCCAGTGCGCATGCGCATCCCCCTATTCTCTCCTACGCTCCCCCTTCTCTCTCCCGAATCGGCGGCGAGATAACGAAACTCCTCCTTAGTGCTGACGATCACTACGTAGCCGTTGGTCGTCGGTCTTGCGGCGTTCCACGTTTCCGTGAGACAGAGAACGCCTGGTTTGGTTAGCACGAGATGGCATTCGATGTCTTTGGCGAGTTCGTTGAAGGACCGGCTGTTTATCAGTGCTTTAGTCATGGTCACCGGCAAATTTCACGGCAGCTGTCGCTGTCATCAAGCAATAGTTCCCGGAAGCGTAGTCCAGTAGAGGTTCTGAATATTGCAGAAGAGTTTCTGTGGGGGCAATTTCCCATCTCCCCGCTGCTTCGCATCCACACATTGTTTTTTTTAGCGGGACATGGCGTAATTTTTATAGCACGTACTTGTCGCATTATTTGAGCGAGCCCAACAACTCACCATGGGTTCACTAAAAATTAGAATGAAGTGCACAGTCAGAAAACATTACTTAGAATTTCCAAACAAAGTGACCAATAATTGAGAAATAATTTATTAAACCATTGAGATTAACCCAGTGATCAACGCCCAGATCGCACGCTTTGGCACCGCTGGTTGGCCCTCGCAAGGTGCTTGTATACGCATCTCTCTCAACCACTGCAGCCATTTGGGGTCGCAAATTAAGAATGTACGGGATTTCAACTTCCCGCTTCTTGAGTGAAGATATACCTTGCGCAGACTGTGTTCTGCGGTCGAATTTTGTACATTTCTCGCGGTGGCCAGCCGCCTTTATGCATCGAAAGGTCATTTCTGTCTGCCTTGTGTTCCTCCTTTTGGTGCAATGACACTTTGTTTAAAGTGCGGCGTTAAGATAGCAGCGTTCCCAGGGAGGCTTTGATTTCCCTTCGGTATCAATACGTTGCCGGCTAATGGCAATGCGCTTCCTGCTGCGCCTCGTACAAGGAGAGGAATCCACCGCGCAAACTTTGGGATAATATTTTCTAGGCACTCGCCTTCGGTATTTAATGCCTAATGTTCACCTTAATCGGGGCCCACTGTCAGTAACGTTTCCTTCGTATTATGCAACGGCTGTCGCCGTTTTTTTTTTTGTCATATCCAGTCCACTTTTCCTGGGGTAGATTAGTTAGATAATCTTATCGTTGACACAACGGCCGCTTTTTTGCTGCCGTTAGTTGCCCCGGCCAGCCGTACCCACTCTAGAGATGTGTCTTGGAGCACGCTGACAGCATCATTTCTGTCTGGCCACCCCCGGGACTTCATGTTGCGGCTAAGGTGGAGTTCCTACCCTTGACCACCTCGAAAAGTGGAGAATAGTGCAGTCAGCAACAACCCCGAACTGCTTCTTACGGAAAACAAATTGGCATGTTTTAATACAAAGCGTCGTTGATTGTGTTTTCTTAAGGGCCGTGCATGCTGCATTTCGTGGCCTCGGATAAACCGCTTTATTTCTTCTGGGCTTTGTTCTCGATGCCACACCGCCTGCCTTCTCATTGATGCCGGTGCTTACCGTCTTTGGCGCAATCGCTGGCTGTGAGGTGGTTGCAGCAGGTCATCGCCCTCACATTGTGTTCCCGATCTTGAAACGGCTTTACATAAAGCTTCTGGCTATTCTGTATATATGATGAGCTTTTCTTTCTTGGAGAAGAGGAATTCCTTCGGCGTTGGTTGTCGCCTTTTATGTCTCGTGAAGCTTGTCTTTCGGCCTGCCTGGTTTTCGAAGGCTGATGTTTTATTGTCATGTCATGACTCAAGAAATATCATGTCAATACGCAATACGTAGACCCTCCGCGGTGGTCTATTGGCTAAGGGACTAGGCTGCTGACCTGCAGGCCGTGGGATCAAATCCCGGCCGCGGCGACTTTTTTTTCTTTTTTTTTGATGGAGGCGAAAATGCTGTAGGCCCGTGTGCTCAGCTGGGTGCACGTTAAAGCACCCCAGCTCGTCGAAATTTCCGGAGCCCTCCACTATGGTGTCTCTCATAATCATATGGTGATTTTGGAACGTTAACCCTACATAACAATCATCGCAAAATGTACATCTTCACGTTTTATTGGTGCTCATTGCCTACTATGAAGATATGTACACATATCTTCTTTTAACTAATGTGTGTGTGTCCGTGCATGTTCTGCTCTGTTGAAATATTTTGTGGGAATATTTTCTTGAAATGTTCTCGACAGTAATAAATTTCTCTAAAGCCATAGTCACTTTCGCATTTCCGATGCTAAGCATAACCACGGGATACTCAAGGGCTTCTTTTCTTGGTTAGACACAGCAATAGTGAACTAGAATAGCTCACTATATACACAGCATTAAAGAGAACATACAATTATGGCAAGGAAAGTATATTAACTGTAATCGCATAGCAAGTGTGAACAAAAAAAAAGCGTACGAAAAGAAAGTATATCTTCATGAGCACGTAACAATAGTTCCAATATAGTCACGTGGACATGTGACAATATTTCCCTTGCAACGGGAGAAGAAACGTGACCTATGAAGCGAGCAATGCGGTCTTTTTGCTGTCCATCACTTCAACGCAAATTGCACAGTAGGAACATGACCCGTAAGCAGGTGCGAGCCGACTGCTAATCTATATCAAGACAGGCGCGTGCCCGTGCGATAACTTGAAGTAGGCAGTTGCGGCCTAAGCTGCCAACTGCCCTCGCAAGATATTTCAGTTGCACAAATTGGATACACGAGGCGCAATAAATATGTCGCCCTTGAACTTCAGATGGAATGTCACAGCGACGACATACACTTTTTAGGGGCAAAGCTCTTTACAGCGGCGCCTGTTCGTCCCTCATCGTAGTCGTACTGCGTAACCAGTTTTACGCTTCGACCTGCAAGGTGGTGCCCGTTGAAGATTTCTGCTGTGCGTTGTTGAACAGTAAAAAATTCGCATCCTGGCGATGACTAAAAGCCGAATTCTCCTGTTACTCATTCCCCATTAGCAGCCATAGGCATGTACATTGAGCACTATCTGACAAGAAAAGGTAACTACGTTATACTCGCTGGGCGTAAGCTCCTTGGTTTTAGAAAGGTTAAGCGGGCGCTGGGCCGCAGTGCCATGAATACAGTGAACTAGTATATACCATGAACTCGAGGTGGTTAAAGGTGGGAAGTAGACACAAAACGCAAGCCGCAAGAAAGTGTGCGTGTGCCACCTCTCGTTCAGTCCTTGGTATGTGCGCTGGATGGTGGTGCTTCTATATGAGGAATATATGATGAAAAGATGCGAGATGGTGGTAGTTAGAGTGTTGAATAGGTGGACGAACGGACACACAGACAGATGCATGGACGGACGCACGGATGGCCGCACGGACGGATGGACGCATGGAGGGACGCAGGGGCGGATGAATGGACGAACGCAGGGACGGACGCATGGATGGACGCACGAACAGACGCATGCACGGACGGGCGGATGGACGGTCACACAGACGGACGCAAAGATGAACGAAAGCAAGAACAAATTCGTCGCCCCACTCTCCATCATTAGCCCCGTGGATATGCTGCCATTTTTATTTATTTGTTTATTTATTTGTGTTATTCATTTATTGATTATATTCTCAGAGGTCCCGTGTAGAACCTTATTTACATGTGGTGTAGGTTAATGGTGGTATCGATGAAGGTATTTATTTGACTATTGTTCAATCGGCGTCGTGTGTGGCATTCTAGAAGTGCGCGAAATTGCGGATGACTGCTGGTTCGTTCAGAAGGTCGGGCTGTGAGCAAAAACCAAAAAAAAAATTAACTGCTTAAAATGAGTTGTTGTGGACACGTGGCGGAATCTCAGCGTTTGAACTTGGTGCGATAACCTCGAAGGACTGGTTAGTTGTGCATTGCATTTTTCTTGACTTTCAAAAAGCTTTCGATAAAGTACCTCACCAATTACTCCTCCTGAAAATTAGGGCCTTAAACATTGACCCGAACATTCTGAAATGGATTGAATGCTTTCTGACTAATCGCACTCAGTTTGTAACAACTAATGACTATAACTCACCTCTTTCTAAAGTAACATCCGGCGTACCCCAAGGTTCCGTATTAGGCCCTTTACTTTTCCTTATATATATAAATGATCTCCCCGACAGCATTAACTCCACTATAAGGCTATTTGCAGACGATTGTGTAATTTTCCGCGAAATAAACAATGAATCAGATAACCAATTTCTACAGTCAGACCTTGACACTGTCTCAATCTGGCGCAATAAATAGCTTATGACTCTCAACTCTAACAAATCTAAATGCATGTCAATAACCCGGCGATCTATTTCTCCCCCCTGTACCTACAGAATTAACGCAGTTCCCCTCCAGCATGTCTCTTCATATAAGTACGTCGGCGTTTACATTACCAACAATCTATCTTGGCACACGCATGTTACCTACATCTGTAATAACGCTAACCGAACGCTAGGATACTTACGCCGCAACTTTTCTCGCGCTCCGCTGTCCCTCAAAATTCTACTATACCGATCACTAATTCGCCCAAAGCTTGAGTACGCGTCCGCTATATGGGATCCCGTGCAGCAAAATTTAATCAACGCGTTAGAATCTGTTCAGAACCGCTCAGCGCGGTTCATTTGTTCAAATTATTCCCGTACTGCTAGCATATCAGAAATGAAATCTAACCTTGACCTGCCCAATTTAACTGTCCGGAGGAAAGTGGTGCGACTGCATTTCTTTCATAAGATATTTTTTCACAATCCATCAATGAAGCGAGACCTCATTTCACAACCGTCATACCACTCATCGCGCATTGATCACCAGCATAAGGTTGCCATTCCGTTTTGCCGCACCAAATTCTTTTCAGCAGCCTTCTTACCGAAAACAGCCGCCGATTGGAACCACCTTCCCTCTTCCGTTGTAACAATAACAGACCCTTTGTTATTCAAGACTGCAATTTCTCAGCAATGTTTGTAACTATACGCAGTTTACATTATCTATCTTTGTCTTGTATGTGCTTGAATTCTTACTTATACATTTTTAGTTGATTTATGTTGCCTTCGCGATTTGCGCATCTGACACTTGTTTCTTTTTTTTGTCTTTTTTTCTTGTGTGTTATAAAATGTTGTACCCACCCCCTCTGTAATGCCCTACGGGCCCTGAGGGTATTCTAATAAATAAATAAATAAATAAGTTAAAGTGGTTGTCACGTAGAGTGGAATAAAAGAATCTGTGAAAAAAAAAGGCAGCACATACAGGGAGTGAATGGTGGATAGTGGGGCGAAGCATCCGCCCATCCATTCGTTCTTGCTTCCGTCCATCCATACGTCCGTCTGTGTGGCCGCCCGTGCGTCCATCCGCCCGTCCTTGCGTGCGTCTGTTCATGCGTCCGTACGTTCGTCTGTGCGTCCGTCCCTGCTTTCGTTTATGCATCCGCTTCTGTGTTCGTCCATCCGTCCGTGTAGCCATCCGTGCGTCCGTCCATGCATCTGTCTATCCATTCGTCCACCTATTCAACACTCCAAGTACCACCATCTCGCATCTTTTCATCATATGTTCCTCATATAGAAGCACCGCCATCCAGCGGACATTCCATGACTTAACGAGAGGAGGCGCGCACACACACTTTCTTACGGCTTGCGCTTTGTGTCTACTTCCCACCGTTAACCACCTCGAGTTCATGGTATATATACCCGGCGACAACTTTCTGTGGCAGCACGGCCAAGGCTACGTGGGCGGAGCCTATGCACATGTGCTACTGCGCCAAGTAGTCCGACCGATTCGACGGGTGTTTCGGTTTCGATTTCACCAGCGCATACTTATCCTTTGTGTGTCCGGCGTTGACCCAGGTTCCGTCAAGGTAGTATATGGGTCTGGAAGAATAAACAACAAAAATGAAGCATGTCATCTGCAGCGAAGCGCGGCGAATGCAGCGAAACTCGGCTCGTGTCACAATTATTAAAAATTGCTCGCGTTTCGCTGCGTTTGCTCGCGTTTCGCTGCTTTTCCTTACTTGCGCGTAAACGTTGTACGCCACCTTCTTGGCCTGTACGGACAGCTTTTGATTTGACAACGCCTGGTACGGCTGCGCAGCTGGTGGACTCGCGGCACGCGGCGGTGTTTCCTCCGTAAGCGACGTTGACGAGCTGTAACCGGCGGACGCCATCTTTGACAGTGAGGAATGCGGTGAGATAAAAAGGCGACGGAAGTCAAAAAACCCCCAAAAAACCTGAGAGAGCGTGAAACGAAATTTTTTTACTGCGCAACGTTTTTATTCACTAATTAAAAAATAAATCCGCGAAAATTGTAAGTGACGAATGGTAAAATCTTAGTTACCCAGAACAGTATACAAACGTTTTCGTTGAGGGACTACATGCTGTGGCGCAGTAAGACAAGCGTGCTTCGGCTCCGTAGCCTTGGCTGTGCTGCCACAAAAAGTTGTCGCCGGGTATAGTTCATTGTATCCATGGCACTGTGGCCCAACGCTCGCTAAACCTTTCTAAAACCTAGGAGGTTATGCCCAGCGAGTATAACGTAGCAACCCTTTCTTGTCTTCTGTGCGTTGTTGAACAATAAAAAGTTCGCAGCGTGTCCGTTAACTAAAAGCCCAATCTTCTTGTCTCTCATTCTCCCTTGGCAGCCATTGGCATGTACATTGAGCATTATCTTTTATTTTTGAGCAACGCACAGAAGCAATCTCTCACCAGCAACACCTTGGAGGTCAAAATGTCGTACTTGTTACACACTAGAAAAACGACTACGATGGACGAACAAGTGCCGCTATAAGGGGCTTCGCTCCTAAAAGTCGGAGACGTGCAATTCGGCGATCAGGGGCGAGGTTAGAAAGCTTTACCTGGAATTTTAAGGTGAAGACGCTGGAGTAGCGGGAATAGTTTCAGAAGCAATGAGAGTGGTTTCTCGGTTCTGGACTGACTCCAGAATTTTCACATCATCTGTTTGGTGGGGTCAAATACGGCAGACGCACTCAAGTTTTGGCCCTGATAATGATTTCATAAGCTAGTAGTTTTACGGAATGTGTTGCTATGGAAATGTTACAGCGTATATACCCGACGGCGCTTGTAGCGGAGTAAATTATGCAATTTTTATGGTCACCCCAAAGTAGGTCAATCGAGTATTAGGCACCTATGTATTTGATCAAGTCAATAGCAGCCAAATGGCAGTTCTTAATTGTGTAAGCAGCCGGCACTTGCTTTCGGCGACGGTGGAGAAAAATCAGTTCTGTTTTGCATTAGGCGACATCTATCATTTCGCACACCTCTGCTAAATGCGTGAGAAATAAACATCGGTAGAAATATTTAGAGTGTGCTAGAGGACACAATATTCAGCGAAAACGGATGTCAGAATGCACGGAAACAGGATGTCGTTAACGTATATTAAGAATAAAAGATATCCATTGTACTCTGGGGCTCGCCAGGCACGACAGAGGAAAGGCCAAAGGAATGGTAATTAACATGCACGAAGTCACTTGCGGTTTGTGACGAATGCTTTATACCAGTTTAGAACATCCCGTTGAAGGTTTGGACGTGAGGTTTTTAGTAGGTGAAGAGAGTGATGTACCTCATCAAAGTATTTCTTTTTTTTAGAAATCGCAAGAAGAAGAACGGTTATTTGGGCTAATTTATTAAATTCCATTGTGTTCAGGGTTTACGCCCAAGCACTATCGTGCTTGCACTGCAACCTTTAATACTGTGCAATCGCAACAGTGTGCAAACTGGTATGTTACGATTCATGAGAAGGCGAATGCAGAGCAAGAATAATGTTGGTTGGGTCTCGAATAAGTGATCTTCTCATAACCACGTTGCTCTGACTAAAAAAAAGCGTGCAGAGTATAAAATGTTAGAACATCATAAAGGATAACGTGTTCCTTTATCCTTGAATGAACACTAGTGAGCGAGTTTTGTCGGTAGCTACCTGCGAATCTATGATCGCCTTTCTTAAACGCCGGAATGGCGTTCTCATATCTCGAATAACGGGACTTCACCTGCGTTCAGGGACTGCCGAAAGATGAACGACAGTATATGGAACCACATATGCATTCAGTATTTCTCAGAATTTTGAAATTCGTGTCATCTATGCCGCATGATGAAGTGTTTTTATGTGTTAATAACTTTAACAAATCCCTCTTCGTTGAAATCAATCTTAGACATTGGCGGGAAAGCAAAATATGCAAAATCAGAAAGCTCGCAGTTGGGATTGTCAGCAAAGGCGGAACAAAATGCTGAGTTGAAGCATTTTGAGGGAATATGCTTGTCGGCGTCTCCTATCGCCCCTGCGTCTCATGAAGACACCACTACGGTGTCTTCATGCACCACTACGGGGGAATCCCAGTGCTTGCAACCGGTTTACTAAAAATGAAGGAGGCATCGGTTAGCACAATAATATAAAAGACTACGGTAGTACTGCATAAACACCATTCCTTACACCCCGTATAGGGAACTGAAAGTGATGATATAGGGAAGAAGAAGCATCACCTTAGGATAAGCTTCATTCCGACGCAGTTTTCCCGACGTCG
Organism: Rhipicephalus annulatus; assembly: GCA_013436015.1. Classification (NCBI taxonomy): domain Eukaryota; kingdom Metazoa; phylum Arthropoda; class Arachnida; order Ixodida; family Ixodidae; genus Rhipicephalus; species Rhipicephalus annulatus. The sequence goes on from WOVY01002931.1 coordinate 19,686, forward strand.
GTAGTGACAGAAACAGCCTTCCCTAAAGGCCTCAGTTTCGGATCATCGCCGCTAGTAGAGAGTTTTAGTACTGCGTACGCTGCGTACGTGGCGGCGTTGCGTACGTAAGGACGCCACGTTCTGCGTAGTGCGCATCCGCAGACCGCAACGCGCACGTATCGCGTTACGTACGAAGCCGCTACGTACGCACGCATGAGATGCGTGCGTGCGTACGTATGAGCTGATCGCGCCGCTCTCGAACAAGTTCGCGACAGCGCGTTTTGCAAAATGGCGGCATCGAAGGCAAGCACCGACTGGCTCTGTGGCTTAAAATATGGCCATAATCTGGCTATAACACTTGGATTGGCTCACATTGGCTGTCAACAATTTGTGCTTCTATTTTGATCTATACCAGATGGCACAACACGCTTCACGCTCGTTACGTACGCGGGTACTACGGCGTACTAAAAGCCGATTAGTGGCAAACGACTCCACGTAACGCAAGGCGCTTGCGTGATGCGTACGTAGCACCATTCCGCAGTACTAAAACTCTCTAGTGTCTCATCAGAGAAACATCTATCAAAAGACGACATGCTTCACCCCTTCTCTGTTCTTCCTACGTTCTCTTGCATTGCAACAAAAAAAAACTGGCTCTGACAAAGAATTATTGGCTACTACGCCCGTCTCTATCGACTTGCGGTTCGAGACACCGAAGCACCGTACAGTCATTCTTGCCAGTGTCGTCGCTTTCTGCGTGTTCCACCTAGCAGTTGCGGTCCCGCTTTCTCACAAATTGCTGCACAGTACCTCCGACTGCTTTGCAGTTCCCCTGAATAACAAAATGCAGCCACTACGAGATGGTTATAATGGCTCGAGCGTTCATTTCTTCATTCTGGCAGCACGAACCTCTGGACGCGTGCATGTTGTTTTGCAGGAAAGGTTGCTTCGCGCATATCTTGCGTCATGTAAATTATTGCTCCTCCGCATATCCTTCAATATCAGCACCATCTGTTTTCTTGTTGTGAAACAGTACACAGGTTTATTTACCTCTCTGCCAGAAGTAAAATGTTTCTCACTCTCATAGTGAAGAACTCTCGCAATTTTATAGCTTCTCTTTGGCGCCTCTAAATCTTGCTGTGCGTGAAATATAGTACTCTTGCGCACTCGGATATTGTGTTTTAATGCTTGCTAAAGTCTCTGCGCTCCACATATATTTGTATTTGAAACTTTATTACCAGGAATCTCCACTTTGCACTTGCAAAATCTCTAAATTACTATATGCCATATCATGCAACTCGTTCCTTCAAAAGCAACGTCAAATGTTTTACGCCCTACAATGCATACATATCTCACCGACCCTTTCGTTTCGTTGTCCTTTTACGCGCTTAGCATTTTATACGCCCTTAACAACAACGAAAAAAATGGCAGCATATGAATGATGGAGAGTGGGGTGAAGCATCTGTCCGTCCATGTTCTTGCTTCTGTCCGTCCAGGCGTCCGTCTGTTCGTGCATCCGCTCGTCCATCTATGCGTCCGTCCCTGCGTTCGTCCATGCATCCGTCTCTGCGTCCGTTCATGCGTCCATCCGTCCATGCAGCCATTATAGCGTCCGTCCATGCATCTGTCTGTGTGTCCGTTCGTCCATCTAGTCAACACTCCAAGTACCATCATCTCGCATGTTTTCATCATATATTCCGCATATAGAGGAGCACCGCCATCCAGCGGACATTTGAAGGACTAAATGAGAGGTGGCACACGCACACTTTCTTACGGCTTGCGCTTCGTGTCTACTTCCCAGCTTTAACCACCTCGAGTTCATGTTATATATTAATTAGTTCACTGTATTCGTGGCACTGCAGCCCAACGCTCGCTAAACCTTTTCAAAACAAAGGATGTTACACCAGCGAGTATAACGTAGCCACCCTTTCATGTCAGATAGTGCTCAATGTACATGCCGATGTCTGCAATTGGGGAATGAGAGAGAGGAGAATTCGGCTTTTACTTTCTTACGGCTTGCGCTTCGTATCCACTTCCCACCTTTAACCACCTTGAGTTCGTGGTATATACTAGTTCACTGTATTCATGGCACTGTGGCTCAATGCTCGCTGAACCTTTCTAAAACCAAGGAGGTTATGCCCAGTGAGTATAACGTAGGAACCCTTTCTTCTCAGATAGCGCTCAATGTACATTAATATGGGTGCTAATGGGGAACGAGGGAATGGAGGCATCGGCTTTTACGTAACGCGCACGCAGGGAATTCTTTTGTTGTTGTTGTTGTTGTTCAACGACGCACAGGAGAAATCTCCCACCGGAACCACCTTGCAGGTCAAAACGTAAGACTGGTTACACACTACAACTACGACTACTACGAGGGACGAACGGGTGCCGCTTTAAAGCGCTTCGCCCCTTCAAAAAATATGGCAGATCCAACGTACAGTCGGAATCGATTATATGCAAACCATGAATGAGAAAGGTTGATATTGCCACCTCTTTCTAGTAGTGGGTCGTATGCCAAAGTGAAGGCCCACACCACAGAGAAGAAAGAAGTGCACGTGGGCCCTCGCTCTGGCAAACAAGCCCAACCGACGCGCTTGGTTAGAGCCCTGTTGCTCAGACGTCAGTAAATCTTGTCGACACCCCCTGGAGTGACGTGACAACTGGTGGAGGTGCTGGGTAGGCCCCTCACGGATGTTGCAGACCCCTCCTGGAAGCGGCACCACAAGCCCAGTTCGAGTCAACACTCCCGTTCATCGGACAAGCCGCAGGATCAGGGGATTGCCTCTTGAAGCTGACCCTATAGTTCACACCAGCATGATGAGCACGTCCGTTCAAACCACTCTAACAGGTACGGAAAACCCCCCGGTGACTCGGTACACCCTCGAAAGTCCGCAGGTTCCGACACCGTTTCATGGCACCGAGCTCGAAGACGTCGAGGACTGGTTGGTCGACTTCGAGCGCGTGGCTGCTTTGAACGACTGGCACGACGCGGCCAAACTACGACGTGTGTACTTCTATTTAGAGGATGGAGCACGTACCTGGTACATGAATCACGAGGAACAGATGACATCGTGGCCCGAATTCCGCCGCCGGCTCTTGGATACTTACAGAAGTGCTGATCGCCACGAACGAGCGGAACGAGCGATCCAGGCCCGCATCCAGATGCCCAATGAAACTGTCATGACCTATGTGGAAGATATGACGCGCCTGTTCCGACGAGCCGATCAGAGTATGACAGAAGAAAAGAAGGTGCGTCACCTGATGCGGGGAGTTAAAGAGCAGCTTTTCGCTGGTCTTGTACGGAGCCCTCCAAACACGGTCGCCGAGTTTTTGTCTGAAGCTGTCACGATGGAAAAGATGCTTCAGCATCGATCCACCCTGTATGAGCGGCAAGTGAACACGTCCACTGCTCAAGTTCTAACGAATATTGGGAGCAACACCGAGTGTCTGCGCGACCTTATCCGCTCCATAGTACGCGAGGAGCTGCAAAAGGCTGCCACACCACCATTACCTACGGTGAGTTCCATTGCAAGCATCGTCAAGGACGAGCTGCATCATGCCCTTCGTGACCCTGTGAGTCTGAATAACGCCACACCCGCCCCGGCTGACTACCACCGTCCGACCTATGCAGAAGCCTTGAAACGCCCAGTTTCCTCTTCCCCGCTGTTTGTTCAGGCACCTCCTACGGTTTCACTTCAGTCGGCGCAGCCTCTACGGTACTACGAGAACACACGCACACCGCCACCCCTCGTTTACGCCAGCCCTGTGCATCTTGCGGAACAACCAGCACACTACCTTGACGACAGACGTGCTTCGCCTCGGAAATCTGATGTTTGGCGCATTCCTGATCGCCGACCTTTGTGCTTCCACTGCGGTGAAGCGGACCATTTGTACCGCCAGTGTCCATACCGGCGCCTCGGGCTGCGTGGATTTTCAGTATATTCAGCGCCTCCTCGGTATGGCCAGCGACCCCGGGACATTGAGGACTACCTGGCTCAACAGCGCATGCCGCCGCCTTCTGGACGGCAGTCGCGCTCACCGTCGCCGAGGCGCTTTTCATCTTCGCCACAGCGCCATGCTGGCGCACGGTTCTCCAGTCCCCGCCGGGAAAACTAACGCAAGCGACCCTTGGAGGCGAGGTCGCTGGCAATCGACGTGCTGAAGACCTCCGATCGACGCTAACAGTAAAGGGTGTAGATTCGACTGAGCGATATGTGCGGCTTTCCCTGGATATACCGGTGCTGATAGATGGCTATGCAGTAGGTGCTTTAGTTGATACCGGGGCTGACTATTCGATACTAAGCGGGAAAATGACCAGACAACTAAAGAAGGTAATCACGCCTTGGCATGGCTCCGTGATTCGAACGGCTGGTGGCCACACCGTCTCTCCGCTTGGAACCTGCACGAGTAGAGTTCGGGTCTGCGGTCATACTTTTGTAGGAAGTTTCCTTGTGCTCCGTGAATGTTCACGCGACGTTATTCTTGGTGTTGACTTCCTGCACGAATATGGAGCTGTCATTGATCTTCAAGAGAATCGCATCACCTTCTCAGCCGACCGAGCAATCGACAAGCAGGACGACCAACAACGTACCGACGTTCTTCGTGTTTCTGCTGAAAGTATAACGCTTCCTCCAAGAGCCAGTGTTATTGTCGACGTCACATGCTGTGGATTGCGAAATGGTGAAGCGATTGCAGAAAGTAGTTTTGAACACCTGCTGACTCAAGGTGTTTGTGTGGCTAGGAGTATCATACAGCTACGTGATGGCCGATCTCAACTGCTCGTTACAAATTTCAGCAACGAACACCGACACCTTTTCCGTGGCACTTCGTTAGCGTTTGCAGATGAATTAGGAACCATTCCCATCTGCTTCTCGTCGGAAGCAGTGGAGGCCGCCGATACGTCTCTAAACAATATCGATATTAATTCTAACCTCACACCAGAAAACCAGACAGCACTGCGGAAACTCTTGCTTGAATTCAAGTCATGCTTCGCTGCTTCCTCTAAGGTGCGCCAGACTTCGATCACTAGGCACAGAATTATCACTTACGACGACGCCCGCCCAGTACACCAACAGCCTTACCGTGTGTCAGCGAAGGAACGAGAAGCCATTCGTACGCAAGTTCGAGAAATGCTTGACGACGGCGTCATCGAGCCTTCCAACAGTGCGTGGTCCTCTCCGGTCGTCCTAGTCAAGAAGAAAGACGGAACGCTACGTTTTTGCGTCGATTACCGGAAGCTGAACAGCGTGACTAAAAAGGACGTGTACCCGCTGCCACGCATCGACGACTCGTTAGACAGATTACGCCACGCCCACTATTTTTCCTCTTTGGATTTAAAAAGCGGGTACTGGCAGATTGAGGTTGACGAGCGAGACCGCGAGAAAACGGCATTTGTGACCCCTGATGGCCTGTATGAATTTCGAGTCCTTCCTTTTGATTTGTGCTCAGCGCCCGCAACCTTCCAGCGAATGATGGACACTGTGCTTACTGGTCTGAAGTGGCAAACTTGTCTGGTATACCTTGATGATGTTGTCGTTTTTTCTGAAACCTTCCAGCAACACCTTCACCGCCTCAGGAGTGTGCTACAGGCTATTCAATCAGCAGATCTTACACTCAAACCGCAGAAGTGTCACTTTGGTTATGAAGAGCTCAAATTCCTTGGCCATGTAGTCAATGCGAATGGAGTACGACCCGACCCCGACAAACTTGCCGCTGTAGCCGCGTTTTCCGCATCCTACAGACAAAAAGACTTCGGCGCTTTCTGGGTTTGTGCGCCTACTACCGACGATTTATTAGAGGGTTTTCGAAGATAGCGGAACCCTTGACTCGCATTACACGCGACGACACACCGTTTGTATGGGCTACCGAACAACAGGCTGCTTTTGCCGAGCTACGACAGCGGATGCAATCAGCCCCTGTTCTTGCGCATTTGACGAAGATGCTGACACAGAGGTGCACACTGACGCCAGTAACATCGGCCTCGGCGCAGTGCTCGTCCAGCATCAACACGGCAAAGAAAGAGTCATAGCTTATGCCAGCCGCTCACTGTCCCGTACCGAGGTGAATTACACGACCACAGAAAAAGAGTGTCTCGCAGTAGTGTGGGCGATAACCAAGTTTCGTCCGTACCTCTATGGTCGTCCATTTAAAGTGGTGACGGATCACCATGCCCTCTGCTGGTTGGTAAACATTCGTGATCCCTCTGGACGACTGGCCCGATGGAGCTTGCGTCTACAGGAATTTGATGTTACCATCGTATATAAGTCTGGACGGAAGCATGAAGACGCTGATACGCTGTCACGTGCACCCATACCTTTAGTCAATCAAGAAGAAGAGGACGATGACGGTTTCCTGGGCGCCCTTAGCTCATCTGACTTGAGCAGACGCCAGCGAGAGGATGAAGAGATTCGACCGCTCATCGACTATCTGGAGGGTCATAGCGCCGTTATACCTCGCCATCTATCTCGCGTCGTGACATCTTTCTGCCTCCGAGATAATGTCCTGTACAAAAAAACGCCCGTCCTACGAGCCGCGCTTACCTCCTCGTCGTTCCGAAGGACATGCGGGATGAAGTCCTCTCTGCGTGTCATGACGAGCCCACATCTGGTCATCTAGGTTACTCGCGAACGCTCGCCAGAGTAAGTGAGGCGTACTACTGGCCCGGACTTTCTGCAAGCGTGAAGCAGTACGTTAAAAGCTGTCGCGAATGCCAGCGTCGAAAGTCGCCACCAAGCAAGCCGGCTGGATTACTTCAGCCAATTGATCCACCCCACAAGCCATTTGACCAAGTTGGCATGGACATTCTCGGCCCATTTCCTTTATCGTCTGACGGCAACAAATGGGTCATTGTTGCAACTGACTATTTGACCCGCTATGCTGAGACACAGGCGATACCACGAGCCACGGCTTCTGAGGTAGCACAGTTCTTCATGTGCCACATTGTTCTGCGCCACGGTGCTCCATCTACAGTGATAACCGACAGAGGAACAGCGTTCACTGCACAACTTATTGATGAAGTTTTTCGACTAAGTAACACTAGGCATCGAACGACGACTGCTTACCATCCGCAGAGCAATGGCTTAACCGAGCGACTAAATAAGACAGTCACAAACATGATCTCCATGTACATCGACGTCCAACACAAAACATGGGATCGCATTTTGCCTTATGTGACGTTCGCTTATAACACCGCCGTTCAAGAAACAACCCGATTTACACCGTTTCGCCTTCTCTACGGCCGCGAAGTTCAGACGATGCTGGATGCGATGCTTCCTTGTGAAGGCGCCGATCAATTAACAACTGACGCAGAAGAATTTGCAGAGCGTGCCGAGGAAACTCGCCAGCTCGCCCGGCTACACATAGGTCAGCAGCAACAGGTTGATGCACGACGTTACAATATGCGTCACAATGACGTATCTTACAGACCGGGAGACCAAGTTTGGATTTGGACCCCTGTTCGACGCCGTGGCCTCTCCGAAAAGTTGCTCAGCAGATACTTCGGTCCGTATAAAGTATTGCGCCGCGTGAGCGACGTAAACTACGAAGTGGTTCCGGACGCTACGTCGTCACGATGGGTACAACGAAAACAACCGACCTCTGACATAGTTCACGTGGTGCGCATGAAGCCCTATTTTGCGCGTTCCTAAAAGACCACTTTTCCTGTGTTTTTTTTTATTTGTGCTCAGACAATTGCCTCATCATTGGTGAACTTATCGCGTCTAACATTTCATTATTGGTGCCTTTTTTTTCATTGTTTAAACTACTTTGTTTTGTTTTTTTTCAATAACTTTGCAGCATCGGGACGATGCTCTTTTTTTTGTTGTTGAGGGGGAATATTGCCACCTCTTTCTAGTAGTGGGTCGTATGCCAAAGTGAAGGCCCACACCACAGAGAAGAAAGAAGTGCACGTGGGCCCTCGCTCTGGCAAACAAGCCCAACCGACGCGCTTGGTTAGAGCCCTGTTGCTCAGACGTCAGTAAATCTTGTCGACACCCCCTGGAGTGACGTGACAATATGTGACTTTAAAATCGGCGCAACATTATGAGGTGGAGGTAAATTATGCCGTACATGACTTCCATGTCATGACTATCGTGTTCGGATATGTCGTTTACCTTCGTACAGTGTTGGGAATTTCAGAAGATGTGGGGGCACCCGCAAGACCACTCGTCATGTTTTTTCTATGCCTGCAGCGCAGAGTGCTGGTCCCCCGAGCACTGGGAAATTTGTGCCCGAGCGCGGAGCATACACCGCCCTACTACAAGGCACTGGTGGCGCTCTCGCGGGAGCTCACGGCCATGGACCCGGATCTTGATCCGCGAGAAATTGCCCCTGTGCGATTGTGTGAACAGCTCGTTTCTTCCAGGGGCAGGTTAAGATGCCCGCCACCCACGTTCCTATGGCCCGAGTTAACGGCGGGTAAGCTCCCAAAAGAGGTAGCTCACATGCAATGGCAAAAGGGCTGGCAAGTTTTGCCCACGCTAGAACGATTACAGCGTTGGGGGGTGGTGCAGTCCACCAGGTGCCCCAACTGCGGTAACACGGAAACCGCGACTCACGCGGTCTCAGCCTGTGTGGTGGCAAGAACGTTTTGGCAGCTAATTCACAGGACCATGCCCGGCCTGCGCGTCGCTCACTATTACACGAGAGACCGATGCCCCCGGGGTAGGTTTGGCCGATTAGTGATCGCCGCTGGTGAGTTTGTTCTCTGGCGTAATCGCTGCAGGGCGGCCGTCCGACGGCAACGCCTCCGGCTACAGTGGCCGCTGTTATCTCATTTTCGAGAGACACTTGTATGTTTTCTTGAGGCTCAACTAGCAGCTCACGGGGAAATAGAATTCTTGAGACACTGGTCTTGCCCTTTTTTTGGGAGTGACAGGAGACAAGGTCAAGCTCTCTGTCAGATTCCCCGACTGTCAAATAGTTTAAGAGATTACCATGTCGGTGTTGTTTGTGGGTTCCTTTTCCTTGTTTCTGTGTGTTTTCTTCCTTTCTCTTTTTTTACCCTTTGGCACAAGCTGTCATTGTTAAGTAGCACGGAAAGCGTGTCTGTTGTACGAGCTCGAGTGTTGTAGGAAATAAGCATGTGTCGTCAGGTAGTATGTGTTGAATTGTAATTAGATCTACTTTTGTATGCGCATTGTTATTGACCAGTAATGATGTAATTGTCTCTTGTTTGAAGTAAATAAAACTTTTCTCAATCTATTCAAGTACGTGATATCGAACATGGTATATGTGGAGCTAACGAAACGCCCGCGAGCACGCTATGAGCGTGGTATGTTGTCATATTCTTACATGACACGCGCGTCAGGATTATAATGTTTGCACCAGTCACAAAGTTCGTCATCCATTGACGTCACGTAATACAAAATTTGGCAAATGTAAAGCTAGTGAAACGGCCGCAAGCGCATCATGAGCGTAGCATGTAGACATGTTGGTACATGACACGCATCTCATGTTTATCATGTTTGCACCAGTATCACACCTTCGTCATCCGTTCCCGTCCCGTATACCAAATTTGGTATAACTGAAGCTAGAGAAACGGCCGTGAGCGCATCATGAGCGTAGCATGTAGTCATGTTGTTACATGACACGCATCTCATGTTTATCATGTTTGCAACAGTATCACACCTTCGTCATCCATTCCCGTCCCGTAATACCAAATTTCGTATAACTGAAGCTAGCGAAACGGCCGCGAGCGCATCATGAGCGTAGCATGTAGTCATGTTGTTACATGACACGCATCACATGTTTATCATGTTTGCACCAGTATCACACCTTCGTCATCCATTCCCGTCCCGTGATACCAAATTTGGTATAACTGAAGCTAGCGAAACGGCCACGAGCGCATCATGAGCGTAGCATGTAGTCATGTTGTTACATGACACGCATCACATGTTTATCATGTTTGCACCAGTATCACACCTTCGTCATCCATTCCCGTCCCGTGATACCAAATTTGGTATAACTGAAGCTAGCGAAACGGCCACGAGCGCATCATGAGCGTAGCATTGTTATGCCAGCGAGTCCTCGTCAAACGTCCGTGCCTCGGAAAAAGGCAATCTGGGTCAAGGCCAGCCGCAACCCGCCCGACGCGAACATCTCAACGGCGTGAACACGCGCGGCGCCCTCTGGCCCAGGTGCAGTGAGTCAGCGGCGCACGTGACAGCGAGCCGGCGGCCGCGTGCCTGGTGGTCTGACGCATGGCGCGGCGCGCCATTGGAGGAGTCTGCCCTGACGACAAAGCGGCGCCTCTGATTGGACATTTTGGTTGGGACCCTGTGTAAATAAAAGAAGCCCTGCGGCGCGTCGCGATCGGCGGTCCTATGTGAGTGAGAGGAGGCCCCGTGTCGGAGAGCCGGCATGTGTGTGAGTCGGCGGTTTTAGGCGAAAAGCTGACCTATGTGTTAGAGAAAAGAGCTCGGCTTTTCGAGTCTCTGTCGGCCCCAGTGCCGAAATTGTAACGCTTCTGTATATATGCTGTACATAAACCTTGTTTAAACTCACCATCGTCTCGTCCGCTCGTCTTATCAGCTCTGCGCAGAAGCAGTCGCGAGCTGATAAACATACGCTACGCAACAGTGGTGGCTTCGGCGGGATCGGCCCGTCGTTCGCAACAGTGGTGGAAGCGGCGGGATCGGTCCGTTTCTCAACAGTGGTTGGCAGCTGTGGGATCGGCCGGCGTCAGCGACATCGATGCGGTGAGTGCCTGATGTTTTCCCCTCAGTTCACCAGACTACTCTAGCTCAGGTTGTAGCAGTTTAGAGAAGGGCTGTGTGAAGCATTATAGTGAGCTTTGATCGTTTCGAGCAAAGTCGAAGTGCTTTGAAACCAAAGTTAATGCGGAGGGGGTAAACACGGGAGTGTGAAAAATTGCTTGCGCGTCTTGCTAGTAGGCTTATAGTGGGTACGGCAAGTAAATTGTTAACAGGGGCAAACAGCAAGAGGCTAGTGTGAACGATGGAGAACCTTAAAGTGAAGGAACTCATCGAAATTTGTGAGGAACTCGGCATTACTTTAGGCCGTGCGAAACGAAAGCAAGCGATCCTTGAGATCATGAAGGATGAGGGAGTGTCGGCTGAGGAAGTCGATGAGGCCTGGGTGGATATTAAAGCACGCCGTGAGGAGGCTGAAAGGCAGGAAATAGAAGCTCGCGAACGTGAGGAGGCTGAAAGGCGTGAAGCTCGCGAGGAGGCTGAAAGGCGTGAAGCTCGTGAGGAGGCTGAAAGGCGCGAACGTCGCGAGGAGGCCGAGAGACAAGAGCGCCTAGAGTTGAAACGACTAGAATTGGCAATCCTACAGTGTTCGCAGGCGCCTAGCGTAGCTTCTCCAACAGTTCAGGTCAGCGGTTTTAGAATTCGGGACCAACTGCCACCGTTCGTAGTAGGCGAGGACATGGCGAAGTATCTCGTCAAGTTTGAACACGTCTGTGAGCGAAATGCTTTGGAGCAGTCTCTTTGGGCGCGGAACCTGCTAGCTCTTCTTCCCGGCGAAGTGTCCGACGCGATAACTTGCTTGTCGAGGGAAGCGTTTGAGAGCTATGACGAGGTTAAGAAGTGCTCTTGAGACGTTATAAGTTGTCACCCGAGGCTTTCAGGCAGAGGTTCCGGTATGCTGAAAAGGGGAAGGAGTCACACGTTGACTTCGCGTTTCGTCTTAAAGCCGATTTGATTGAATGGCTCAAGGGCGAAGGTGTTTATGACGACCGCGATAAAGTGGTGGAATGCGTTGCATTGGAGCAATTCTACCGCTGCATCGAGGAGGATGTCAGACTTTGGCTGCAGGACAGACTTGGGGAAGTACAGTTAAATAAGGCAGCTGAGTTAGCTGAGGAGTATTATGCTCGCCGGAAGTTGCATATCAGGGCAGTGCGCGTTGAAAAGGATGAAAGGAAAGAGGGCTTTTCAAGGAAACCTGATCAACGGAAATCCGCTCCGCACCGTAATTTCAAGAAGGAACCGTCTCTTACGAAGGACAGTGTAGGGGAAGGGCAAACAGAAGCGGAGAAATCGAGTGAGGTTTCTACCACACAGGCATTTGAATCGGAAAACAAACGGAAGCCGGTAATTTGCTACAACTGCAAAAAGGAAGGGCACATCGCGATAAACTGTAAGCAAAAGTTTGCTTTTGCAACAATTAGAGAATCGGAAAAGAACATGCGGTTGTTGGAGCCGTATCTCCAAGAAATTAAAGTAAATAAGAAAACGTGCCGAGCGCTTAGAGACTCAGCGGCAACCATGGATGTTGTCCATCCTTCATTGGTGTCTCCGGATGATTTCACAGGAGAATGCGCGTGGATCAGGCAAGTCGCCGAGGAGCAGAGTGTTCGCTTACCAATCGCCACGGTTGTCATTGAAGGCCCGTTCGGTAAGTTTTGCACCGAAGCGGCTGTGTCTGCCGCGCTAAATGATCGTTTTCCTTATCTTTTCTCCAACAACTCGGAGCAGCTTCTCAAAGAGCAGGGCAAATCGTTCTTCCCCAACTTAGCGTGCATGGCCCTCACGCGATCGCAAGCGCGGAAGCCTGATCTGGTTCAATGCAGTGAACTCTCAAGTGACCTTGTCGGCGGGTCGACGGAACCCCAGAAAGGAAATTTTCCGCATGAGTCATGTGAGCAGTCACGCGAGCGGCCCGTCGCGAAAGCGGTCGGCACGGCCGGTCGCGGTAGGGGGAGACGACATGGCGCCAATGAGTCAGAGCGAGAGGGTTGCAACGCTCTCGCCTGTAGCGGAAAGTTGGAGCGAGCTGCCGAGAGTTGATCGAGAGACGCTCATTCGAGAGCAGCGTGAGGATCTCTCGATTGAAGCGCTAGCGGAAAGCCAAATTGAAGCGCTAGGGGAAAGCCAGAAAAACGCGGCAAAAGTGCTGTCGAAGGAGCACTACGAGGAATCGGTGAAGAAGCGTGCTTTTGAAGTAGGAAGTCAGGTAATGCCGCTGCAGCCAGTCCAAAAGGAACAAGCTTGAGGTTGATTGGGAAGGGCCCGCCAAAGTATTATCGAAGCCTTGCGATACAAATTATGAAGTGAAATTAGGAAGGCGGCCGGACAAAATTTACAACTTGATGAAACCATACGTTCAACATCAAGCGGTCGTAAATCTGTTGTTGAATGCTTCAAAGGAAGAGGAAGCAGAAATTTTGAGTTCTAGTGAGGTAATTGAAGGGGGATCGAAAGTAATCCGGGAGCAGATAAACCTAGAGCCTAGCGTAAGTGAAGGAGGACCTGAGAAAGAGGACCTGAGAAAGATTGTTTCCGAGTTTGGAAGTACGTGTTGTCGGACCGTCCCGGAAACACGACGGGTGATCGAACACGATATCAAGCTAAGCGGTGAGGAGTCATCAGTAGCAAGCCGTATCGTTGTTCCCCTTGTGCAACGTCGAAAGTGTGAGCCGCTCTTGGTGCCGCATAGGTATCGTCGCCTAAAAGTGGCCGGTTACTGAAGTGGAGCATGTTGCTCCACAGCGCAACTTTGACGTTCGCTATCAAAAAAAAAAAAAAATAAATAAAGGAAAGGTAAACGCTAAGGCAGGTGCATTGAGCAGTGAGTTCCAGCTAGTAACTTCTCAACCTTTCGATTTCTCGTTGGCGATTCGGGGCAAAATTTTGACCTCATCACGACCTGGGCTGAGCGCTCTTGTTCAGAGTGATCTCAAGGGGCCAACTTTGTGGTATTCTAATTCGTTGCGTTGTTGTAATTGTGAAAAATTCAAGTTCTTACTTTAAGAGTCTTGTGTCCCACATGTGCCTCTTGATGTAGAGGGAACAAAATTCCGATAGACACGTAGATAGGTATATGTTGTACTATACTTTGTCTGGTGTTCTGTCGGGTGACCGAGGGCACTTGCGTGTGTCGTGTGTTGTCTGTTGTCGATCCGTTCTTAGCAAGTTGCAGAACCATCGACAAGTGCTGAAAGCCGAAGATGGTCAGAAGAGACGAGTGAAGCTGGCCGACAAGTTGTGGCGACAAGCCAGTGGAGCTGGGATCCGTAGTCAAGAATGGGCTGTAGTTCCCGGAACAGTCTGGAGCTGTATTCTCCCCATGGCCCTGGAGGCGAACCTGGAGGGACCTTGGCGACGAGCGCACCTGACATCCGAGCCCCGTGGAAGGCAGCTCGTCTTTCCGGTGCATTGTCTGGCGGCGGGGGTGCTGTTATGCCAGCGAGTCCTCGTCAAACGTCCGTGCCTCTGAAAAAGGCAATCTGGGTCAAGGCCAGCCGCAGTCCGCCTGACGCGAACAATCTCAACGGCGTGAACACGCGCGGCGCCCTCTGGCCCAGGTGCAGTGAGTCAGCAGGCGCACGTGACAGCGAGCCGGCGTCCTTCGTGTCTGGTGGTCTGACGCTGGCCCAGCGGCGACCCCATTGGAGGAATCTGCCCTGACGACAAGCGGCGCCTCTGATTGGACATTTTGGTTGGACCCTGTGTAAATAAAAGAAGCCCTGCGG